>LPNX010218334.1:609932-712290 GCA_001517045.1 Pseudotsuga menziesii | reverse complement strand
ACTCTTAGGAAAGAAAGAGAGGATGGTAACAGATTAAAAAGAAAGTACGAGCAGGTACTTAGGGAGATGGAGGTCACAAAGCATGAAATTCATGCTATTTAGCAAGAAGCCCAAGCAAAAGAGATGACACAAGAAGCCTTGAATAAGGCACATCAAGAAATTCAGGGCTTAAAGGACGAAAGGGAACAAATGAAAACAAAGATAGAAGAACTGACAGAGCAGCAGAAAGACATCTATGAATCCAATACCTTATATGTTAAAGATCTGCAAGAGCAACTGGAGGCAGCCAAGGAGCAGCAAGTGGATCTGCAGCCAGTCAGAGAACACATCCTGGCTTGGAAGGCTAGGATGTTGCAATTGCAAATGGCCCTGGAGGAAGAAAGGTGTAAAGTCCTGCAGATTGATAGCAGGCTAGATGAATTGTTAAATACAGCATCTTATTTCGTAGACAGATCGCAAGACATCCTGGAGGTGCTGACTTCAAGGATGATCAGAGCAGAAGATGATCAAGAAGTCCCAGCTGGGCTATCAGTTAAGGATAGGCAAACTTTAAAGCGGGACCATGACCTGATCGAGTTTGCTGTTATTGCTGCAGAGGATTTTTCAGAAGACAGTGAAGAAAACGAAGGGAGCATGTACAGAGTTCTTTAGAAGAGCTCTTGTCGCCTACAATCACTGTCAAGTGGAAGCTGAACATAGGTTACTCGAATTCCCTGATCATGATACATTTACAGGGATGTTGCAAACAAGGCATCAGGAAGGAGAAGCCAAGGTCCAACGCATCAGAGCCCTTGATGAGTTGATCCTGAGAAATGAAATTGGACATACAGCTATTAGTGTACAGCTCTTGGAGGAACAGGTGCGTCTGAACAAGGCCAGGATAGAAGCCATTCAGAAGCAAGCAGATAAGTTCGAGCTGAATATACAATTCCTAGAACCCCAATCGTTTGAAGGACTCGCCAAGGAGGCAGTAGCATGGAGGAAATTTTTGGAAGACCAAGCGGGCCCCTCCAAATGAGAAGGACTGGTCAAACTTTGTATAATGTAATATTTGTAAAGGATTGAGAGAAATTGAAACGTTGGGGAGCCCAAAGGTCACTTTGGGAAACCCAAGCATTTTTGTTTTTTGTATAAAACTAGGGAAGAGAGACAAAGAAAGGGCTTTTTCCCAGTTAGACTGGAAGACTTGTTGTAAGAAGAACTACTTCATTTTGCAATAAAGAGTTTGGTTTTCCTGTTGGAGAAAGGACCGTGAAGTGTTCCAAATGTTGTACCATGGACGATGGAAAGATGAATTACTTTGTTTTTCAGCTTATGTCTGTGAATCGTGAGATTGTTCTAACTTTATGACCTATGTCTGGTTGAATAATTTCTGATTTTATTTATGGAAATTTCACTTAGAGTAATGTATGTGTTTGTATATAACAATTGGCTATCTGGTTGTTAAAATATCTTCTCATTCATGTGTTGTAAACGTAAATAGCAGCTATCTGTAATCTTGTTTAACATTCATGAAAGTGGTACATTACTCACAAATAATGATTTTCTGGCTCCCCGGGGATAGATAGTTAGTTATCTTTGTTTCATAATTGCATATGTGATTTAGGTGTTGTGAACATAAGACGAGAGGTAAGAACCTGCGCAGCACATTGTGTGGTTCCCAGCATCCTTATCACCCTGCATGGTTTAGATAGGCATGTGCATTACATATATTAAGTCAAAATACAAATTCCGGTGGACCGGGCCGCAACCGGTAAACCCTCGTTGTTACTTTGACCTACGGTAGCCGGACCGCAAACCGGATGGATTCCCTATACCAAACAGTCAGTGGGATAGTTGGGAACGTTGATTGGGGAGAATCCTTTACTGTTTCCGCCTGCGATTTTCCAGGCCTCAACAGTATTCAACCATGTCCTTTTTCATTCCTAGCCAAAAGTACTGCTTTCTAGCTGTAGCAATTGTGTTCTGATATCCTGGGTGACCAGAATACGGAGCTTGATGGATTTCATCCATAACAACTCTCCTCAAATCTACTTCATTCGGAATATAAATTCTGCCTTTATAAGTAAGAAGTCCATCTTCTTCCAATTTATATCCCTCATAACTCTTCTCGAGACTTTGTTGCTGCAATTTGTCTTTTACCTGCTCATACAATTCATCTCCAGCAACATCATTAACAATTTGTTGCCTCAAATCTGATTAGAAAACACTAAGGGATGCCACATGCATTTCATGTACCTTCCTGTTGTTGATGTAATTGTAACTTCGGAATGTATTTCACTTGTATTTCTTATCTATTATAAATCGATGTTTATTCTGGGATTTTATCATGTTATGTCATGCCCTGATGTTCCAATCGAGAGAATCAATAATGTAAACAAGTCATGTCAAGTCATTGTGGGTAACCCTCCTATTGTCTAAGGGTTAAAGTCCCCGCAGTTTCGGGGCACTAGGGTTATTAGACTCTCCTAGTAGAGGTAGGCCCTAGTAGGGTTTTAGTCATGCCGAGATTAGTATAAATAGAGAGCTGGACTCTCTATTTAGCACACAACACAAACACACTCAAGTGTAGTGCATAGTTGAGGAAGAAGAAGACATTGGGACTAGACAAGAAGAAGGTTACTGCTATCGGGAGAGCATCTTATTGTTTTGTGGTTTTACCTTTTGTGTTGATTCTATCTTTGAGGAAGTTGTGGGGTTTTCTCCATTTATGGTTTCCCCGAGGAAAAACACTGTGTTCGTTGTCTCTTGTGTTTGATTGTTGTACTTGTTGTTCTCTTAGTTAAAGATTCTAACATAATGCTAGCTTGAATGTTGAAAAACTAACATGGTATCAAAACTAACCTGAGAAGAAGACACTATGCAGCTGCGGGAACTAGGGCTTCCTACTTTGTGGATCTCTCTCCATATATTTTCAGAAAAATTGAGGTGGAATAACTCTCCTCCTTAGTGCGCATCTTTTTGTCGAAGCAAAATCCAATTCTGAGGTTTTTCAATTTTTGACCCGACACTGCTGCTGAAAATTAGGGCTTTTCACAGAAGAGGGATTTTTCAGTGAGCCCAGGCCTGGATTGATATCCTCCCCAAAATAGAATTTATGGATAAATTTCAAGGAATTTGGGTGGATAGGACTCTAGAAAAGAAAAACCCTAATCTGCTCCTAAACCAGCTCTGCAGGATTTCAGCTCAAAATTTAGATCCGACATCTTGACCTGGTAAGATCTAAAATATTTTGTATTTCCATTTGAGGTTCTCAGTTAAGATGTCTCATCATACCAAGCTTGATGAAAAGTTTGAGGGAGCTGATAACTTTCGAGCTTGGAAGTATAGGATCTCCCTAGCCCTGGAAGAGAATGAGTTAGACTCCTACATCCATGAGGAGGTTCCAGTTCCAGAGGGAGATGAGGATAAGGCCTTGCATAAGAAGAAGTTGGTTATGGAAAAGAGAATCATTGCTAATTCTATTAAGGGTCATCTCATACCATAGGTGTCCTCCCTAAAAACACCTAAAGCTGTGTTTGATGCCCTAACCAAACTGTTTGAAGGGAAGAACATAAACCGGAAGATGACTCTGAGAAACCAACTGAAGAATGTGAAGATTCATAATGCAGAAACAATCCAGTCTTACTTCACAAGAGTTTCTCAAATCAAGGAACAACTAGAAGCAGTTGATGAAGAAGTGGAAAATGCAGAGATTGTGATGACTACGTTGAATGGCCTCCCTAGGTCATGGGATTCTTTCATCCAAGGAATCTGTGCTAGAAAGAAGTTAGTCAAGTTCAGCAGACTATGGGAAGAGTGGTCTCAAGAAGAAGCTCAGATAGCAGCTCGAAAAGAAAAGATGGGAAGTGAAGATCAAGCTCTCACAGTACATTCCAAGTCAACCAAAAGAATATCTCATCACCATAGAGGTAAGTCCTATCACAAAAAGGATTTATCTAGAGTCATATGTTATACATGTGATGAAGAAGGACATTATGCAAAGAATTGTACTAAGAAACCAAAGCTAACAAAGAAGAGAAACAAAAGAAGACATCATGCTCATGCTGCAGAGGATGATGAACCATCCAAGAAGAGAACCAGATATGAAAGTGAAGATTATTCAAGCGAGGATGAATATGTTTTGATCTCCGCTCTCACATGAAACATTAATCATGGAAGCAATGATTGGCTCATAGATAGCAAGGCTTCCAAACACATGACAGGATTCAAGGAATCCTTTGTAATACTATCAGAACATGAATCACCTCACAAGGTGAAGCTAGGAGATGACTACCAATATCCAATAAAAGGTAGTGGGGAATCTTCCTATAAACTAGACTCTGGAAATCCTCTGACAATGAAGGAAGTATTGTTTGTGCCAGGACTCAAGAAGAACCTCCTCTCCATATTGGCATTAGATGCAAAAGGAATGCGGGTTGCATTCATAGATGGTCAAGTCATCATGTGGCCAAAAGGAAAGACTATGGATGATGCAATAGTGATTGGTGAACAAGAAGGAGGTTTGTACAAATTAAAGGGTAATCCAGAACAATCCTTGGTCCATGACATAGTAGAGCCAAGTGAACTTTGGCATAGAAGGCTTGCACATGTGCATTACAGAGAACTACCTATTGCAAGCAAAGTTGTTGAAGGTCTTCCAGAAATCCAAGCAAAACATGATGGGGTCTACAAAGGATGTGTGAAAGGAAAGAATACAAAGAAGACATTTCCAAGCAGAGAAATCAAAGAAAAAGGAATCTTGGAAATCATCCACTCCGATGTATGCGGTCCTATGTCATCAAACTCACTAAGCAAGTATGCATATTATGTTTCCTTTATTGATGATTTTTCTAGGAAGACATGGGTTTAATTCATGAAGAAGAAAGACGAAGTATTCAGCAAGTTCAAGGAATTCAAAGCCTTGATTGAGAATCACACTGAAAAGAATATCAAGACTTTTCGATTAGATAATGGCGGAGAATTCACTTCAAATGAGTTCAAAGATATATGCAAAGAATCAGGGATTAAGAGGGAGTTCTCCACTCCTTATAGTCCACAATAGAATGGGATTGCGAAAAGGAAGAATAGAACTATCATGGAAGCTACAAGAGCAATGCTTCATGATCAAGACCTTCCTATGCATATTTGGGCGAAAGCTTCCCGAACAGTAGTGTATGTACAAAACCATACTCCACATAGAGTACTCGAGAACAAGACTCCTGAAGAAGTCTTCTTCAGCAAGAAACCAGAAGTCAGCCATCTCAGAATATTTGGTTGTCCAATGTACATACACATTCCAAAAAGAGAAGAGGACTAAATTAGATCCTTCAGGAAAGAAGGGTATATTTGTGGGATACTCTGAAAGCTCGAAGGCTTATAGAATATACTTCCTAGGATTCAAGAAGATTGACATCAACAAGGATGTGACATTTGATGAAGATACAACTTACAACAAATCCAGAAAGAAACCCGCTGAAGAATCCGAAGAAGCAGAAACACCCAGAGTTCGTGATACAACCATGAATGAAGAAGATCGAGAATTTGAAGAACCACAAAGACCTGTAGATCCACCTCTGGAGAAGAATCCTCATAAGAGGAAACCTGCTTGGGTACGAGAATGTATCCAAGGTGAAAAAATATATGGGGCTCTAGAAGAGAATCACAGAGAAAGAAAGAGGGCCAGATCCTGCTCCGAGTATGTAGTTTTACTATGTGATTTCATTGATAAAGAACCTTCTAGTTATGAAGAAGCGGTAGAACGGAAAGAATGGAAGGATTCTATGATCTAAGAATACCAATCAATCAAGAAGAATGATGTTTGGGATGTTGTCCCAAGACTAGAAGGGAATTCAGTTGTAACTTCCAAATGGATCTACAAGATCAAGCATGCTACAGACGGTAGCATTGAAAAATATAAGGCAAGATTTCTGGCTTGGGGTTTCTCTCAAAAAGAAGGAATAGATTATGAAGAAACCTTTGCACCTGTAGCCAGATACACTTCCATCATATCAATACTTGCTATGACTGCAGTAATGAAATGGAAGATACACCAGATGGATGTCAAGACTGCTTTCTTGAATGGTGTAGTGGAAGAGGAAGTGTATGTGGAACAACCACTCGGTTTTGAGACACATGATAGGGAGTATCATGTGTGTAGATTGAAGAAATCCCTATACAGTTTGAAACAGGAACCCATGACATGGTATGGAAGAATTGACAGCTTTCTGTCATGGCTAAAGGATTAAGTTCCTCCGATGTCAGATGTGAGTGCTGTCCATTCTGACAAGTAGGTCAGATGTAAGGGCTACCGCCATTCTGATGAGTAGGTCAGATGTAAGGGCTGAGCCATTCTGTCATGGCTAAAGGATTAAGTTCCTCCCATGTTAGATGTGAGTGCTGGCCATTCTAACGAGTAGGTCAGATGTAAGGGCTACCACCATTCTGATGATTAGGTCAAATGTAAGGGTTGTGCCATTCTGTCATGACTAAAGGATTAAGTTCCTCCCATGTCAGATGTGAGTGCTGGCCATTCTGATGAGTAGGTCAAATGTAAGGCCTACTGCCATTTTGACAAGTAGGTCAGATTTAAGGGTTTTGCCATTTTTTCATGGCTAAAGAATTAAGTTCCTCCCATGTCAGATGTGAGTGCTGGCCATTCTGACAAGTAGGTTAGATGTAAGGGCTACTGCCATTCTGACGAGTAGGTCAGATGTAAGGGCTGTGCCATTCTGTCATGGCTAAAGGATTAAGTTCCTCCCATGTTAGATGTGAGTGTTGGCCATTCTGATGAGTAGGTAAAATGTAAGGGCTACCGCCATTCTGATGAGTAGGTCAGATGTAAGGGCTACCACCATTCTGACAAGTAGGTTAGATGTAAGGGCTACCAAAGACCAACAAGGAGGTATGCATACACCCAGCATGAAAGAAGGATGGCTTTGTAGAACTTCCTATGATGAGAAGAATCATGAGATAGCACATATGATGATGACCAGAGGAGATCTAGATCGAGCTATGATCCAAATCCAGTTATGATGACTCTGAGAGATCTAGGTCGAGTTATGATCCAGATCCAGTTATGATGACTCCAAGAGATCCAGATCGAGTGATGATCCAGATCCAATCCAGTGATGATCTGGATCGAGTATTGATCTAGATCTAGTGATGATGATCTAGATCGAGTGATGATCCAGATCCAGTCCAGTGATGATGATCCAAATCGAGTGATGATCCAGATCCATTCCAGTGATGATGATCTAGATTGAGTAATGATCCAGATCCATCGATGATGATCCATATCGAGTGATGATCCAGATCCAGTGATGATGTCCAGTTATGATGATCCAGATCAAGTGATGATCCAGATTTAGTGATGATGATCTAGATCTAGAAAAGAAGATGGCATGAAGATAAAGATGACTTGGAGATGCAAATGACGAGAATATCCAGAGAAGAATACCAGTGATGAAAATTGTGTCGAGAGAATACCTTCCTATTTAAGAGGGAGTGTTGATGTAATTGTAACTTTGGAATGTATTTCACTTGTATTTCTTATCTATTGTAACCCAATGTTTATTTCGAGATGTTATCATGTTATGTCATGCCCTGATGTTTTGATCGAGAGAATCAATAATGTAAACAATTCATGTCAAGTCATTGTGGGTAACCCTCCTATTGTCTAAGGGTTAAAGTCCCTGCAGTTCCAAGGCACTAGGGTTATTAGACTCTCCTAGTAGGATTTTAGTCATGCCGGGATTAGTATAAATAGAGAGCTGGACTCTCTATTTAGCACACAACACAAACACACTCAAGTGTAGCGCATAGTTGAGGACAAAGAAGACACTCGGACTAGACAAGAAGAAGGTTACTGCTGTCAGGAGAGCATCTTATTGTTTTGTGGTTTTACCTTTTGTGCTGATTATATCTCTAAGGAAGTTGTGGGGTTTTCTCCATTTATGGTTTCCCTAAGGAAAAATACTGTGTTCATTGTCTCTTGTGTTTGATTGATGTACTTGTTGTTCTCACAGTTAAAGATCCTACATTAATGCTAGCTTGAATGTTGAAAAACTAACACCTGCTGAGCGCATCAGCTACCTTATTTTATTTTCCCTTTATGTGCTTGATTTCAAAATCAATCTCACATAAAAATTCCAGCCATCTTGCTTGCCTAGCATTCAGAGTAGGCTGATCAAACAAATACTTCAGTCCATAGTGGTCTGTTCTGAGTTCAAATCTTCTACCCATTAAGTAATGCCTCCACATCTTGAGAGCATGTACTATGGCTGCAAGCTTGAGATCATGAGTGGCATAGTTATTCTCATGCTCCTTTAGCTTTCTTGACTAATAACATATCACGCGGTTATCTTGCATAAGGATTCCTCCCAGCCCTTGTCCACATGGATCGGTACATACCACAAAATCTTTCTCTGGATATGTAACTTTCAATACTGGTGCACTGGTGAGAAGATTATTCAACCGCTGGAAGCTTTCTTCACACTTCGAAGTCCATTCGAAATTTATCCCCTTCTATTGTAAGGAAGTGATGACATGTGCAACCTTGGAAAATCCCTCAATGAATCTCCTGTAGTACCCTGCAAGTCCCATAAAAGATCTTACATCTGTCACATTTCTTGGAGTAGGCCAATTCATAATGGCTTCAATCTTTTTTAGGGTCCACAGATATACCCTCCTCTAAGATAATGTGACCCAAATACTGAATTCTATCTCTATAGAAGTCACACTTGCGTAGTTTTGCATATAGCTGATGCTCCCCGAGAAATTGTAATGTCAATCTCAAATGCTCTTCATGTTCTTCCTCATTCTTAGAATAAACAAGAATGTCATCAAGGAAAACCAGAACAAACTTGTCCAAATACTTACTAAAGACACTGTTCATAAGGCACATAAATGTAGCTGGTGCATTGGTGAGACCAAATGGTACCACTACAAACTCATAATGCCCATACCTTGTCCTGAAGGTTGTCTTACGAATGTCTTCATCCTTGATTCTCACCTGATGGTAACCAGACCTCAAGTCAATATTGGAAAATACCTTTGCCTCTCTCATTTGATCAAAGAGGTCATCAATCCTAGGAAAAGGATATTTATTCTTCATAGTAGCCTTGTTCAACTATCTGTAATCAATGCATAACCTGAGTGTACCATATTTCTTCTTTACAAACAAAACCGATGCTCCCCAAGGAGATACACTCGGTCGGATATACTTCTTTTCCAACAACTCTTGCAGTTGCATCTTCAACTCTAGCATCTCCAGTGTGCTCATCTTGTAGGGTGTCTTAGACACTGGTGCTACTCCTGGCACAAGTTCAATGGTGAAATCAATGTCCCTCTTTGGAGGAATCCCTAGAATCTCATTAGGAAACACATCCTTGAATTCCTGTAACACCTGATAGTCCTCCAACCTACGATTTTCATCTCCTTCCGGTTCCAGAATATGAGTTGCATACAACTGGAAACCCTTCCTACAGAACTTATTCAACTGCATTGCTGAAACCTATCTTATTGAAATTACGTTTGGAATACCCTTCACAACTACTAGGTTTCCTTCTTCATCCGTGCATTCAAAAGTCTTGTTATAACAATCAAGCTTTACTCTGTGAGCTTCTAACCAATCCATTCCAATGAGAACATCATAGGAACCAAGTGGTATAACATTCATATCTACACAAGTGATCAATCCATTCATAACCAATGGACATTTCTTTACCACTTCACTGACTTTTCTCTTAGTCCCAGTGGCTAGCTGAACTAACCAAGATTTCCCTTGCTTTACCTTCTTAAAGGAACAAATATCCACTACTCTAGGAGTGATATAACTGTGAGTAGAACCAAGGTCAATCAAAATAGAAACAGATTGTTCAACAATCTTACCTGCAATTTCAACCACAGTTGACTAGTGATCTGCCTGGCGGTCCTCCTGTGTCGCATAAATTCTAGGGACTACCCTTGCTACTTGACCCACTATTTTTTCTTCCTGAATGTTATAAGCTGGCCTTGCACTTTCATTTTCAAGTGGACAATATCTACGTAAGTGGGGTCCTTCACATTTCCAACATTTTAGTGGACCTTTGTCCTGTTGAGGTTCTTTAGGATTTCCACCTATCATTCCCACTGGATTACTCACAGCTTGGGATGGCTACTTCTGTTGATTCCTAAATCTAGAAGGTTTGAAACCTTTCCTTCTTTGGTCAAACTTCTCATTATTCTTGTCCTTCCAGGCCTTATGGTAGTCAGGTTTACCCTTGCTTTGCTCATAGAAATGCTTAGCCTTCCTTATGGATTCTTCAAGAGTTTTTGGTTCATAAAACTCAATTCTATCTTTGTAAGACTAAGGAAATCCACTCAAAAACCACTGGACCTTCACTTTTTCATCTCTGATGTACCAAAAATACCTCAACAATTCCAAGAACTTATTTTCATATTCATCTATGGTTTGCTGTCCCAATCTCAGCTCATGGAACTCCTTAATCTTGTCATCATAATACCTATTGGAGAGGTATTTCTGCCTGAAATACTTCTTGAACTGCTTCCACTTCAATTTCCTTTCACTGATCTTCTTTACTTGCTTGAAGTGTTCCCACCAAATGGATGCTCTTCCATTCAGATTGAATATGGCAACTCTTGGCTTCATGTTTCCTGAATAATCCTGCACTTGAAAGTACTTCTTTAACCCAAGAAGCCAAGCTTCAACCTCTTGTCTAGTCTTTATCTCACCATCAAATGTAGGAGGCTTAGCTTTCTTAAATTCATCCTGAGAGTGATCCCTACGGTGTCTTCTTCTTTTCATTTTACGAGAAGATGAACTTATATCTCCACTAGATTCTTCAGAGTCAGATGTTCCACTATAAGTCCTTCTCCTCCTCCTAATGCTGCTCTTACTGCCTTCTAGCCTTAATGTACCTCGTCTAGAATCTATCTTCTTCTACAAGTCTGTCAAACTCTGCAACATGGCAGTATTCAACTGATACTACTCTTCCTGGGCTTTAATCAAGCTTCTCATGGTGGATGCAACCTCTGACAGTGTCTCTTGGAATCTCCTTCCATTGGGCTCTATGTCATCATTTCCATTATGGACATTTTCTCCCATGGCATCTCCTGCATGCTCGTAAGAATCTCGAGCATCATATCCATCATGGGTTTTCATGACTAAACCACCTCTTGCTTTACCACACTGTTCTTCCTGGACTACTGCTCTTGGAGGTGTCTATAATTTTGCAAACGTGTTAGTAGAAAACTGTTAGATGCATATCATTAATATAAATCAAAACTACTTACCTTCCTCTTCTGGAAATTTATAAAACAACAATTTTGCTAAAACATAGAATTTTCTCTATCTCTTGTTCAGCTCTATAATCCATTGACATTCTGCTAAAATATGCTGAGAAAAAGTCCATTTTAAAAAACCCAAAATTTCCTTCTCCTCATCAAGTCTCTTCCCTACAAATTTTTCGGCGTTTCGGCAAGCAAATTGCCTAAAATTACGATCTGCATCGACGATGTCAAGGACTATTTATCGAGTCCTTTCTTCACTAACCTTCCGGTGTGTCAGCAGCTAGAACATATAATTATCTCTGCTGTATTGGTGGGTGATTTTTCTAATTTCCTCCACCATATCGGACCTTTAGTCCTCTAAGCTTCCATACTGTTCATCGAGTCCCCTTCCCACTAGCCTTCCAGTGTTTCGATGGCCAGAACCCTCAGTTTTCTCTGCGGTGTCAAGTTCGTAATTGTATAACAGTCCAAAATTTATCTACGGGGAACCCAACTAATCCACTGCATCGACGGTCGGGCGTGCTACGTGTCGATCGGTTAGTCATCTCAGCTTCCGCAATGGCAGCCCACAATCTTTCTATGTCCTCCGAAGCCACGGGTCTATCGGTGCTCGGAACCTCTAGTCATGGTGGTATCGATAGTTGGGACTTCTAACCATCGGAAGGTTAGTCCTCTAGACTCTTGCAATAGCGGACGTGCAACCGCTACACTTTTTCAATGCCCATCGGCTGACATGACGACTAACTTCTTCCACTGTGTCAGTGAAGACTTCAACTATAATCTTTCGATCGACAGTCGAAACAACTTTCCATTGGAGGAATAGTCTACTCATCAGCTGCAACGGCGGACGTTCGATCAACTAACTTTATCCAACGTAGCTCATCGGCAACAGAATCATCTAATCATCGACAATGTGATCAACTAACCATCGCCAATGGCCGACGATTCTACGACTTAGAAAAAAATTTAAAATTTTTCTCTTTAGTCTTCTTTTTCACCGCTTCATCGGCTCAACCATCTCTTATTCTCCGCCGATCCGTTTAACTATTTGTCAGTGAAAGCTACCTTTATCTTCCACCGACTCCATCGGCTCCATATTCCCCTATACGTCACCAATCAAACCAACTATTTGGTGCCACCGTAGTTATGTATTGGAACCTGGAACTACTATTCACTAAACACCTCGGCATCGGTGAGTGGAAGGACTAATGCATCGGTGGAATAGTTCACTCAGCAGTCGTAACGGAGGTTCATCATCGTTGAACCTTTTTTTATCGATGGCCCAATCCAATAATGATTTTCGATTGACAATCTGAAGTGCAACTTAATCAATATCGGCAGTCAAAACCTATAACTGTCGAAAGCTTAGTGCTCTAAACTTCCGCAATGGTGGGCATGTGAACCACTAACTCCTTCCAATATTCATCGATGACCAATACAACTAACCTTTTTTGATGGCCAATGATCTCATGCCTTAGAGTAATTTTTGAAAATGCCCTGCCTTGTCTTCCGCCACATTGGTCATCAGAGAAACTATCCTCTACGGCATCGGCAGTCGGAGGCTCTAACCATCGGGATAATGGTTGTTTAGGAAGCCAAAACAACGGCGCAAGCTTGTCTATCCTCTTTCGATGTAGTCACCAAAAATTTTGCCATGTCAACAACTAGATCATCTAGGCATCAGTGTTGCGATCAACTAATCATCGCCAATCACGGATGATTCCATTACTTCGTAAAATTTCAAAATTTCTCCCCGCGGCGGGTGATCTTCAAACTAACACTTCCGTGGTGTCAGAGGACCTTCTCACTTAGTCCTTCGATGTGCTGATGATCGATGAATGCAACCTTTCCTCAATTTCCTTCCGATTACCATCCATCGGGTGGCCTTCCCACTAAGGGCTCCACTGCATCGGAAGAACTTGTCACTAAGTTTTCCGATGAGCCGACAATTCTGGCACTTAGAAAAATTTTGTGAATTTTCCTGTCATCACCCATTTTCTCCTGGTTTCTTCTGGGCAGTAAGAAACCTGCCTCTATTAACTATTCTTTCATGGCCATCTGAGGCCCAAATGTTGCAACATACACTCTGTCACTACATCTTCACGGCCCATTCAGGCCCATGCTGCAACCAGAGCTCTGATACCACACTGTAAAGTCCCCGACCCTCCGACCGATGAAGAGGACTCTTCTAAACACCAAACATCCGGGCATATAACCCCATGAACATGTACATATGTATAATATCTGAAGTAAATGCTTAAAACATCAAAAGTACTAAGATGCATAATCATACATATATTTAGCAGAAGCAAAACAACATTCATTCATATACATGTTCATCATAAATCATTAACAGTAACATAACTGCAGAAGTAAAATAGACAAGAATACTTATCTTATAAGAATTGTCCTGCAACCAGCTACGTCGCTACAACGTTCCACCAAACTGTAAGCCCACTTGCTCTTTAATATCTTAGCAACGCTGCCACCCTCGAGCTGGGAATGATTCCCCAAGGAATAAGGAACTAACAGGCTTACACATAGCCAAGAATACACAAAACATCAGGAGTACACAGTTCAGCCAAGCCAACTCAGTTGGGTTTATCAAGCGAACATCAGATCAGCCAAGCCAACATAGTTGGTTTTATCAAGCCATCTAGGAGCTGGGAAAGGATAAATGCTAAGCTGGTGAGCTCATTAAAGAGCTAAGAACACCTACACCAAAACTAGCCTAACTTCTAGAACACCCACACACACACCCAACACAAGGAAACCATTCCTTTCTCTACAACGCAGTCCCTCATGCCCTAACCTCCCTTCCAGTGCTATTCAAGGGTTGTGGAGAAGAAATCTAGCCCTCTAGCTCTGTCTATGTGGTTCCCAAATACACCAAGTTTTTCAAGAAAATCAAGCCCTCATCACCACCCCATTACCATCTGAATACCAACCACACAGCCAGTGATCAGTGAGTAAAATCACAGCACACGATCCATAGATGAAGGATGGGACAATACATAGTACAATAATGCGAAAGGAACATCGATGCTCTGCACAGGACGAAGGAAGAACATACCTACAGAAAAAAAATTAGTGAGGAAAAGGGGAACGAACAGTGTCTCTGCGTGAGTTGGATAGTGAAGAGAAAATTCTCATGCATGAGGAAATACGATGATGATTCTGGTCCGTGAGAAGGGTGAACCCGCAAGACCGTATGTGTGAGAGTGAGCCAAAAAATTCTGAGAGCGGGGGAGTGGAAGCATTTTCTATTGGTTTCCTTTCCCCCACGTGAATGGAATGACCCAGCTAGAGGAGGGTGCGTGTGGATAGGCCTGCCACCCACCACTACTCAACAAATAACTGCCCTCAACTAATAGTGGTTTAGTGGCTGACACATGGCTTTTCCCCATGGGTTCCGGGTTTAACAATTCCCACCCCTATCCTTATGAAATCATGCCCCTTCTCAATTTGGTTACAGTGAACATAGCTAGTTGGGTTCTGTTAATTAAAATGCACATTTACATGATGCCATAATTTAATACATGTCGTATGTCCCGATATACCATTAGTGACAATTCCAATCCAAAACATAACATAACTAAATCGATGGTGGGGCCTTCTTCTTTAGCTCCTCACCATGATTATTTACAATATATGTATCATGTATATTTAATGCATCGGGTTCAAAACCAGGGTGTTCAAATTCTCGAGCTTGAGGAAAGGCTGACCCAAAGCAACACTGTACCCACACCTTCGTGCACTACGCCATACTCAGGAAGAAACACAAGTTCAACACTGTCATGTCCAACGTGTCAACAACATTCTAATAGTAGCAGATCAATGACTATAGGAAGAAGGCCCATGATGGTGGGCGATGATGCGTGGTTACCCCTATTCCATGAAAATAGGACTGAGGATCCCGAGAAATACTAGTTCTTGTGTGAAGTTGTGTGGACTGTCAAAAATACTATGGATGATGAGGTCAAGAAAGGACAATTGGAAATGACCCTTCAAGGTCATGCACTGGATTGGTTCATTAAATTTGTACAAGTTCCTACGGGGGCTCTAGCAAAAACATTGGCTGAAGTTAGGAAAGGACTGATTGAAGAGGTCCTAAAAACAAAATATGAGGCGCAATACATCACAAAACTGAAGGAGATTAAGCAATATCCAAATGAGACTGTTTGGGATTTTGATCAAAGGTTTAAGACATTGAAGAAAAGAGTCATATTTGAGATGAGCGATATTCAGCATAAGGAATGGTTCATCGTGGCATTACTTCCTCATATAAGACTACCATTGATGCAGCAAAATATAGCGGCACAGAGAGAGGCTCTAAAAATTGCACTGATGCTGGAAGCTTCATTGGTTGGTGAGAATGCAATTGGCATGACTCAGATCCAGACACAACTAGCAAACTTGACACTCCAGTTGCAATATATCAAGAAAGGAAAAGAGCATCGCGAGGAAGTATGGTGCACTCGATGTCGCACCAATGGACATACTAAGGAGTCCATATTTATGAAACTACATGTTTTCGGGAGTGCCGAACCAATTATGTTTTGGTGTTATGTCGTGGTGCCACATTTTTCAAGTTTATGGGCATCAACATGAAGATTGTGGGGATATGTAGAAGATGGTCACAAAGCCAATGAATTTATACTGCACATTGTGTTGGTCTGTTGAGCATGAAGATAAGTATTGTCACGCATATGATCTACTCCAGGATAGAACAATGGACATGTACTATGTAAATGGAGAGGACCATTGAATGATACAACAACTGCAAATACAACCGTAGGTGGTACAGCCGCCACCTCAAGTGCATTTTGTACCGCAGCCACAATTGCAAGCATTGTGCGTGCCACAACTGTAGTATAGTCAGATGTAGATGGCTCCATAGGAGCCACAATATGTTTAGCTAGCACAGTATGTTCAGCAACAACTGAATCCCCCACAACAACAATTCAATCAACCATAGTATCAGTAACAAGGAGGATTCTGTGAAGGATTCTGAGGAGGACAAGGTGGGGGCTTTGGTCGAGGAGGAGGACGAGGACGCGGACCATTGCAATAATAATGGAGTGCTGGGACATTATTAGAGATATCACCCGCAATTTCAAGACCAATGTATGTATTGGATTGTTGTTGATCACACTGTTGAGAACTGCCCACAGCTGATCGTGAAGTGGTAGGAAGGGAATGTTCCCCCAATGTAGAACCATAATAAAAATCAATTACATAATCATAATCAGTCTTAGAACCAGAATCAGAAACTTAACACAAATCAGAATGTGAATCAACCTGTGAATCCATCAATGAACCATAATAAGGGACCGACTGTTGCAACGATTTTAGCAGAACCAAGAACCCAAGATGTTGATTTTGTTGTCTTTACTCATGGAGGTGCGACGATGGGGGATGACAGCTCGCATCCACAAATTTTCCTGGCAGGGAATAATAAAGTGTAGTTTGATGTTAACACTAAAATAGACACATTCTTTGAAGCATGAGAGCTGATAGAAAGAAATCTCGGTAAGTTACCAGTTTATGAAATTACCACTGCTTTTGATTCCACTTCAATAGCAGTACCATCGTGACAACATGGTACCTTGCATAACTTATTTGAAATTTGCTTGTTGCTGGAAAAATATCATGATGATCTTGCCGAGATTGAGAGCCTGTTGCATCGACCGGCCAGGGGACGGAAAGAGTTTGCAGTGAACTCTTTATATAAGAAAAAGACAAGAAAAAAGATGCACATGAATATTCAGATTGGGGACTACGAGGTAGATTCAGTCATTCTGGATCTAGGCTCAAACGTCAATATTTTAACAAGGCATATAATGCAAAATATGAGGAGCCCTCAGTTGGTTTGGTCTCCTATACAACTGCGACTGGCTAACTAGGATAGAGTAACACCGATTGGGCAAGTTCTATGCCTTGCTGTGGAAGTTGAAGGGATGAAGACTTATGCTGATTTTGATGTTATTAACATTGTCGATAGTGGAGGATCCTATCTCGTGCTGTTGGGGATTGGATGGGCCAATGACAGCTTGGAAGTGATTAATTTTAAGAAGCGTGTGATGACCTTTGAAAATCAAGACATCAGAGTCATAGCTCCAATGGATCTAACTAAAGGGAGAAGGTATGTTGAACCAGTGAGAGATGAAGTTGTAAAAGGATGAGATCATGCATATAACATCTCATAGGATTACATCCACCTGACAGTTGATGGTGAGCTTAGATGGCACAGCTCCAGCTCTGCGTCTTCTGACTCTGATGATGCGTTAGAGAATTGGCAAAATCATATGCATGAGGTATTGCTAAGGAAGTTTGGTTTGATTATGCAGTCATTGTGTTGAGTTGCGATTGAGACCATTGAATTACCAATATATGAAGGACTTCTTGAGTTGTCTAAATTTCTGTTGGCATTTGAAGATAAGGTGTCAGAACCACAACGGTTAATGGTGTCAGATGAAGCGTTGAAGGGTACTCTAGCATGTTCATGGGAAACCCATAATAAGTCGATCACTGGATGGTCACAGTGTTTAATATTGATGATAGTTCACTTTGGTAATACAGAAGTGTACCACGCAAGAAGTTATCATGGGAAGAATAACCCTAGTGATCATCTGATTGAGTGGCAGAACTTGTGGGCATCGCGACCAAAGGATGAGTGGGTACATGCCTTTTCCACACATTAGATGAGATGTCGCAATCATGGTATGTATCATCTGATTTGTGCAGAGAGATTACTACTTGGGAAGAATTGACAGTTTTTTTTACTCACACCTTCAGTTTCACAAATACCAATCCAGCTATTCATCATGCACTATAGCACATCCATGATGTTGTTCTGAAGGTAGTATCAGTTGCATATTTGGTGGACCTGCATGAGAAATGTCCAATGAAGTCGATGATGGAATGCTATAATGTGACTGGAGAACCCAAAGACAGTGATGATCTGCAACACATCAATATCCCGGAGACAGAAGGGATTTAGGATGTCCCAGCACGTGATGTACCGACGGATCCAATAAATCAGCCATTAAAAATTATGAAGGTCAACATTGGGACATAAGAGAACCCAAAGTTTGCAAATGTTGGGGACTAATGGGATGAAGAGACTATGGCAAAGATCATAGATATGTTGCATGAATTCCAATATTTGTTTCCTACAAAGTTTTCTGAGATGAAGGGAATATTGGTAGATTCATGGGAAATGAAGATCCTGCTGAAGCCAAATGAAAAACTAGTAAAGTAGAGGTCATATCGCTTGAATCTGTGATACAAGGAGAGGGTCAAAGTTGAGCTCGATAGAATGCTAGAGGCTAGAATAATTGACCCAGTTGAAAAATTAGAATGGATCAGTCCTATGGTGGTCTAATATAAGAAGACAGGTGAGGTTCGAATTTGTGTCGACCTTAGAAAATTGAATGATGCATGTGTGCATGATCCATTTCCAATGCCATTCACTGATGAGGTGCTAGAAGCACTTCCCAAATCTATCAAGGACCTCACAAGTTGGAAAAAGTGTGAGTGAGTTGTCAAGGAGATGGAAAATACATGCTAATCCTAGAAAATGGAGAAAAACTAATGGAGGATGGGTTGGAAACTAAAGCTACCAGTTTCCTAGTTGACTAGCTTTTATCTTATCCATAGAAAAGCAGAAAAAGTAGAATAAAGTAGAATTTGCTTTAAAGTGTTGTATACTAATTCTGGATGGTCAAAAGGTGGTCAAGATCAACCCAGAATTAGAAATAAATCATTTCTAGGATATAGATGGCATGTATTGACTTTAAGGTGCAAGTGGATGCCAACTAATTAAGCTAGTGGGTGAATAATTAATCAAATAATGATTAATTATTTTATACTAAGTTGTGAGTGGGTTTAATATATTCCAACACCCCTTATAAGTATGACTTTATGATGGTATGACAAAAAATATGGATGCATATAGGGCCCAGCAACAAGGCTATGGTCACCCTTTAACAATTATTATGTCCAGAAAAGTGAGGAAAGAGGCAAAACCACATGGGGAAAATCCTCCCTCGAGATAGGACAAGGCACCAAATTTGAAATATGTCTTCAACATATCTTCATATTCACTTTAATGAGCTAACTGAACTGCTTCTGGATGAAGGACTTGCTGAAGAAATCATGAACTCCATGATCATGCGCTTGAGTGTAGAACCTGCAAGAAGGAAGAGGAGAGACTCCTTGTATCTCATCAACTGATGAATTAGGAGAATTATTTGAATGCTTCTTTCTTTTGTCAAAATATGATCTACAAACATAATCTGAAATGGAAAAAAAATATGTGCATACTCCTTCCCAAAGAGTACAAAAATTAAGACAATTTATTTCACACCCAATTCCCTGAATAGCTGCAAAATTGTGATGTGAATCACATGCCAATATTCCAATATGATGTAGCACCTGTATAGATATGATATGAGGCTGATAAAACTCTGATATATCAGAAATATTAGCATATGGAACAGCAAGTAGAAATTCTTCAATGGATCCATGAGGATAAAGGGCTAGACTAGGAAAATTATGAGCAACTGGGGAAAACTGATAGGTGTAAAAATATGAATGATGGATGGGCATAATATCTGAAACATAATTGTTTAGAACAGATCCAAACATATTTAATATCAGTCCAAATATTACTAAGGAAATGGATAACCAGCCACTGAAAGATAGGAAAGACTTCAAACCATGTAAGATAAATATCACTGCATAAGAGACCAATGAGGAATTAACTAGTGAGCTTGGGATTTGTATAGTCTTTGGATTATTCAGAGGTATGGTAGATGGTATGGATGGTGGTATTATATGTGTATGAACCTATAAATATGCTTCTAAATCAGAATCCAAAGGATCACATATAAGCATATCAATAGACTCATGGGAATACACCGATAATGAATCCTCTGTATGAAAGGAGGAAAGAATGAGATATTCACAATCTGCAAGAAGGCTCTGAGTATTGATGCCAAGAAAAAATGAGGATATTCTGAATAAAATGAGATCAAGTAAGGTAAGTGACATGACACAAATAAGGCTTGATTTGGCTAGGCAAACATCCTGGAAATTACTAGGTTGTGCACCATCAATAAGAGAGGTATGCGCAAATTGTGAAGGATCTGGCACTTAGATCTCAGAATTTAAGATAGAAGATATAGAGAACAATGAATGGGTGATAGGATAATAATCAATATCATCAGTATCTCCATATGCTACATCTTTTTCATAAATAGTATCACAAGAAGAAAAATCACATTCAAGAGACACAAAAAAAGATGGCTCTTCAATATTTGCTTGTTGATTGAAGGAGGAAGCATTTGAATCAAAGAGGGAAGCAGCAACATGAACTGTATGAGAAACTTCTTCATCATGATCAAATTCATCATAGAATGTAGAGGCCAATAAATATTGAGAAAGAGAAAAAGATGAGATGCTAGGTTCGCTCCATGCTTCATCTTCAATATCCTGCAAACCAAAAGCTTTGTCCAAAATTTTCCAAAGCTCAAATGGATACTCAACAGAATCTATGAGATGATATATATTTGGATACATTCCCAAACACATAATTCCATAAGCTCTAGCATAATTATTAATCCAATCAATATTCTCTTCATAAGACTCAGGTTTGCTCAATGCACCAATGGAGACATCAAAGAGACATTGCCTCTTCAAGTATGCACTCATGTTTGGCTTCCAATCCGCATAGTTGAAAGGAGATAGTAGAGGAAATTTTGAATCCATATAGAAGTTTTTGATATGCTCTAGTAGATACTCTCTGCAACCTACAAAACAAACTAGGAGAAAATCTTGTAAGTTAGACAAGCTCTTCCTCAGAGAGGGATAGGAGACTGGATGCACTCCTCAACTCTGTAGAACTTGATCAACCTTGCTGCTATAGAATATGGAAAGGTTGTGCTCCCTGTAGCTCTAATAGAATGTAGAAATAATAGATCAATGCTATGAGCAATGATGCTAAGAAGAAGCACAGGAAATATATCTTGCTACTAAGAATTCTCATAAGCATACACACAAAAAATAGAGAGAAGAAAAGAGACTGAATCACATGAATGAAGAGATGAATATTGGTGTGTATCCTTCCATTTAATAATGATGAATAATAGTGTACATAAATAGTCAATCCCTCATAGGAAAATCGAATTGTATGGAAACAACTCATAAGCTCAAAAAGGCTGACTTACCAAAATATAGCAAACCCCCATAGGTGACTAAAGCACTTCCCAAATATATCAAGGACCTCACAAGTTGGAAAAAGCATGAGTGAGTTTTCAAGGAGATGGAAAAAACATGCTAATCCTAGAAAATGGAGAATGGGTTGGAAACAAAAGCTACCAATTTCCTAGTTGACTAGATTTTATCTTATACATAGAAAAGCAGAAAAAGAAAAATAAAGCAGAATCTACTTTAAAGTGTCGTATACTAATTTTGGATGGTCAAAAGGTGGTCAAGATCAACCCAGAATTAGAAATAAATAATTCTTAGGATATAGATGGCATGTATTGACTTTAAGGTGCAAGTGGATGCCAACTAATTAAGCTAGTGGGTGAATAATTAATCAAATAATGATTACTTATTTTATCCTAAGTTGTGAGTGGGTTTAATATATTCCAACAGATTGATCAGGGACCATCTATAAAACCTATGACTTATGCTAGAGCAATGTCACCAGCATTAGATCATGCTGAACTTGAAGAAGTGTATTTTCTATGCACCCTTTGGGATGTTGTTGGGACACATTGTTTTCAAGCAAGGACTATTGGTTGACCCCGCAAAAACGTTGATTTTGAGCTTGCCACCACCTACGAATGTGAAACAACTAAGAGTGATGCTAGGGCACACAAGATACTACCGCAAGTTCATCCATGGTGATGTTGCAAGCACAGCTCCTATGGAGAGGTTGCTTAAGACGAATGCGGTATTTGTATGGAGTCAAGAATGTCATAACACTGCTAAAGGATAAGATGGCTTCCGCACCAATACTAGTTTTTCCTGATTGGAATAAGGAGTTCCATGTCCATTTGGATGCATCATTAGTTGCACTGGAAGTGGTGTTGGAAAATCCAGGAGAAGGAGATCTTGATCACCCGATTTCTTTCACTAGTCAGAAGTTGTCATCTGCGGAGAAAAATTATACTACCATAGAGAGGGAAGGTCTAGCAATGGTATATGCACTACAGAAATTTCACCATCACCTATTGGGCGGTCATCTCAAAATGTTCACGGACCATTCTGCTTTAAAATACCTTGTCAATAATCCTGTGTTCGGGGGTGTTAAAATTTCATCATTAAGCTAGCATTATATTAGGATCTTTACTGAGAGAATAACAAGTACAGCAATCAAATACAAGAGACAATGAACACAGTGTTTATCCTATGGGAAACCATAAATGGAGAAAACCCCACAACTTCCTCAAAGATAGAACCAGCACCAAAATAGTAAAATCCCCAAAACAGTAAGTGATCTCCCAACAGCAGTAATCTTCTTCTTATCTAGCCCCAGTGTCTTCTCCTTCCTCAACTATGTGCTACACTTGAGTGTGGATGAGTTGTGTGATAAATAGAGACTCCAGTTCTCTATTTATAATAATCTCGACATGACTAAAACCCTACTAGGGCCAACATCTACTAGGAGATTCTAATAACCCTAGTGCCCCGGAACTGCAGGGACTTTAACCCTTAGGCAATCAGGGTTACACACTATGACTTGACATTACTTGTTTACATTATTGATTCTCCCGATTGGAACACCAGGGCATGACAACATGACTCAATTACATTATAGATACATCCCGTATAAACATCGGGTTACAATACACAAGATACATAGATGAATAAATTCTGAAGTTACAAATACATCAACACTCCCTCTTAACTAGGAAGGTATTATTTCAATAGAATTTTCAGCACTAGTCTTCTTCTCTGTATAAACTAGATCATCTCATCACATACATCTCAGGTCTTCTGAGTCTTCAAGTCATCTTTGTCTTCAAGTCATCTTCATCTTCAAGTCATCTTCATCTTCAAGTAATCGGATATGGATAATCTCTCGATCTGGATCATCATGGGACATCATCACTAGATCTGGATCATCACTTGATTTGGATCATCATGAGGCATCATCACTAGATCTGGATCATCACTCGATCTGGATCATCACTGACTATCATCACTGGATCTAGATCATCACTGCTGGATCATGATCATTGGATCTGGATCATCATCACTCGATCTTGATCATCACTGGGCATCATCACAGGTGCTATCTCTTGATTCTTCTCATCATAGGAACCTCTATAGAGCCAGTTCTTTTTCATACTGGATGTATCATCTCATAGCTGGTCCTTTTTCATACCAGATGAGGTAGCTACTCAGAGCTAGTCCTTTTTCATACTAGATGAGCCTTCCCAGAGCTAGTCCTTTTTCATACTAGGTAGGGCATCACAGAGCTGGTCCTTTTTCATACCAGATGAGGCATCACAGAGCTGGTCCTTTTTCATACCAGATGAGACATCACAGAGCTGGTCCTTTTTCATACCAGATGTGGTAGCTACTCAGAGCTAGTCCTTTTTCATACTAGATGAGCCTTCCCAGAGCTAGTCCTTTTTCATACTAGGTAGGGCATCACAGAGCTGGTCCTTTTTCATACCAGATGAGGCATCACAGAGCTGGTCCTTTTTCATACCAGATGAGACATCACAGAGCTGGTCCTTTTTCATACCAGATGTGGTAGCTACTCAGAGCTAGTCCTTTTTCATACTAGATGAGCCTTCCCAGAGCTAGTCCTTTTTCATACTAGGTAGGGCATCACAGAGCTGGTCCTTTTTCATACCAGATGAGGCATCACAGAGCTGGTCCTTTTTCATACCAGATGAGACATCACAGAGCTGGTCCTTTTTCATACCAGATGTGGTAGCTACTCAGAGCTAGTCCTTTTTCATACTAGATGAGCCTTCCCAGAGCTAGTCCTTTTTCATACTAGGTAGGGAATCACAGAGCTGGTCCTTTTTCATACCAGATGAGGCATCATAGAGCTAGTCCTTTTTCATACCAAATGTGTCAGCTACTCAGAACTAGTCCTTTTTCATACTAGATGAGCCTTCCCAAAGCTATTCCTTTTTCATACTAGGTAGGGCACCACAAAGCTGGTCCTTTTTCATACTAGATGAGGCATCACAGAGCTAGTCCTTTTTCATACCAGATGTGGCAGCTACTCAGAGCTAGTCCTTTTTCATACTAGATGAGCCTCCATAGAGTTAGCCCTTTTTCATGCTGGATGTGTCATCTACACAGAGCTAGTCCTTTTTCATACTAGATGTGTCTTCACAGAGCCATCCCTTTTTCATGCTCGATGTGGCATCCACATATACCTGACAATGGAAGGAACCAATCCTCTCACCGTGTCACAGCTCTTACATCCAACCATGGAAGGAACCAATCCTCTCACCATGTCGGAATGGCACAACACTTACATCTAACCATGGAAGGAACCAATCCTCTCACCATGTCAAAATGGCACACCACTTACATCTGACCATGGAAGGAACCAATCCTCTCACCATGTCAGAAGGGCACAGCACGAACACATCACTTCCTATTGGGAGGAACCTCGATCTAGAGAACACCAAGCTTCTCCCTGAAGTACTCAAACTTCACCTTAGCCAATTGATTATTCAACACATCAGCTATCTGTTCATCTGTCGCAACATACTGGAGCTTCACTGCTCCTCTTTACACCATATCTCTAATATAGTGATACTTGATCTCAATATGCTTCGACTTGTCATGAAATACTGGATTCTCTGACAACTTTACACAGATCTGGTTGTCACAGTATATACAAGTAGCATCTAACTAGAGATCAAACAAATCAGACAGTAGCTTCCTTAGCCATACTACCACACAACTAGATGAACAGGATGCAACATACTCTGCTTCAGCTGTACTCAGTGCCACATAGGATTGCTTCCCGATAAACCATGAGATCACACCTGATCTAATACTGAAGCAACACCCTGAAGTTATCTTCCTATCGATGGCACTGCCTGCCCAATCTGAATCAACATAACCCTCTAGGTTAATCCTTTAATCAACCTTATACTTGAGCCCATAATCAACTGTACCCTTCAGGTACCTCAAAATATGCTTTGCAACAATCAAGTGAACATGTCTCGAATCTGTCAAGTATTGGCTCAAGGTGTTCACAGCAAAGCAAATATCTGATCTCATGTTTGTCGGGTACATCAAGGACCCAATCATCTGACGATACATCATGACATCAACTATCTCTGATGAAGCATCACTTAATACCTTTAGTTTTGATGCCATAGGTGTGGTCAATGCCTTATAGTCCATCATCCCAAATCTCTTCAAGATCTCTACTGCATACTTTCCTTGTCCAAGAAAGATTCCATCTGTAGTCTGCCACACCTCCATACATAGGAAATAATGCATCATTCCCAAGTCCTTCATCTCGAACTCAGTAGCAAGCTTTCTCTTCGTATCAGCAATCAACCCATTCATACCTATCACAAACAGATCATCTACATATAGTAGAAGTATCACCGAGTTGCCACCTTCCACCTTGTAGTAAAGGTTGGAATCTGCTTTACTCTTGGTAAATCCCAAACTAGATAGAAAGCTGTCAATTCTGCCGTATCATGTCCTGGGTTCCTATTTCAAACCGTACAAGGCTTTCTTCAGTCTACACACATGAGACTCCCTGTCATGTGTCTCAAAACCGAGTGGTTGTTCTACATACACTTCCTCTTCTACTACACCATTCAAGAAAGCAGTCTTGACATCCATTTGGTGTATCTTCCATTTCATCACCGTAGCCAGAGCAAGCACTGATCTGATGTAAGTGTTTATGGCTATAGGTGCAAAGGTTTCTTCATAGTCTATTCCTTCTTTTGGGGAGAAACCCCGAGCCACAAATCTTGCCTTATACTTTTCAATGCTACCATCTGCAGCATGCTTGATCTTGTAGATCCATTTGGAAGTTACTACTGACTTCCCTTCTAGTCTTGGGAAAACATCCCAAAAATCATTCTTCATGATCGATTGATACTCTTCGATCATCGCATCCTTCCATTCTTTCCGTTCTGCCACTTCTTCATACTCGGAAGGTTCTTTATCAATGAAGTCACATAGTAAAGCTACATAACTGGAACAAGATCTGGTCCTCTTTCTTTCTTTGAGATTCTCTTCTGGAACCCCATATCTTTCCGCACCTTGGATAATCTCTCGTACCCAAGTAGGTTTCCTCTTATGAGGATTCTTCTCCTATGGTGGATCTATAGGTCTTTGTGGTTCTTCAAATTCTCGATCTTCTTCTTGAGTTTCTTTGTTCATTATTGTATCATGAATTCTGGGAGCTTCTGCTTCTTTAGGTTCTTCAACAGGTTTCTTTATGGATTTGATGTAGGCTAAATCTTCATCAAATGTTACATCCCTACTGATGTCAATCTTTTTGAATCCTGGGAAGTATATTCTGTAAGCCTTTGAGCTTTCAAAATATCCCACAAATATACCCTTCTTTCCTGAAGGATCTAATTTTGTTCTCTTCTCTTTTGGAATGTGTATGTACACATGACAGCTAAATATTCTGAGATGGTTGACTTCTGGTTTCTTGCCAGAGAAGACTTCTTCAGGAGTCATGTTCTCGAGTACTCTGTGTGGAGTACAGTTCTGTACATACATTGTTGTTCTGGTTGCTTCTGCCGAAAGGTGCATAGGAATATCTTGATCATGAAGCATAGCTCTTGCAACTTCCATGATGGTTCTATTCTTCCTCTCTGCAACCCCATTTTGTTGTGGATTATAAGGAGTGGACAACTCCCTCTTAATCCCTGAGTCCTTACATAGTTACTTGAACTCATTTGAAGTGAATTCTCCACCATTGTCTGATCGAAAATTATTGATCTTCTTTTCAGTCTAGTTCTCGATCAAGGCTTTGAATTCCTTGAACTTGCTAAACACTTCATCTGTATTCTTCATGAAGTAAATCCATGTCTTCCTAGAAAAGTCATCAATAAAATAAACGTATTACACATACCGGCTTAGTGAGCTTGATGACATTGGTCCCCATACATCGGAGTGGATGATTTCCAAGATTCCTTTTGCTTTACTTTCGCTACTTGGAAATGTCTTCTTTGTATTATTTCCTTTCGCACATCCTTTGTAGACCCCTTCATGTTTTGCTTGTATTTCTGGAATACCTTCAACAACTTTGCTTGCAAGTGGTAGTGCTCTGTAATGCACATGTGCAAGCCTTCTATTCCATAGTTCATTTGGTTCTACTGTGTCATGAACCAAATATTGATCTAGTTGGCCCTTCAACTTGTATAGGCCTCCTTCTTGTTCTTTGATCACAATTGCATCATCAAAAGTCTTTCCTTTTGGCCACATAAGAACTTGGCTATCTACAAAAGCAACCCTCATTCCTTTTGCATCCAATGCAGATATGGAGAGGAGGTTCTTCTTTAGTCCTAGAACACATAATACATTCTTCATCTTCAAAGACTTTCCAGATTCTAGTTTATATAAGGATTCACCACTACCTTTTATTGGATACTGGTAGTCATCCCCAAGTTTCACCTTCTGAGGTGACTCATGTTCAGATAGCTTTACAAATGATTCTTTGAATCCCATCATGTGCTTGGAAGCACCACTTTCTATAAGCCAATCATTGCTTCCATGTGAAACAGTTCCCGTGAGAGCAGAGATTAGAACATATTCATCCTCACTTGAAGAGTCATCACTCTCTTGTGTGCTTCTATTTGTGGAAGGCTCATCATCCTCTATAGCATGGGCATGGTGTCTTCTCTTGTTTCCCTTCTTCCTTAGATTTCTTTTGTCAGGGAAGAATTTGGATATGTGACCTTTCTCATCACATGTGTAACATCTAATGGTATTTAGATCTTTTCTAGAGTGTGAAGTCTTACCTTTGGAGTGATAATTGCTCCTCCTGTTTTTCTTGGAGTGAACTGTGAGGGCTTGATATTCACTACCCATCTTCTCTTCTCGAGCTACTATCCTAGCTTCTTCTTGAGAGCATTCTTCCCATAACCTGCTGAAATTGACTAACTTCTTTCTGGCACAGCTTCCTTGAATTAAAGAGTCCCATGATCTAGGGAGACCATTCAAGGTGGTCATCACAATCTCTGTATTTTCCACTTCTTCATCTACTGCTTCTAGCTGCTCTTTGATATGAGAAACCCTTGTAAAGTAAGACTGAATAGTCTCAGCATTCTGGATCTTCACATTCTTCAATTGGTTTCTCAAGGTCATCTTCCTGTTAATGTTCTTCCCTTCAAACAATTTGGTTAGGGAATCAAACATAGCTTTAGGTGTCTTAAGGGAGGACACCTGTGGTATGAGATGATCCTTGATAGAATCAGCAATGATTCTCTTTGCCATAACCAACTTCTTCTTATGCAAGGCCTTAGCCTCATCTCCCTCTGGAACTGGAACCTCCTCATTGATATAGGAGTCTAATTTATTCTCTTCCAGGACCAGGGAGATCCTATACTTCCAAGCTCGGAATTTATCAGCTCCCTCAAGCTTTTCATCAAGCTTGGTATGATGAGACATCTTAAATTGAGAACCCCAAATGGAAATACAAAATATTTAGATCTTACCAAGTTCAAGATGTCGGATCTGAAACTTGAGCTGAAATCCTACAGTGCTGGTTCAGTAGCAAAATAGGGTTTTCTTTTCTGGAGATTTGTTCACCCAAATGCCTTGAAATTTATCCCTAACTTTGATTTTGGGGAGGAGATCAATTCAGGCCTGGGCTCACTGAAAAATTCCTCTTATGTGAAAATCCCTAATTTCCGACAGCAATGTTGGGTCCAAAACTGAAAAACCTTATAATTGGATTCTGTTTTGACAGAAAGATGCGCCCTAGGGAGGAGAGTTATTCCCCCTTAATTTTGCTGAAAATATATGGAGGAAGATCCACAAACTAGGAGGCCCTAGTTCCTGCAACTACACAGTGTCTTCTTCTCAGGTTAGGTCTGATACCATGTTAGAATTTCATCCTTAAGCTGGCATTATATTAGGATATTTACTAAGAGAATAACAAGTATAGAAATCAAACACAAGAGACAATGAACACAGTGTTTATCCTCGGGGAAACCATAAATGGAGAAAACCCCACAACTTCCTCAGAGATAGAATCAACACCAAAACAGTAAAATCCCCAAAAAATTAAGTGATCTCCCGACAGCAGTAATATTCTTCTTATTTATCCCCAATGTCTTCTCCTTCCTCAACTATGTGCTACAATTGAGTGTGGATGAGTTGTGTGATAAATAGAGACTCTAATTCTCTATTTATACTAATCTTGACATGACTAAAACCCTACCAGGGCCAACCTCTACTAGGAGAGTCTAATAACCCTAGTGCCTCGGAACTGTGGGGACTTTAACCCTTAGGAAATCAGAGGGTTACACACTATGACTTGACATGACTTGTTTACATTATTGATTCTCCTGATTGGAACATCGGGGCATGACAACATGACTCAATTACATTATAGATACATCCCAGATAAACATCGGGTTACAATACACAAGATACATAGATGAATACATTCTGAAGTTACAAATACATCAACAGGGGGGAGATATGTCGTTGGCCACTTCTTTTTCAGGAGTTTGATTTTGAGATTATTATGAAGTCGGGTCACTTGAATGCTGACCTGGATCATTTATCCCTAATTGAGATAGGTGAGGAACCAACAAACATTGAAGATGGGTTTTTAGATGCATAGCTATTCAAAGTTGACATGGTTTATGATTACTATGACCAAATAATTCATTTTATGGCGACGGGAACAACACCAAAAGAGTTTACTACAAGTCAGAAGAAGCAATTGGTTTTCAAGGCCACGGATTTCCAGCTGATTGTTGGACAACTATGCAAACTAGGATCAGATGAGATCTTAAGGTGATGTGTCCTACCACATGAACAAGGGCAGATATTGGTAGAGGAAAATGCAGGATTTGTTGGTGGAAACTTTGGAAGTCGTGCTACTACCAGGAAGGTGCTCCACACAGGGATTTGGTGGACCACCATTTATAATGATGCGACAGATTATACACGAACTTGTGATGCTTGTCAAAGAACTGGAAAATTGTTAAGGAGGGACAAGATTCCATTGGTACCTCAGGTGACATTGCATCCATTTGATAAATGGGTTGTGGAATTTGTGGGACCAATCAACCCACCTAGAAAGAGAATTGGTGCATGGTGCATAATTACTACGACAGACTATTTGACAAGATGGGAGAAGGCTGCACCTATTGTAGATTTCACTGCTGTGACAACAACGAGGTTTCTATTTGACAACATTGTCACTCGGTTTGGGTGCCCAAGGATATTGATGAGCGACCAAGGGAGTCACTTCATCAATCGCACAGTCAGCGCATTGAGAAAGGAGATCTAGATACAACATAAGAAGAGTACCCTATATCATTGACAAGCGAATGGGATAGTGGAGACATTCAACAAGGTGTTGGAGCATGTGCTTACAAAGGTATGTAACACAAACCGTGATGACTGGGATTTGAATATTCCAGCAAATTTGTGGGCATATCGCACCACTTGTAAAATATTGACAGGATAGACACCATTCAAATTGGTGTATGGGAAAGAGGTATTCATGCCTATGAAGTACATTGTTCCAAGTTTTTGCATAGCGGCGGCAATAGGAATGGATGATGAAGCAGCATTAGAAGAACAACTGGCGTAGTTGGTGTAACTTGAGGAAGATCGCTTTATTGCAGGTTTTCACCAATGCATTGAGAAGGATCGACAAAAGGCCTGGAATGGTCGACATATTAACCACACACAATTTTAGCAAGGAGACCTCGTCCTTATGTATGATAGCAAGTTCGTCAATCATCCAGGTAAGTTACAGATGCATTGGCTAGGTCCATATCTCATTAATTCCATTACTTCAAGAGGTGAAGTACAACTACAGCAGTTAAATGGAGTGATGTTTCCAAAGTTAATAAATGGTAGAAGGCTGAATCCCTACAGAACAGGCCCGGAGCTACACAATTCTTAAGACACTGTGCAACGAAAAAAAAATCTATTTTTGTCTTTGTATGCTAGTTAGCACTTAGGAGGATGGTGCACCAAGAGGAAGGGGGTGTGCAAGTAGCAGAGTTAGTATCACAATTATGAATTCATGAGGCGACAGTGACAGGGCCATGACATGGTGAAATTAGTAATAAATGTAGACAATTAAACAGTTAATTGATGGTGCTTGTTGAAGTGACGTGTATTTATGGTCGATCCAACCATTGGATTGGAAGAATCACCGATGGATTTAGGTGATTAATGCATGATTTGGTCTAAATGATTAAAATTTATTCGGTTATGATGGAGGTGTGATTGGATCGGTGCTATAAGAAGGGATCGAATGTGGTTGGCATTAACCACTATCCAAGATTAAGTGTTGACAGAGTTGCAAAAATGTCATAGAGAGTTGTGTTGTGTTGCTTTGTCGCATTGTAGATCATAGTTGCATTGAGTTGAATTGTCATGATGGGGTGAGTTGTAGAATGAAGTAAGGTCAAGTTCCCATTGAGCATTGCGGGGAACTGGTGCGGCATGCTGCGTGAGCAAGTCACGTTCAAGATTCCTAGTGAGAGGGATTCACTGATCATTGGAGTCACCATTAAATAGGATTTTACAATCATGTCGATGGGATCCTCCTTGGTTCCGAAGAAGAAAAGAGGGGTGCAATGGCCTGTGTCCCCATTTCAGAAGAAGCGTCAAACTAGAACATCTGTGCAGGCATAAGAGGAGGCGCCTGTGCATATGGGTCCATCAACTTCAGGGGTTGTGGAATAATCATCCCATGTAGGGGTGTCCGTTGTGGACATCCCTGGGTACGTGCCTCCCACACGGCCTAACTCGAAGCCCAGGAAGATGACAAAGAACTAGAAGTACCCAGTGAATATGTTGGGTATTTCGTAGGGTATGGTATGCACCATGGATATCGTGCCCACGCTGATGAGAATGAAGTATGTTGATCACGACATGCTCACATCGATGAAGATCGTGAAGGGTCCTTATGTACCTATGGAATCAACTGGAGGCGGCCTAATGCTATGCATTCCATAGGAATAGGCACACGATTTCCAGAAATAAGGGTTGTTGGATCTTATTAACATGCCACACTTTAGGCAGTTGAATGAAGCAAATGCATGCATGAAGCATCTCTTGGGATTCTTCCATGGTGGGATTTTGTGGCTAGACCGGTTGGTCGTAGTCACCATGGAGATCATTTCAGAGATCACAGGGTTTCCCAGGGATGGGCCTGACCCTTTGCAGTATTTCAAGGGGAAAGATAACGATAAGCGATTGGCCATAAGGCTGAAGAAGAAATACAAATTGCAATGGGATGGAAAGGCGTACCACGTCAACAGCATATATGATCTGGTTTTCTATATTGGTGCACACATATTGGCAAGTAAAATAATGAGGATGAATAGACCTAACCAGTGTAATTCAAGAGTTATTGCATGCACGAAGTAGTCTGTGCAAGGAGTATAGATGAACTAGTCGTTATTCCTAATGAACCAGTTGACGGATGATGCATTGGAAGTCCAGGCGGGGAAGTGGACGTTTGCATACAGTTGGCTACTTATTTTAATTGTGATCGTGGCTTGGATGGAGCTAGACGATTACCAAGGGATGGATGTAGATGCAGTAAAGGTTTGCAAGGTGGAATGCTACTAGAACCTATGGTGGGTGAAGGAATTTGATTGACTTAAGGACTACACAGTTTAGTTTTTTATCTATTATGAATCACTGTAGGCTGTAGCTATGAGATTTCTACAATTGTCTGAGGAGGTTGTGACAAAGTTCCAACGGATTGCTCAATTTGCAATTGGCCCACATGCCATTCATGTGCAAGAAAGGTGTGACCCATAGAAGCAGTGGTTGTCGACACCATACAAGTTGTCTGATGCAGAGTTGGAGACAATTTTCGATGATTGGCCCATAGCATGGAGAGAACCTGTCAGTCTAGAAGAAGTGTAAATGGGTCCACCAGTTGATCTAGTACATGAGCTTGACTAGCAGAGTCACCATGATTCAGATGAAGATTCATTGCGGACCCCCACTGACTCAAAAGCAAAGTGGGAATTTGAAGAATACATAAAGAAGAAGCAACAAGAGCACGATACAACAAGTAGCGTAGCCCCAAGGATTAAGGCATAGTTGAACCGGCTCATTGTGGCCATTACAACTGCAACAGATGCGACAACTGAAGAGATGAAGAAACAAGAAACAAAAGTATTTAGTGAGGTAAAAACTCAACTTGACTCTTTAGTTCATGTAGTATTGAAGAAGGCACCAGAGGAAGCTACTGTGCAGGACCTTGGCAGGATCAGCACTAGGACGTGGATCAGGAATGTGAAAATTGTGTTGCATGGGATTGAGACCAACAATGAGGATCTCAATGCATCCTTGAAACAGTTACAATATTTGTCCATCGACATCAATGTGTTGTCCACACAGACATTGGTGCATATGCAAAGGGTCACCAATCAGGAGTTGGAAGACATGGAAAAAAGTATCAACGGTTAGTTCTTGTGATCTCAGGAGAAAGATGTAGAAGCACAAAAATAGGTTGAAGAATTGAAGAAGGAACAAGAGCGGCTGATTGTGGAGAACTCCAAGGCCATCGAGGAGTTAAAAAAGGTGAAGGATTGACTAGTGGTTGAAAAAGCACATCTCTGGGATAGCAGAGTGCGGTTGGAAGAGAACAATGACATGAGATGGATGTGGTGTCAAAATCAGAATGGATTGGGGTGGTCATTTCACAGTTGCAACGAGACAATGCAGACTTGCCGGAACTCATAAATCCAAACACGTCGCTGGAACAAGTAGTGAAGAGGAAAAGCACCATGGAAGACTTGGCCACGCAGCTAGAGGACATGGAGCAAGAGGCAAAAAAATTAATTGAAGAGACTATGCAATTTTGGGGTAGCGTAGTCTAGGATGAGCAATTGGAGCAACTGACCATGCAGTTGCAAGAGGCCGAGGGGAAATTGGAAACATTGAAGACGTCACTGAAAGTGCTACCACCAGTTTTGTAGATCACAAAGTCTGCAGAGCTGAAGGAGTTGCAGTAACACGTTGTAAAGGCCAGGGAGCATTGGCAGAGGCACAATACACAGTTGGATGAGTTTCAAGACATTGGAGCACAGTTTTTTGTTAAGGCAGTTTCTGCAATGCAGGCAGTTCAGGAAGGCAAAAGGATGTTATTGATAAGATTGTTGAGCATCCATTAGTGCATGATTTGACAGGGATCCAGGAGATCGCTGAGAAGTTCAAACAGCAAGTCAAGGAGATCACTCAGCAGTACGAGGACTTCAAGAAAAATATCAATGAATACAACATGTCCAGCTGACATGGCTTGAAGGTGAGCCACAAGATTGTGTTGGGGGCCTGTTGGTAGGAATTTTTGGGGTAAGTTAGCTATGCAGTATCGTGGATGCTTCCCAAGGTCAAAGATGTCACGCAAGGTGGAAAATGATGCGCAAGTCAGAATTATAATATTTTATGTATTTTTAGTCATATTTTGTAGTTTTGGACCGCATTATGTGGATTGTGGTCATTATTTTGTATTTTTGGTTAAGAAGTAGTTAGGAAGTTGGTTAAGTGGGCCATCATTGTAAAGGTGCAAGACTATAAGTAGATGTAGAATTGAAAGTGTAAAGGGATTCTTAGCTCTTTAGAGACATGGCTTCGTTTGGTTTCTTACGCATACTTCTGAGTTGTATCTATGCATGTGAGTTGAAGGACTATTTTGTAGAATCTATGTCTTGTTGCAAAGGCTAATATGACATGACAGAGGTTGAGAAAAATCATTGTGTGTTTTCCTGTTTTCTGGTTTTCTGTGATCAAATATGAATGCAATGTGTATCTGCGATATGGATCTATGAATGATGCAATGTTTCTTTGCTTTAAATGATGTTATATTTTTAGATATGTTTGCGTACCGATGTTTTGTTGCGATTCATTTATGTTAATGTGATCTATTGAATGATGATATGATTATGTGATATTTGTGGAATAATGTTGTGCTAAGTTAATAAGTAGACACATGGTCCTCCTTCATATTGAGTAAAATTGGTTCCATCACCTCTCCATTGAACATCTCATGTGAGACTTCATATTCTATGTAGGTTTTTCCAAATGGAGTAAAACCTATCTGGGCCGGTGCTCAGGGAGATCGCAGTGGTTTGGATTTCGACAGAGAGCAAACCTTTATCGACTAGTTTTGTGTCAACACATGTAAGTCCTTCAAATAATATCTGCAGTGAGGCTTATTAGAAACAAGTAATCTGTTATCATCCTCTTCATGTTCTCTCACAAAAATGACATTCCATAAAGCTTAAAGCATAAATTTATCGATCCAGTAAAAATATCAGATTTGTTAATGGAATACATTGCAGTGAAAAAATAGAAAACTTGAAAGATAGAACAACATATCATATGGCACAACAAATGCTTTAGAAAAGAGAAAAAGAAATACTTCCTATATCAAAATAATACAGAACCAACTCCACCATACCATCTAGATAGAATGTTGAGTTGAACAATGAAAAAAGTAAGTCAAAATACAAAAACTAGCTTGTGTAACTAGTAGAGAGTCACATGTAAAACGAACAACACTGACTATACTCAGTGAAAGTATTTTGAGTCAGCTATGTAACAAGAATGCAATAGAGGATGAGTAACACACATTTTTCAAATGTTTGTTCACAGTGGAATTCGACTTAAAAATTAAATTGAGAATAACCATAAGAGATTAATGATAACCACTCAATGTTCAATGAAGACTAATAGATATTCTCGATAGGAGGGAAGTACTACTTAGAAATTCCCAAACTATATTACAACAAACCTATCTAATCTGAGTAGATGATAAATTTGGTCCCAAAAAAGCATACTGTGCTGAAGTAATTATTATAAGCTTGGCATGAAGCACAAAAGAAGGATAACCTTACAGCATATCGTTCATTAATGAAATTTTTCGGTGCTAAAAAATTATATCCAAACACCTGAGATCGAAGAAAGGAAGCTGTTGATAGATGACTGATTATAGGTTGGGTTGTAGTATATTATGCTTCCCAAATAAAGTAAAATGATCAGGTGGGGCATGAAGAAACCCTTCACAAACAAGAATCTTAATTCCATGCATTTTCACACCAGCTCAAAGATAGCCCTTAGAGAAATAGGAAGAAGAGAGACAAGATTAATAACACTTTGAATCCTTTGGGGAAAACGTGTTATAATTTACACTAGAGGTGGACTTCCATATTCAATACATCTTGTTGAGAAATTGGAGTAAAATATACTCCTCAAATCATGTTGAATGAGTGGACCCTAGAGTCTGTAAAAGAAGCACTGGGAATCAATAACCAGACTGAAGAATGAAAATATGATATGGAATTCAAACTTGTAGAGGCGATGGAGCAATTGGAAGAGCTGCATAAGACATAAATAGAAATCCAAGGAGAGGACTAAGCTATGAAGAAGACTCCTCATGAAGTCAAGGACATCAAAGGAGAAGAGAACCAAGAGATGTAAAATTTTGCTCAAATTAAAACTCTGGTTAAACTTGATTTGACATTTCAATGAAAACATGTACAAAATAATGTCTCAGTAATGAATTGGAGAGAATCAAGGACAACAAGTGATATTTTCTCAAGAAATCATATTCCAACAAAACATATGACGATAATGAATAAATGCCATGGAAGACAACAAAGTATATTTTATCTTTTGGTTCTGCCAAGTTCTATACAATCAACTTGGCACAATGGAAACATTTTTTTAAAATAGTGTTTACTTGCTTCAAACACCCCTCTTATATAGATAAGTTATTGCAATGTAAGACATTCTAAACCTCATAGATATTGATACAAGGGAAAAACTAGTTAAACTTCTCATAAAATAAAATCCATATAGCCCAAGGGGTTAGTTGAACCAGTTGTCACCAACAATGTTGGGCATTTGGCTAGTTCCATGCAAGTAGGTGCCAAGTTCAAATTTCCCTGGGTGAGGCACACTGGTCTACAATGACGGTTTTAATAGGGATGACATCCACGAATGTGGGGAAGTGTCCCTTTAGTTTCCCAGCAATGATTTCTTTGGAAAATATAAAAGGAATGGACAGAATAGCAAGTGTTATGAATGTAAGGCCATATCCAAATCTCACAGTGGGATAGTCATATAATTCTTCAATTTCATAACCATGTCTTGTATTAAGTTACATTTTTAGTTATTGATAGAACTACGGGATAGGAAGCAAACCTCAAAACTTATTAATGTAAAGAAGGGGGAAGAAGTATAAAATTAGATTGAAATTTGGATTGCTAGGAATGAAGGTATTTTGGAAGGGAAAAATAATCCCTCCATTTCAAAGTGGCACTCAGATTGAGGTAATATTTGGGAATTACAAGCTTATTTCTATCTTTCCAATTCTTTGACAAATTAACTCAGTACCTATTGATAAGTCAAGTACTTGGCATTTTTTTGATGGAGCAAGCCAAGGATCTCTTTCAAGATGTGGTGCAACAGGAATTTTATATTTGAGGCTATAACACACCATGACAACTGCTATTATGGTCATATTTTCAATAATATAGCTATTTCTGCAAGAATAAACCTTTTCTTAAAACCTAAAAAATACTTCTAACTGAAACCAATGATTAGCACTTCATCATAATTAGCACTTTATTACAATATCTGATAAAGGAAAATATTAGGAATGAGCACATAAATAAAATGGCTTGAATATATGGGGTTGTATAATCACTTGCTTCCCTTTTTTGAGATAGAGGCCCCATCTTTGGATGATCCACCTGCCACAACAGAACTGATTAGAAATTCCTTTTAATATTCAGAGCATCAACATCAAAGAGAATAATTATGTATACCAAGAACTTTGACACAAACCTTCATTTCCAGTTTTCAAGTGCTCATTGGGATCAATGGTTTCCCCTCTAACAAATACTTTCCCACCAGGCACATCATATGGTTTGAAATATTTCACGAACTCTTCATACAAATGATCTGCCTCATCATCCGCTCTCTAAAACCACGAGATAAATGGGAGTTACAAATATTAAATGGTTGTAAAATAGAATACTATAATTATTTAATTTTAGGTTTTGAAAACATTAAAAGATTCAACATATGGGGATACCTTGTTCATAGCATCTTCTTCCTCTCTGTGTTTTTGAAAAGGGGTCTTCTTCTGAACAACTGAAAATGAATTCATCTTGTCATCGGATGTTACACATTGGACAAGGAATACAAATTTTAATTGCAAGGCCTCAAAAATTAAAAAAAACTCCAATATCAATTGCTTTTCTCATCTTTGAAAAAGATAATCAGATGTAAAGGCCTAAACACAATGAGCACTTTATTACAATATTTGATAAAGGAAAATATTAGGAACGAGAACATCAATAAAATGGCCCGAATATATGGGGTTTTATAATCACTTCCTTCCCTTTTTTGAGACAGAGGCCCCATCTTTGGATGATCCACCTGCCACAACAAAAATGATTAGAAATTCCTTTTAATATTCAGAGCATCAACAACAAAGAGAATAATTATGTATACCAACAACTTTCACACAAACCTTCAATTGCAGTTTTCAAGCGCTCATTGGGATTGATGGTTTCCCCTCTAACAAATGCTTTCCCACCATGCACATCATTTGTTTGAAATATTCCATGAACTCTTCATATAAATGATCTTCCTCATCATTTGCTCTCTAAAACCACCGGATAAATGGGAGTTACAAATATTAAATGGTTGTAAAATAGAATACTATAATTATTTAATTTTAGGTTTTGAAAACATTAAAAGATTCAACATATGGGAATACCTTCTTCTTAGCCTCTTCTTCTCTATGTTTTTGAAAAGGGGTCTTCTTCCGAACAATTGAAAATGAATTCAAATTATCATCAAATGTTACACATTGGACAAGCCATACAAATTTTAATTAAGGCCCTCAAACATAAAATAAAATAAAAACTCCAATATCAATTGATTTTCTCATATTTAAAAAAATAATCAGATGTAAAGGCCTGAGCACAATGAGCACTTTATTACAATATCTGATAGACACAAATATTAGGAATGAGAACATTAATAAAATGGCCTAAATGTATAGGGTTGTATAATCACCTGCTTCCCTTTTTTGAGACAAAGGCCCCATCTTTGGATAATCCACCTGCCATAATAGAACTGATTAGAAATTCCTTTTAATATTCAGAGCATCAACAACAAAGAGAATAATTATGTATACCAAGAACTTTGACACAAACCTTCATTTACAGTTTTCAAGCGCTCATTGGGATCAATGGTTTCCCCTCTAACAAATGCTTTCCCACCAGGCACATCATTTGTTTGAAATATTTCATGAACTCTTCATACAAATGATCTACCTCATCATCTGCTCTCTAAAACCACCAAATAAATGGAGTTACAAATATTAAATGGTTGTAAAATAGAATACTATAATTATTTAAGTTTAGGTTTTGAAAACATTGAAATATTTAACATATGGGGATACCTTCTTCTTAGCCTCTTCTTCTCTATGTTTTTGAAAAGGGGTCTTCTTCTGAACAACTGAAAATGAATTCATCTTATCATCAGATGTTACACATTGGAAAAGCCATACAAATGTTAATTAAGGGCCTCAAAAATAAAATAAAATAAAAACTCCAATATCAATTGCTTTTGTCATCTTTGAAAAAAATAATCAGATGTAAAGGCCTGAGCATAATAAGCACTTTATTACAATATCTGATAGACACGAGTATTAGGAATGAGAACATCAATAAAATTGCCTGAATATATTGGGTTGTATAATCACTTGCTTCCCTTTTTTGAGACAAAGGCCCCATATTTGGATGATCCACCTGCCACAACAGAACTGATGAGAAATTCCTTTTAATATTCAAAGCATCAACAACAAAGAGAATAATTATGTATACCAAGAACTTTGACACAAACCTTCATTTCTAGTTTTCAAGTGCTCATTGGGATCAATGGTTTCCCCTCTAACAAATGCTTTCCCACCAGGAACATCATCTGTTTTAAAATATTTCACGAACTCTTCATACAAACGATCTTCCTCATCATCCGCTCTCTAAAACCATCAGATAAATGGGAGTTACAAATATTAAATGGTTGTAAAATAGAATACTATAATTATTTAATTTTAGGTTTTGAAAACATTGAAAGATTCAACATATGGGGATACCTTCTTCTTAGCCTCTTCTTCTCTATGTTTTTGAAAGGGGTCTTCTTCCGAACAACTGAAAATGAATTCATCTTATCATCAAACGTTACACATTGGACAATCCATACAAATGTTAATTAAGGGCCTCAAAAATAAAATAAAATAAAAATTCCAATATCAATTGTTTTTCTCATCTTTGAAAAAAATAATCAGATGTAAAGGCCTACGCATAATGAGCACTTTATTACAATATCTGATAGACACAAGTATTAGGAATGAGCACATCAATAAAATGGCCTTAATTTATTGAGTTGTATAATCACTTGCTTCCCTTTTTTGAGATAGAGGTCCCATATTTGGATGATCCCCCTACCACGACAAAACTTATTAGAAATTCCTTTTAATATTCAGAGCATCAACAGCAAAGAGAATAATTATGTATACCAAGAACTTTGACACAAACCTTCATTTCTAGTTTTCAAGTGCTCATTGGGATAAATGGTTTCCCATCTAACAAATGCTTTCCCACCAGGAACATCATCTGTTTTAAAATATTTCATGAACTCTTCATACACAAACGATCTGCCTCATCACCCACTCTCTAAAACCATCGGATAAATGGGAGTTACAAATATTAAATGGTTGTAAAATAGAATACCATAATTATTTAATTTTAGGTTTTGAAAACATTGAAAGATTCAACATATGAAGATACCTTCTTCTTAGCCTCTTATTCTGAACAATTAGAAATGAATTCATCTTATCATCGGATGTTACACATTGGACAAGCCATACAAATGTTAATTACAAGGCCTCAAAAATAAAAATAAATAAAAACTCCAATATCAATTTCTTTTCTCATCTTTGAAAAAAATAATCAGATGTAAAGGCCTTCTATGGCTACTCGTGCTATTCTAATAAAGAATTGCCTAGGTTTGCAAAAACATCCAATTTTTGAAATCCTATGTCTTGAAAAAAGAAAGAATATTTTAACATCAGAAGTAAATAATGATCAATAAATAATAATCAATCCAGTGCTTGTTTACTGATCCAAAATGAAATACTATGAAAATTTTATCAACACTTTGCCCAAAAATATTGAATTTAGTATCAAGAAATACCTGCAAAATAAACTACATAAGTTCCCATAGAATTGTACACTAAGGTGAAGTTCTCAATCAAGTAGTGACTACTGACAAGTCAATCACCATGGTAATACCTGTTGTTAGCACCCAGTAATTTTCCTATGGTTGTGGTAGGAGAATCACTAGGGTAACAATTTCAAACCAATCTTTAGACTATATTATAGCCTATACACTCAGAGAGGGATCTCTCTTTGTCATAGGGTCATTCACATACACATATAGCTGTAAACAAGCATTCAGAAGGATAGATTTTTGAGGGGAAGGGTTATTTGGAATTTAAACAGTGTAATACAAACAAACAGACAGCACCATTGGGAAATGGAGTCAAATCCTGAAACATTCAAGGGCTTAAAGTATAATGACTATTGATAACATTCGTAATCTGAGGAAAATTAAGTGTTAATGCTCAGAAAAATATCCTTGAGAGATGGCAGGGGGGAATGAGAAGAATCCCAATGAGACAAGAGCTACCTATCTATGGATGAATCTCGTGAAACACCTTTAGCAGAAGCAACGATAAAGGTTGATAACAGAAATGGAGCATCTAACTGAGGATGAATTCTAAGACATTTACCATAAACACAAACAAATGCATTATCTGATGCAAGGAGCTCTAAATAGAGAACAAATTCCTTGCATGCAACTAGAAACGCATTAGCAGAAACTACACATGCATGAAAATGGAACAAGCAAGGGAAAATAGACTAAACATTGAACACCATCATGAATCTCAGACAGTCATGAAACTCTTTGCATTAATACTTCCAATAAATTTGCATAGCTACAAAACCAAGCACAGAGGCTTCAAAATATTAATGTCAAACCCCTTTCTTCCTCCATAGAGGTTACATTTATAGGGTAATTTGCCTCTGAGATGAGTCTCGAAGAAGAGTACCAAAATCAGTTTAAATCATGGGAATCAAACTCACACACACTAAATCCTAACAAATTATGAGTTGGCATATTCGTCGTGATCACAAAACAAATCAAGAAAGCATGTTTGGATGTGCGTGATGGATTAAAATGGAAAACTTGACATTTGGGACTTAGGCTCGCTTGATGAAAATGAATGTTCAAAGCATCTTTGAGTGGCTTGCAATAGTCTCATTCACCCCTGCATCTTCAATCATAGAAATCGTTTTGAACTGTTGAACTTCGCAAGATTCATCCTGCACCCTTGATCTGGGATCGAAGTGGCAGAAATCGGATCGTGGAAGACAAGATTCTAGCTTTCTCGAGGATCAATTTTTATCTTTCCTCTCTCGCCTTATCCTTTCCACCCTTTATCTTTCCACAACATTGATTTCCTTTGGATTCATCGTCAGCCATTGATCTAATATTAAGTTGTTGGCTGCGAAAAGCAGAAGTCAAGATTTCTTCTTTCGCGACGCTAGATTTTATGTTTCCACCTCCTGCCTTTCAGCTCCCTTCCAGGTCATTGATTTTCGATAGAATCTCTCCAGACCGTCAATCCTGCGAAAAGCAAAAAGTGGGATTCTAAATTTTTATGACCAAATTCTGCATCTTCTGCTTTCTGATTTTCACCTTTCTACTCCCTTCTGGTTCATTGATCTTCGGTAGAATTTCTTTGGACCGTCGATCCTACAGATCGGGGAAAGCATACTTTCACCTTTTCACAACCAAATTTCTATCCTTTTTGCATTCTTCCTTTTTCCTCTATGCTCCTTTTCCAGCTGTTGATCTTCGATGGAAGCTCTTCGGACCGTCTATCCTGCAGAAAGCGGAAAGAGGGATTCCAAACTTTTTATAACCAAACTTTTTTATTTATTCTTTCTGATTTCTGCTCTTCTAATATTTTCTAATTCGTTGATCTTTGGAAGAAGCTTTCCAAACCGTCGATCTTGCGAATCACAGAAAGCAGGATTTCAACTTTTTACGACCAAATTCCTACATTTTTTGCTTTCTGCTTTTTTCTTTCCGCAAAATAGTGGAAGGCAGAAATACCAACTTTTATAACCAAATTTTGGCCTTATACGCTTCCACCCTTTCACTTCCCTTATTTATTGGACCGCTGATTTATGCGGAAGCTTTCTATGACCATCGGATCTCAGATTACAGAAAGTGGAAATTGGGATTACCAATTTTACAATCGAATCTTTGCCTTTTCCACTCTTTTGCTCTCAATTTTTCCTTGGAAAAAATGATTTTCGGCCTTTAATTTTCTCTACTATGCATCTAGGCCATCCATTCTAGTCAGCTTTTAACCTTGATTATATTTTTCTTATTCAAGCATATTTATAAGGCTAAAACTTGATATTTTCAATAATTTTGCACTTCATAGTGATGGATAAACCCCCTTAGAACATGCAGAAACCCTATCAATATCCTTCAGAGTCATGTGATATGGAAAATTAGCATACCTTACTCTTTCTTTTACTAGTCTAAACCTTTGCAAGGGAATTAGTGCATATGCCTATGTAAAAACTCTTCAAAATTTAGCACAGGAGCTAACAGCCGTTCCAACTTGGGGATGCTATCCTCCCTATGATGTAGCAAAGAACCCCGTAGACCAGGTTCTTGATCCATTGGATTGGTCCCAAGATTTTCCTGAAATCCCCAACATGCTTTGAAAACAAAAAGTGAACTAATACTGAAAACAAACTGAAAATTGCTAAAAGAAATGCTCGCCATGTCAAGCTTATTCATACCTACCTACCCTACTTACTAAACAACAATACCCAATCAGGTAAATTATGACTTCCAATGAATGCGACCATGAAATTGATCTAATGATTGAGCTCCTTCATCATGCTTGATTAGAAATGAAGGACTTAATGAAAAAAATGTATGATAAAGGGTTTGATCTTTACTACAGAGACATAACCAGCCATTACCACTACAAAGCTTTTCCACATATTCAACCACTAGATCATGACAGCCTGCAAAATTTTATGTTATGTGCCTGCCATGACAAAGTTGTTCCATATATTTAGCCACTAGATCATAAAATCCATGATAGTCTTCAAATTTTTCTGTCATTTGCTTTCCCCGGTAAGGTTGCTCAAACTGTAACTCGACCTGAATGTCGTCAAACTATTTTTCACAAGAGCCTTGAAAATAATCCTCATGACGTCTTTCAAATGGAGCATCAACAATCTCCTTCAAAATTTATGAAGTAATAGCTTGATTCTCTTTATGTGCTTCAGTGGAAATATCATCCTCTCCTTCAAGAAAATCAAGTGAAATAAACCTCTCTTGACATTTTGAATTTGAAGAACACAAAAAGACATCCCATTTAGGACCCTCATCTTCTTCTAGATGATCCAATCCTTTATTGAAAACTGTTGGTTCTTTAGGAGCATTATCCAAGTATCCATCCTTGTATTCATCATATATAGGTGGACTGAAATCTTCTTCAAAACCACCACAAACAGAGTTTGTAACAGGTTTATTGCATTCTTCATAAAACAAATTGTAACACTCCTCCTGTACAACACTAGACTGGTTATCTTCTTTCTCTTCTTTAGTGAGGTATATCCTGAAATCAATATCATTAAAGTGATTATTTTGATTTTCTATTGGATCTTCTCCTCCCTCCTCAGCAACATAGTTATCCAGCAAAGGCATCCTAATTGTTGGTCTTCAGGAATTCTTTGATTTCCTGGAGGAAGAAGGGATCTTCTAAAATTTTGGTTTATATTATGTTTCTCTTGATTTTCGATGGGAGGTGATCTATTGTCCATAGTGAGTCTCTCCATCAAATTTCCCATGGTTTTCATCATCATGTCCATCCTGGCCTCTTGTGAGTTAGAGGAAGAAGGTTGTGTGGGCTCTTTATCCTTTCCTCTTTCTCTCTCTTCTCTATTTTTCTCTCTAGAAGCAATTAGATTAATTCTACCTCTATGGCAACATTCATCATATCGTAAAGGGAGGCATATTTTATTTCACTCAACCACAAGGTAAATTCATTTTCAAAGGCTTCAGCATATTGGAGTTGGGCAGCACCAGGGGGAGGCTTGAACTATGTAGGGATGGCATTATATACTTTCATAAACCTGTCACAAATCTCCTAGACAGATTCACTCTCCCCCCTCTTCATGTAATGGAATTGGGACAAACACTTACTGGGGTCTTTCTTTTATGCCCATTTGTTATTGAAATATTCTTCAAAAGATTGATAGTTCAGAATGTAGTTGTTTGGGAGGTTTGTGAACTATTTTATTTCCTCTCTAGCAAGACTTTGGGAAAATAGTTTGACTTTAATATCCTCGTGGTATACTTCCTCCAGTTTTTTCCAATATGGAAACCATCCCAAGTGTTCCTCAGCTGAATACCTCCTCTCCCCATTAAATTGCTTTATTTTTTGGGCGTATCCTTGGGGGAGGTCATGAAGAGCAGTAGGGAGAAGTATAGGGGAAAACCTTTTAGCCTTCCCTGGGGTTATGGGTTTTCAAGAGGAATTGAAGATGGTGTGACAAATAGAATCAATCTGCTATGAGGGAATGCATAGCTATGAAGGACTGTAAAACTGAATGATGAAGGTTGCTTAAGATCCAAAGTGGTGGGAGATAAGGATATGGAAGCAGACTGCTCTATGGAAATGGAGTTTAATGAGGTTGATTCAGAGGGGAATAGGAGACATTCTTGATCAGACAAGGGTTGGATATCCCTACCTAGAGACTCGAAAAAGGATGCAATATCAACTTTAGCACCATGAGTTTCACAGGGATGATCATTGTTCTTATTTGGCTCGACTGAAGGATCTTGGTCAAAATCATATGCACAAGATGAAGGGATACTTTCAGTTCTTAAAGAAGGATATACAAGGGTAAATCCATGGCCTTTTTTTGAGTGCAATAAACAATGGGAAATTCCTTTAATAAGCTTAGGAAATTATAGGAAAAAATTTACAAGAAAGGATAGGATATCTTAGAGAAGATTCACACTTGAGTACATTACTTTTTCACCATGAATTTCCATGTCTTTGCAGTGAACTCATTTCCCCAATAGAATCACCATAGGAAATTCTGAAGACTGGATCCTTTGAAGGTGGAGTCTCCAGGTGAAAGATGCACAACCTTCTTGATGTTTGGTCATTGTTCACCCTCAACAGTTAAACCTGAAACTCTTTGTATCTTCTTGGTCATTAGTTTTTCTAGTGGAGTTGTCTTCCAAAAACTTTGAGTGGAGTCACCAGAGCATATACAACTAACATGTGTCTAGGACCGACTACTCAACCAGGTCGTAGAACTAAGACAATGTCATCTCCCCGAGGAGATTATAGCAATTAGTCCTCGACAACATCGCCAAGATGTTATTGCCTAGTAATTTTCCTATGGTCGTGGTAGGAGAATCACTAGGGTAATCATTGCAAACCAATATTTAAATTGTATTCTAGCCTATACAGTCAGAGAGGGCTCTCTCTTTGTCATAGTGTCGTTCGCATATGCATATAGCTTTAAAAACACATTCAGAATGCTATATTTATGATGGGAAGAGTTATTTGGAATTTAAAGAGTGTAAGACAAATAAAAAGATAACACCATTGGAAAATGGAGTCAAAGCCTGAAACATCCAAGGGCTTACACTATAATTCCTATTGATAAAATTTGTAATCTAAGGCAAAGTAATTGTTACTGTTCATCAAAATATCTTTGAGAGATCGATGGGGGAAATGAGAAGAAACCCAATGAGATAGGAGGCACCTATCTGTGGATGAATCTCCTTAAACACCTTTAGCAGAAGCAACAATAAAGGTCGATAACTAAAATGGAGCATCTAATAGAGGATGAATTTCAAGACATTTACCTTAAACACAAACAAATTAATTATCTAATACAAGGAGTGCTTAACAAAGAAAGAAATCCTTGCATTCAACTAGAAACGCATTAGCAGAAACTACACATGCATGAAAATGAAACAAATAGGGGAAAACAAACTGAACATTGAACACCGTGATGAATCTCAAACACTCATGAAACGCTTTTCATTACTACTTCCAAGAAAGTTACAGAGCTACAAAACCAAGCACATAGGCTTCAAAATATGAATGTCAAACCCCTTTTTTCCTCCATAGAGGTTACATTTAAAGTGTAATTTACCTCTGAGATGAGTCTCAAAGTAGAGTACAAAAATAAGTTTAAATCACGGGAATCAAACTCGTACACACTAAATCCTAACAAATTCTGAGTTGGCAGATTCGCCATGATCACAAAACAAATCAAGAAAGCACGATCGAATGCACGTGATGGATTAAAATGGAAAACTTGACATCTGGGACTCAGGATCGCTTGATGAAATTGACTATTTGAAGCATCTTCGAGTGGCCTGCAATAGTCTCATTCATCCCTACATCTTCAATCATCGAAATCATTCTAAACCATTGATCTCCACAAGATTCATCCTGCACCATTGATCTAGAATCAAAGTGGAGGAACGTAACCTTCTAGCTTTCTCGAGGCTCAATTTTTATATTTCCACTCCCTCCTTATCCTTTTCACCCTTTATATTTTTGTGGCATTTATTTCCTTTGGATTCATTTGCAGCTGTTGATATAATATCAAGTTGCAGGCTGTGGAAAGCGGAAGTCAGGATTTCTGCTTTTGCGGTGCTAAATTTTTATGTTTCTGCGTTCTTCCTTTCCTCTCCATTTTGGGTCATTGATCTTCGGTGGAAGCTCTCTGGATCGTCGATCCTTTGGAAAGAAGAAAGTAGGATTCTAACGTTTTACGACCAAATTCTGCATCTTCTGCTTTCTGATTTCCACCTTTATGCTCCTTTCTGGGTCGTTGATCTTCAGCAGAAGTTCTCCGGACCGTCGATCCTGCAGAGCGTGGAAAGCGGACTTTCACCTTTTCACGACCAAATTTCTATTCTTTCTACATTCTTCCTTTTTCCTCTCGGCTCATTTTCGAGCAGTTTATCTTCAGTGGAAGCTCTCCGGATAGTCGATCCTGTGGAAAGAGAAAAGCGAGATTCCAATTTTTCTATAACCAAAGTTTTGTATTTCCACTCTTCTACTCTTTTCTGAGTCATTGATCTTTATTGAAAGCTTTCCAGACCATCGATCTTGCAGATCATGGAAAGAGGGATCTCAACTTTTTAAAACCAAATTCCTACATTGTCTGCTTTTTGTTTTTTCCTTTCCACAAAATAGCAAAAAGCAGAAGGTGAAAATACCAACTTTTATAACCAAATTTTGGCCCTTTCCGCTTTCGCCCTTTCACTTCTCGCCTTTCCTAGACTGTTGATTTATGAGGAATATTTTCCCGACCGTCGGATCTTGGAATGGGAAAATCAAGATTACCAACTTTCAGAACCGAATCTTTTCCTTTTCCACTCTTCTGCTCCCAATTTTTCCTTAGTGGAAATGATTTTCAGCCTTTGATTTTCTTCATTGTGCATCCAGGTCATCCATCCTGGTCAGCTTTTAACCTTGATCATATTTTTCTTATTCAGGCATATTTATAACGCTAAAACTTGGCATTTTCAATAATTTTGCACTTCAAAGCAATGGATAAACCCCCTTAGAACATGCAAAACCCCATCAATATCCTTCAGAGTCATGTGATATGGAAAATTTTCAGACCTTACTCTTTCTTTTATTGGTCTAAACCTTTGCAGGGGAATTAGTGTAGATGCATATGTAAAAACTCTTTAAAATTTAGCACGGGTGCTAACACGTGTCATAAGACTAAAAGGTGTATTGACCAAATAAAAATAGTTTTTCTAGAAAGAACCAAACCCTGGGCTAGTGGGAAGTTGGTGCACTTGTAGTGGTGATGACCAATATTCAAAACTAGTGGACATGTTCCCCTTGATAATATGGATGGCCAAATTTATTCAAAATGACAGTCATGTCAGTGTGGCAACAGAGGTTCTGAAGTAATAATGAGGTGTGATCCCATGTTAAAGTGGTATTCTCTTGCAGATGAGGCTAGGTGCAACTCCTGGATGAATTTCTTGGAATAGATACTCCTTCGTTGTAGCTTTATAGCTAGATTTTGAATTATTCTCTTTTCAATATATTCAAGGAAGGTATGGGAGGGGGTTCAAATAATTTTGCTAAGTTTTTTTCTCTATAATTGCTATTAAATCTTGTTGTTGAAAAGGGAGTCCCTCATATTTATGTCTATGGTTATTCAATGGTGAATATCAAATGGCTAAGGGGGGTAAATAAGATGTTAAACCCATCTATGAAGAGATTATTTTGTACAAAGCTGTATTAATTCCATCTCTTTTTCTCGGGTGTTCAAAGGAAACAATCAAAAGGCAAATTCTCTTTCAAAAGTTGGTCTCTTGTTGTATGATGATAATTGACAGTGTTGGAATCAAGAGAGGGCCAACTTGGGGAATTTATCAAGAAGTTTCATTCATCGTCTTATTTCAGGATTCATCTACTAGTTTTTGTTGTTTATGTGGTATTTCAAGGAGTGGGATGAAGCTCGTTGTAATTTTTTTGAAGACCATATATGAGTCATCAGTTTAGGCTCTGTCTACTGGACTTTATGTCACTGGTACATGAACTTTGTGTAATAGACTTTTTTTCATATGAACCTATGAACAACATCGTCATGTTGGTATTATATATATATTATGACTTGTAATTGGAACCTTTTTTTGTTGTTGTTGCTACTTTTTTAGGAGAGGTCCTTCGAGACTCTTTTGTAAGGCCCTTCAAGGCTGCTCGAATTCCATATGCTAAATGATTGAGAATGCAATTTGCATGTATAAAATGATTTATTTTTGTATGAAAAGAAATGAAATTTTCTTCCAATGAAAAACGTGACACACACCTAAAATGCTAAACCAATCCCACTTTGTTGTATGTGATAGATTATACTCTTGACTAAGGATCAAATATAGTAAGTTTGGGAGTTTTTAAAAGAATGGTTTGCATCTTTGGATGCATTAAGCCAAGGCTAAAATAAAAATGTGACCACTTTCAACACAGTTTTGAGGTCTTCCATTGTTGCTTAAAATACTTTATCACATATATAAGAAAATTCTATAAATTTAATTGATGGGAAAGGGACATGGGCATTTGGTCAGACAACAACATCAAGTGAGTAGAATCAATGTAATGGAAAACATGTCTGAAGGTCCATATATGATGGTCACAAATTTGTGGGAAATGGTAGATGAAATTGTACCAATATTGTTAGGATCTAGAGTCTAGAATCCTAAATATTTATCCTTCTCTTACAGGAGAGTGTAACTGCAACAATGGTGCCACATGACATAGAAATTTAATTATAAGAAATGATTCATTTAACTATTAATGTAATCAATTATGTACATAGTAGGCATTTTGAACAAAGAACACTACATGGCAACCATCACAGCTAATAAAGTTAAAATTTCCTATAAAAAATTCCACTGGGGAATACAACATTAAAGTTATTGACCCTGAAAGAATCCTGGTATAAAAGCCTAACAACTGTGATCACAAAAATATCTGAGATCAATTAAGGTGCCATTTAGATTAAGACTGAGATAAGACAAACCATTCTCATACCAACAATATAAAATCCAATAAGCAATATAACTTCAACTAATAGCAGGAAATTGCACTTTACTTGTATTAATGTTACAAATCAGTCATCTAGGTTAGAGGTTGCAAGTTTGAGAAACATTAATCTAATGAAGGACCAAATGTATTTAACAACTTATAATTATTTAACCACAGCTTCCTGTGGAAGCCTAATTGCATGCATCCTATATACAACCTAGCACAGGCATGAGAAGTCAAACACAGCCAAAAAATGAACACCTTAAACAGATGCAACACAAATCCATGCATACAAAACTTGGTCACAAGCAGTCCAATGAAACCAAATGGAACACCTTTGCAGAAACACAAGTTTTATTTTATCAACTCGAACTAAATTCATCTAAATAGTACTTGGTATGGAACACATTCCTATATAGATTCCCATGAGTCCATTTTGAAATCGATACATATTGACCCAATGATATTAGACACAATGTTGATATCATTTTGTAGTTTCACTGGAAAGAATGGAGGCCCATAATTTTAACAGGATCTTCCAATGGGCCGACAGCCACACTGAGTCCAGCACCTATAGAGAAGTGGATGTTTCCACTAAAATTATTTAGTGCTTTGTCCGTTTGAAGCACGATTATAAAATACGGCATCTCTCCTCCAGCCTGAAAACCAAATATCACTCTTATGCAACATTTGTGAAATCTAAATCTAAATAAAGAAAAACATTTGTATGTGTCACAACCAAAGCCATGTCCAAGTGAAAGTATATGGATACATGTGCTCCCCAACCAACACCAACGGAAGATACGACAGATGGTGAAGACCATGACCCATATTCCTTTTGAGAAATAACCAATCATGTACCAACCTTATAAGTGACCATCACACCAACTTTGATAACTTGTGAGAATACAAAAACCTTTTTCTCGTTGTAAAACAACATCTTGGATTGATCTTTCTGGTCTGAGAGAACCAATCTACATAGTCAATAATAATAGTCACTCTTTGAAATACTTACCCGGTTGAAAATGCAGAATAAGAGAGAACCCTCATTAGCACTGTATCGGTCATTATTATTACCTTACAACTCTTGTTAACAAAAGAAAATACATTATGGAAAATAAATTAATGAAATAGAGGATGCATGGATTTCACAGTCAACACCAAAAGAAGCAGTTAATAAATATCTTTGAAACTCAGATAGTATAAAGTCAAGTCTCACATTGACAAATCCTCGTATGGTATTGGTGGCCTTATAAATTTCATACTCCATGTATTTTCCCCAAGGAAAATTCAGCCAAGATCTGATAGTGCCCATATCTGTCACGTCATGCTTAAAAAAATTTAATTGAATTTAATCACAGAATTTCAATCTTAAATGAATTTAATCAAAACTAATTACCAAACAACAAATTTTGTTTGGCTGACTATGAAATTTGTGGAATTTCAAACTTAGCACTGGTTTATGGGAAAGCTTCTAATTTAAACTTTAGCATCGGTTTATGTTATGTTACCTATGACATATAATGTAGCAATAGGAGTAAATGTGGGTTTTCTAGTAATAACACTTGTATATTTTGAATTTTGTTTATTTTTGTAAGAAGGGTTATATATATATAGATAGTAAATACAGGGCTATTTTACCTAGAAAAATAGCCAGCAGAAATTTGGCCTAGTCACTAGCTGACAGAAAAATGCTATGCATTGTGATATTAATTATACAAATGCATCAGCAAGACATGTTAATTTAGACATAGTGCTATAATTACACGTGGAACCCCATGTTCCTAAATTAATTGTTGTAAATACAGAAACCGTCGGCTAGCTGACCATATTACTAATAGGTCCAAATATAATGTTAAAAAAACTTCCATAATGCAATAATGGCTCAGCGATAAGCCATCACCCACAATAACCTATCATTTTTATTGTGCTAATGGATAAGCGATGGATCTCAACCATTAACTTCTATTTTTTCATTATCTGTCAGTCACGGATATTACCAAAATCATAGTTGGGTACTTTTCTTAGAGGTGGCTGTCTTTGTTAGGCTCTGGTTCGTCCTCTTGCTCTGCGGATGAGACTATCACAACCAAGTGAACTTAATCAGATAGCTTACACATGCACTAAATCATGAGCTATTCCTACATCTCTTTCGCCTTTCAGCTGAGTATACTTCATTAGACACTGCTAACTATACAAGGAGCATTGTGTTGATCATTGATATGGTTGTATAAATGATCCATTCTAAGCCTATTTTTTTCTTAGTTTTGTTTCTGAATGGAAAAATTTGGACAAAAGAGAAATTTTAGCTATTACTAAATAAAAGCTACTTTTGAACTCATCTTTGACCAAGCAGAACATTATCATTTTTTCCACAAGAAATACAAAGTCTCAACTATAGTATGTTCCCATGAAAGATGAATATCAGAAACCCAATTGTTGTCATCTCCTAAAACTGCCTCTGACCAAATAATAGGGTAAATAATATTGGAGTTTAAAATATTGGCAATCCAATGCCAAAGTGCCACAACTTTGGGCAAAATCAGAAAAGGTGAAGGAAAGTTTCTTCCTTGTAGCAAAAGGGGAAAGCATGGGATGTGTTTCCTTTTTAATTATGATAGTCTTAATAGCCAATATTGAAAAAGTTGGGGACAAGTAAAATAAGGTATTTTCATGTTTGATTGGACTTATTGATCTTTCCATATCTTGTTCAATGTATGGAACCATGTAGAGATTTTGGTGTTGGTGTTCAATTTTTTGTTAATTTTTTCTTCAATTGGGGCCAATTTGGCCAATAGCTCGTATACACATGGCAAAGATAGCGTGGTGAAGGATGTAGAATTCTTTTGAAACCAATCCTTCCACCTTTGCTAAGGACGTCTAGAACCCTTGTCAAGTATTTCGTTTTATCCATGGATTCCCTTTCAAAGTTTCTAACATGGAATTTAGTTTTAAGTTTTGTTCTATTCAGCCAATTTCTTTTGAGGAAATCAAATAAATCCTTGAAATTTTTTATTTCCTTAGGCATATTAACTTAGTAAGGCATTAAGAAAATGTGCTCCAAATATTTTCCATTTTGGACAAGTAATGGATTCCATTACAGCAAAAGCTCAACAATGAATATGAGGTTAAGCATCGTCTCTTTTCCATATTAGGAGTAGCTTGCAACTCTCCCAGGCCTTTCAACCGTTTCAGAAGTAGCTTACATATTTTCCATGTCTTACAAAGACATTGAACAATGATGGAGTCTTTCACTTTGAAAGTTTTACCAAGCTGGCTCAGTCAATAGAAGAGTTGTATTAATTTTGAAAAGATGGGAAATCCTTATCCTTTTTTGTTTTCAAATTCCAATTTTCAACCACTCTTTCCATCTTGATGAAATCATTAATCTAATATTTTTTAGAGTATCCTCCATGTTCACAGCATGAAAACTCATTTTCTTTTGTTCTAAACCCATTTATTTTTTATCTCCTCTATTAGCAGCAATAATTATATTGAAGTGGGATTTACCAAGAGCTCTCCTTCTGCTATTGTTTGAGATTCCATGCAAAAAATAATTTACAAATTCCATTTCCATATATTCTCTTTGATTTTTTTTTGTTTTGCACATATGGCATCACCTGACAACAAGTAGAAATGTTTGATATTGATGAGAAGTGACTGTCCCAAATACATCTTACTTCAAGACAATCCTTTGTTTGTAACATGCCTATAATCTTTGGCAAATTGGTTTTTTGTTTTTTATATGCATATTGAGGTGATTCTGTGTTGTTTTAAGCTTTTATGTCTATAATCTCATTGAGGCAATTTACTTGATGCAAGTCTTCCATTTTCCTGAAGGCTATAACTCTCTTGGATTTCTATGGATTCCTGAATTAAGGGCATTGAGAATAGACCACCAAGAAAAATTTAGGAAAAAATATTATCCCAATTTCAAAAAATATTATCCCAATGAACTCGAAGCAGAGTGAACATTTCTTCAAACTTCTACAATCAGTCACTGTGGTAATAATGATCTTTCTCATAAAATGGTTTCTTTATCTCCACTAGTTCCTTCAGTAGAGAGTGAAAGCAAACTCAAGAATATTTATTGGATTCTTTATTAAGGCATTTGTCTAATTTGAGGTAAATTTCACTAGGGGAATATTTGAAGTTTTTTTACTGTCCATAATCTGATCATAAAGAATTTTCACTTTAGATGGAAGGCTACATACATATATGACAAAATGGGTGCATAGTAGCTTAAACCTAGCAGTTGATATGCTATATCTAAATTAAAATGAACAAAAATACATTCAATTTGCATAAGTGCTATGCACAGTCAATTCTAGGGGATTAATGTGATTGGACATATCAACCATGGACCAAGAATTTTACTAACAACACTCATCAATTGGCAACGTGGTATTGTTCTCAATTCAGCAGGAAGCCAATTCTGACAAGCAGTCGGGGTATAGGCCTGATATAGAGTAAAGCTAATGTAGAGGAATGCACCAACCATATCCATATCATCAAACATTTGAAATCTCACTTAGGAGGCATTGCATGATGCTTGGTTAGTCACAAGTTCAAGTTGGTCACATCCTCTATAGCTTCAATAAGAAAGTGGCAATAATATTCATCTTCTAAGTTATGATCTATGAATAATATGGCATTTGTTCCCATCCTTCTTAGGAGGGACTCCGTGGTGATTTTTTCCTGTACATCATCTTGAATTAATATCCACAATCAAGTTTGATCATGCTCCATTCACAACCATGCTAGTTGATCTGCTAGATGAAGACAACCATTCTTTCCCAAACTTATTCGCTTTCCTACTCCATTTAGTGTTTTCACCACTAATTTTAAATATCCATAAATTTCGATAGCATTTAACCATGCGTCTCATGCTCTGGTTATTGGAATGGAAGCTACATTGATGTATGATAAATTGTTAATGACCTCTCCCATTCAATATGAATCCATCATGATTAGAAATCACTAAACTACCTCTTTCCCCACATGTGTTTGGATTTTTGTTAACAGCGCTATCAAAATATCCATGAGGTATGTTGGTCGCGACTGTCCACTTTTTTGACTTATTCTCCACCTTAAAAATTTTGTGTAGGACCATTTTGTCTTACATCCATGCTTCCAAACCCTCATCTACCAATTCTCCTTCCCAATTTCCTTTTTCTCCACCCATTCCTTTTACAAGAGACCATATCTAGTTTGTGAATTGAGAAGAATATGAAATATGTTTTCATTATTTTCTTTGCAGAGGAAATGAATTCCAAGACACTACCACAATCATATTTATAGATAATTTCATGTCAATATTCTTTTCTTGAAGGAAAACCATAAAAAAAATCCTAGTTTTTAATAGAGCATGAAAATTCCATATTTCATCATCATGGCTCCCTCTGGGTTTATCATATCCAATTTTCACTTTATATAAACCTCCTTGTTTGCTTCGCAGAGAATACTGTCATATTGCTTGTGTGACGTGATTGAGGTTTGAATTAGTGCATCTCCTTATTGGTTCCATTCATTCACTATATGGTCCTTCAAATCCCAAACACCAACTTTCCAACCAAAATGTCATTTTTTATTGGTAACACATTATTAATAAACATTATGTTGCTGATAAAAATTTTAGAAGCAAATAATGTTCAGGTGCATGATAGAAATTAAAATATCTCTCAGGTACATTACAAAAATTAAAAGGGATTTTATAATTTCGTAAATTTTCTTTTCTATCATAGCCATTACTCTTTGTTAAACAAATATTTACAGACACTGGGAGGGAGTATCCTTTTGAAGCCTTAAAAAAAATTACCTTCAACTAACTTTTGATGATAGAAAACGATGGGTATTAGAAAAGAAAGAAAATTATCTGTCACTATTGTCAACCAGTGATAGCTATAACCAGGAAATAAAGAATAAAAGTGATATGTCTTTATTGTCAACCAGTGATAGTTATAACTAGGACATAAAGAATTCTGATGCCACCCAACTCATCCTTGTTATTGAATCATGGACGATACACATTTATAGAAATAGAAAAGTAGAATCTCCAAGATTTGATTGAAACAAAAAAATAGAAGATTATATTTTTCTCATGTAGATGAAGCCACTGTATAATACAAGACATTCCAAATGAGTGTCCATGGGAAAGGGAACTGCAGCTTAAAGTTAAATCGCTTAAACTAGAATGAAATGAACTTGTAATGACCCAAGAACTACATGAGCTATTTTTCTCCCACAGCGATCATATGAATTGGTTTAGGACATTAATCAAACATGTGGCAACATGCTACTATTGTACCCATGTAGTCCCCTTTTGGGGATTATTGGATGTTCCGGAGATTTCATCATTCTGTGCTACTGTCAAACACTTGTGACGTTATTCTATTTCACTGTTCATTTCCACTCTTACTGTTGGTTTGAGTTTTGGTTTGAGGTTTAATTGTTTCTGGTAGTTTATATCAGATTTTTTACCACACAATCTTGGTGATGCAATTGTTCTTCACCATAAAGTTATTAAAAACAATATGAAATAACCAAACAACAGAACTGATGTACAAATTACCAACTACAGTAAATCACTCAAATATGTATTATATTTAAAATTGCATTGTAATACATGCCTGAGTGTATAGATATGAGGTAGATTTGGAGCAGTGGACTCACATAAACAATGATATGAGCTCCCCATTGAAAGGTTTTGTACCATAGTTGGGTTACCTAAGGAGCCACCGGTCGACAGACTTGTTCAAAGTCTGATTCCAGTGTATCAGTTGATCTGTCTGCATGTCTAGACAATATTAGCTAGCCACTTTTTTATTTTAATAATTTTGACCATGGCCCCATGGGGTTTGTAATAAAATGTGCTAGTAGGATATTTTTTAGTGGTTCGGTCCTGAGACGTAGAATCTCAAATAGGGTATTCCAAGGAGTTTTTTGCCCTTGACAATTATGCTTTGCCTTTAGCCGAGTATAATTGACAAGGTTTTGTCCCGCTTCCTCCAAAGATGGAATTCCCAATGTTGAATTCTGGGCCTTGGGGGGTTATTAGAGCCCAACTGAGTGTTATAAGCCTACTAGACATTATTTATATAGATCATGGTCATGTCCTAAGTCATCTGGACATATAAAAAAAAATCGAAAAAAATCTTTTTCGAACGGGAAAAAAATTATTTTTTAATTTTTTAATTTTTAATTACTTTTCCTAGGTTTTTTGGGTTAATTTTTCCATAAATTAAATGGAAAAAACCCGTTCGTGGTAAGTTGGTCATCTGGACTCCGAATTCAATGATTGAAGGCTCTAATCTTAAGCCAAAAATCATTCTTGATCAACCAGCCAGTCAGAACCAACTTTCAGATCAATAATCGGACACATAATGCCTTTTTTCAGTTTTGAGTAAAAAAATGAATTTTCATTAAAAAAAATGATTATATTGGAGAAAATTAAAACTCTCCAAATTAATCCAAATTAAGTAAAATAAAAAGGATAAATGACATCTCATGGAGCACTTATGATGATTGGAGTTATCATAACTCAGCTTCAGTCATCATTAAGAGAGCAATTAATTTATTATCAGTTAGCAGACATGTCATCTCCAGCTAAAGAATGAGATGGAGAGCAATCATTGGTCCGGTGATTTGATCGAGGTGAAGACTGAAGCTTACACCATCAGTAGGCTTCCCAAACCTAGCAGAGCCTACTTCCAGACCTAAAAGGTGGGCTTACCAACATTACAGTGCCTCCTTCAATAGCTCATGCCCCTCTCTGTCCTGAGGGCACCTTCTACACGTGTGGGATCATCTATGGATGGATTTTAGTGTTTAGGGTTGGAGTGGGGGCGCCTTGCCTGGGTGGAGGCCTCCCCTCACTCTCGGTTCTCCGATTTAGGTTTGGACCTCTGTTTGGTGGCCAGGTTGGTTAGGGTATGAGGATTGGTTTTAGGGTTTAACACTCTCTCATTGTACAAATAGAGGCTCCTTTAGCTCTATTTGGATGGATTTTGTGTAGAGAAACTCTGGTGAAACTTTTGTAATTGCTTGTTGCTTCTATGCAACCATTGGAATAAAATTAAGGCTTTGGAGGCTCATGTGGTGTGATTCTTTGGATGATTGCACTTGATGGATGAGGCGATGTTGTTTTAATGCTTTTCTTTCTTGTCTATTTGAGATTATGATGTTATGTTTTAGAAGGCTTCTGTAAGCACATAAGAATAGGTATTTGCGGTTTGCAAGTTAGCTGTTTATTGATTTACTTTTAGAATTTAAAAAAGAGCATTGTTTTATTCAATTATAGTTCATGCTCTTCTTTATTTCAATTTGTGAACAATACATGATCTAATCCTTTGTTTGGCAAGTCTATGAGTGTTATTTTGCAGATCCTTCCATCCAACCAAGCAAAAGTTCAAGCTCAGTTGCATCTTCTTCTCTTGGAGTCAAGTACGCTTTTCCGGTAATTGCATTCTTCACGAGATCAAAGTGCTTTAAAAAGATCCACAGGTTTGACCATTCTCTCCTTGCTTTTATTCATCATTCAAATTAAAAAATCTTTATTTTCTTGGGATTAGGACACGTTTGGGCTAAAGTGAACATTCATTCACTTAGCCATTGCCCCAGTTGGCTGCCTTATGCTTTATTTTTATCCTTTTAGGCCTTTTATTTGTAGTCTTTCATTCCTTTTGTTCACTGTCCACTTTTCCCCTTTTTTACCCTTTTGGACAGCCCTCTTTTGCCTCTTTGTTTCCACTTTTTGCAGCCCCTTTCCATCATTTTCTTCAACCATCTTTTGGGCTGTACTTTCAGCCTTTTTCACCCTCATTTGCAGCTTTCTTTCTCACTTATATTCTAGCCTTCTTTGACTTGACTTTTCCCCTCTTTTCACCCTTTTTTCACCCCTCTTACCTTGCCTTTTTCCTGCCTCTTTTCTTCCTTCTTTTCGGTGAGTTTGGGCAAGTGTTTGTAGCAAGTTTGTGGATTAAATTTCAAGTTATTTTTGATCAACTAATATCATAACAACTGTGTGTCTAGAGCTCTTAGATTGTAGACAGGTGAAGGAGAGCCCAAAGGCCACGAACAAACAAAGAGTGCAAGAAGAACAAAAAGACTGCTATCCCTTCTCTTTCATCCCCTTCTTTCCCCGTTCTTCCAAGAAGCAAAGAACACATCATCATTGGAAAAGATTAATAAAAAAGGGCTGAGTGGGAGCAAGTCTCCTTTCTTTTCTACTGCCCCTATTTTGGGGAAGTGTGTCTTGTGTTCATTTTCATGATTTACTTAGTTCAGTTTTCCTTAAGCAATTAGTTTAGCTCTCTGATTAAACTTAGTTTCATTCTTACTAATTGCTAGTTGTTCCTTAGCTTCATTTCCACTAATTGATAGATTTGTCATTGCTTGTTGGTGTCTTGTTATAAATTGTTAAATCATAAAAAGAACCAAAATCTCTTGAATCTCACCATAAGGTGGATCAAGAGTGCTCTCTGTCGAAGAGTTTTAATCAATCACATTTCATATTAATTGTTGTGTTTTTTTAATCAAATCATCCATAAGGAAGACTCTTGAACTTGCATAAACAAAAGTCAAGAGCACTCTCTATCGGAGAGCATCTTAGATTTTCACAACCCTTGCATTAGTTTCATCTAGATTAGCTAAGTCTTTTGAACCACTGTCATAAGATGAGGTCAAGAGTGCTCTCTGTTAGAGGGTTTTAATTAATTAACTTAATAAAATTTGCAACTCATGCCCCTTTAATTAATTAACCCCCCTCCCTCCTTGCCAGAGTATGCTATAACCGATCCTAGATCGGAGTACCTAGAAATGGCACTGGATATTTAAACCCCGCAAGAGTAACCTAATAACACTTAAACACCCCGTAACCAATGCACCAGCATTGTAGGGATTCTTCCAAAGTACTTCCTAGTAGAGGCGTCGAAACCTCCCGATGTCATAGATTCTCGGCTAGTTGGTCACTTGAAAATATCAGCCTGGGATACTGGGCAGGCCCGACATGTCTTCAACGGAGGAAACTTCGAAGAGTCTCCCGGCTTTGATAAACCTTTTTTTTGACACCCTAAAGCAAGACCACTGTTAAAAAATCTTAAAAATTACCAAGAGCACTTGCAAAACCTAACATTCACTGGAATCTTTTGGGATTCACATCTTTCTAAACACGAAGCATCTCCGATAATTTTACTCCATAGGAACTGGTTCCATCTTTTAGCATTGTTGATAATCTGGGCTATTTATCCATTGAATGTTTGGTTATAAGTCATATCTGTGAATTCTTTATTTATTTTTGTGAATTGCTCAAATATTTGTCTATCTTTTAATTCCAGTGATAGCAACGTGGATTGCTTTGTCTTGTGCTCAATTCATCATATTAATCATCTAAAATCATAGAAACTCCTAAAAAACACCCATACGCATCTGGAAACATTTAAAACTTAACTTAAACATTGAGCCATAGAAAACTCTTTGTTAGGGACTACCCCCCTTGGCTTCGTTAGGTGTTAGCCTAAACGGAGGAGCTAGGAGTAGGTGACAGTACCTATCTCTGTGCTTGCCCCCAAGGTCACACCTCTCCCACTTTTTCATGTGAGGAGATAGCTTTCAGAAGATTTCTGCTGCTGGTGTGCAATCAACGGACAACATATTTTGGCACCGTTGTCAGGGACAAATCTTTTTGTTTCTGGATGACCTTTGTTTCTTTTAGTTTTTTACCTTTTTATCCTTTTTGGTAGATTTCTAGTCCAATCACTCTCCGAAATTAGACTTAAGTCCACCTGGCGACTCAACTGTTAGTTAACACCTTGAGGTATTCTACTAGAAGAAACTCTGTAGGTTTGGTCGATTTCATCTCTGACCTCGAAAAGGTCTTAAGGAGGAGATTAAAACAAACTATCTTCTCACGGGATCCTTGCAGAATTTGGATCTAAGTCCATTTCAGACATCCACATTTTATTTCCTGAAAACACTAATACCACTGTTTCTGACATAATGGGTGAGTATTTTACTCAGCTTTAATTTTCTTAGATAGTAGGTCAACCCCACCGTCTTCCAAACAAAGCTGTCGAGAAGCTCCCAATGTATACAGGCATTGATGCCATTACCTCCGCCATGCACCTCAGGAACGTTTCTAGGTGTATCAATGCTTATGTCAATGATCCGGTCAACCAACATGATGACGTGTATATGAAGTTATTTTCTCTATCTCTGGATGGAAAGGCGGGCGACTGGTATAGCAATTTACTAGACAATTCCTTTAATAGTCTAGCAACTTTCAAAAATTCTTTCACCAACAAGTTCGGTGAAAAGAAAGAACCTAGGGATCAACTTGCATCCTTGACCAACATAAAGAAGAAAGACACAGAAACAATGGATGAGTTCAATGCTAGGTTCACGGAATTATCAAATGCCATCCCTACTGAGTATGCCCCAACTAAACCAACCATCCTGGTATATTACATTGAGGCACTTAGTGGCAAAATGCAATACCAAATCAGAGACAAGGAGCCTACTAAATTGCTCTAGGCTCAGGAGATGGAAATCAAAATTGATCTGAACATACAGTCATCTGGTGAGTCTAACCTCCATGGTTACTCAAGGTCTTCAACTCCATTAAAAATTAGTGAACCAAAAGACAAGGATCCTTTATCAACTATGACGGATGCCTATGAAAAACAAATGATTGAGATGAAGAGGGAGATGAAGAAAAATATGGAGGAGGCAGAGTAGAAACACTTAGCACAGTTAAAATAAATTCAAAATAGGGTGATCACAATGGAAAGAACTCAAACTCACTCCACTCCTAGAACCTTTCTTGCCAGGCCAACTTGGCAAAGAAAGCCTCACAACCATGAGCAGAGGCCTCCCCGTCAGCTAGAGGCTACCAACATGGTTGAGCAGTATAAACCATTTTGCAGAGCATGTAGAGATTTCCATGAGGAATATGGCTGCCACTATGCTTGCTATGTTCAGGAGCACAGTCATCCTGAAGGTTGCGGTCCGAATACGTCAACAAGCGAGCCTGATTTCATAAATAACATAGATGACATCCCCAACATCCCCATAGGAAATTGGCCAAAGGCCAATTGTTATGAAAAGAAAGTTTAAAACCTGACTCAGTACTATGGTGGGATGCCTTCAGTTGAGTAGATCAACAATACCCAGAACTTCAAAGGGATCACTTATCAAAGAAAGGGGTCTTCTGCACAGAATATTCCCAAGGTAACAACTCCTAATCCTCCCAAAGAAGTTGAAACAAAAGAAATTGTTGATTTAAGTTTTGACTTAGGTAATTGGTTAGCAAATACAAAAGTCCCTATTTCGATCCTTGAATTATGCAAAATCCCTAGCCAAAGAGAGAGACTTTTGAAAATCTTAGAGCCTCAGAGTAATGTTGATCCTCAAGCTGAAGAAAGTTCTTCGAGTCCTTTAAAACCTATTACCCCTAAGAAAGTCACTTTTGTTGATACCATGGAGCGGACTTCGAATAATTTCTTTGCTAATCCTCCTATAGTTCTACATACTAGGGACCCAAGAAAAGAAGATCATCCCCCTTTCTACGTATCATTGATGATGGGTGATCTTCTTCTACATAATTGTATGTTAGACTCAGGATCTAGTTCCAGCATCATGACCAAAACATTCATGCAATAGCTTGACCTAAGGACCATAAGACCTTACCAGAACGTGTGTGCCATGGACTCTAGACTGGTCAAGGTTGAAGGGATGATTGAGAACCAGCTAGTCAGATTGGCCAAGTATCCAGATATCCAGATCACAATGGACATCCTGGTTATTGATGTTCCAGACAAATGGGGTATGTTGCTTTCTAGGAAATGGGATGCCACTTTGGGAGGATCAATATAGATGGATTGGACCTATGCTACCGTTCCAGCGTCAGAATTTTCACTTGTTAAGTTGTATTCTGAAAAGGAAAAAAGACACCATGTTGAAAACCCTCACAGAACATTAAATGAGTATGCTTGCCACACTGATGAAAATGGTTCCTATCAAATCAACTCCACCTTCTTGGAACCCATCCAAGAAGAAATAAAGACCGAGAAACTTAATGAGTTGTGGAGAATGAATTTTGATGGTGTTTACTCTAAAATGGGCAAGGGGGCTGGTGTTGTCATTGTCTCACTAGAGGGTAAGGTTTTCAACTTTGCTTTCAGATTGGAGTTCGAAGCAACTAACAATGTGGCGGAATATGAGGCACTTCTACTAGGCATTGAAACTGCCAAGGACATGGGGATTAAGTTGCTTAATACTAAAGGGAACTCTGATTTAATTGTCCAACAGGTTAAGGGTCAGTTTGCATGTAAGTGTCAAAGACTTAAAAAATATAGAAATGCAATCTGGGATACAATGGAATTCTTTGATGCCCTTAACATAGAAGCGGTCCCTAGAGATCAGAATAGTTCCTACGACAAACTTGTAGTTTCAGCGTTAACTCTTCAGCCATCGGATGAGATGTTAGAGGGGAATTGTCCTTTAGAGATTAACTTCAGACCTTCTGTTCCTGAAAATGTTGAACATTGGCAGGTCTTCAAAGACGATGAATAGATTTTGAGATTCATTCATAATGTTGATGAATTCCTTAACTTTAGAGTAAATGAGGAGGAAGAAAACATAGATTATTATGGAAAAGGGGACCAATTTAACAATCCTGTCCCATGTGGTCTAGTTGCCTTAGAAAACATCTTTGACATACATGACAGAAGAAAAGCAATGTTGAGTAGATGAAACTAGGAGATTACATTGAAGTCAACATTGGAACAAAAACAGAACCTAAAATTATAAAAATTGGAAAAGGTACTTCTGAAAAAGAAAGGAATAGCCTTATAAACTTGGTCAAGGAGTATAGGGATGTATTTTCCTTTACTTACGACGATCTCAAAGCTTATCGGGAAGATGTATTTCAACATACTATTCCCCTAAAGCCGGAATGTCAAAAAGGCAAACCTTTCAAACAAAAACTTAGGCAAATAAATCCTAAGTTAGCACTAATCATTAAAAAGGAGTTCTAGTAGCAGGAATAATAGCTCCTACAAGACATTCAATGTGGTGCTCTAACTTAGTTGTGGTTAGAAAGAAGAACAGGAGCATAAGAATATGTATAGATTTCAGGAATCTAAACATAGCATGCCAGAAGGACAATTTACCCCTCCCCAACATGGAGACCCTCCTCCAACGGGTCACTGGATCGAGCATGATGTCAATGCTGGATGGTTTTTCAGGCTATAACCAGGTAGTCATTCAAGAGGAATATAGGCATAAGACAACCTTCACAACTCCTTGGGGCACTTTTGAATATTTGAGAATGCCCTTTGGTCTTTTAAACGCAGGAGCTACTTTCCAAAGGGCCATAGATTATGCTTTCAAGTAGTTGGTTGGAAAAATCATTGAGATCTACCAAGATAATCTCACTGTTTTTTCAAAGGAAAGATCCAACCATGTTGGTCATCTCAGGCATATTTTCGAGCGGTGTAGGAAGTATGGCATTTCTTTGAATCCAGCTAAGTCGGTGTTAGGCATAGAAGAGGGGAAAATCTTAGGACACCTCATCAACAAAGACGGGGTCAAAATTGATCTTGAAATAGTAGAGGCCATAAAAAAGATTCCTCTCCCTAAAAATGTTAAATCCCTTCAGTCATTTAATGGTCATATCAATTTTATCAGAAGATTCATCCCAAACTTGGCCGAATTAATGAAACCCATGCAGGCCTTACTCAAGAAAAATGCCAAGTTTGTGTGGACCACTGAAGGAAGGAAAGCCTTTGATTCAATAAAGAATGCCATTACCAGGTCTCCGGTCTTAGTCAGCCCAAATTATGCAAAGGATTTTATGGTCTGTTCATTTGCTTCTGAAGATACCATTGTCGGTGTGTTGCTCCAAAAGAACATTGAAGGGTTTGAGAAACCTATAGCATTCATGAGTAGAGCCTTGCAGAATTCTGAGCTAAAGTATACCATCATGGAGAATCAAGCCTATGCCATAGTCAAATCATTAAAACATTTCAGGACTTATATTGGGTATTCCAAGGTTATCGGATATGTTCCCCACACCGCGGTCAAGGATATCCTTTCTCAAAATGATTGTTTAGGAATAAGGGGAACATGGGTGTCCAAGATCCAGGAGTATGACATGGAAATAAATCCCACTAAGTTGATCAAGGGACAAGGCCTGGAAAGAATGCTTACTCAGAAGAACAAAGAAGCCATTGAGCTGATTGCAGAAAATGACATCCCTGAGCCTACCATGACTCCTGCCCTTCAAAACCTTGACAACCATTGGTATTCATACATCATTTTCTTTCTTCTCCATCTCACTTGCCCTTATCACCTCAAAGGACACAAGCATAGGGCCTTGATACTTAAGACCTCTAGGTATTTCCTTACCCAAGAGGGTCTGGGTTGGAGGAACCCAGATGGTATTATACTTAGGTGCATCAATGAGTAGGATTCTAAGAAAATTTTAGCAGAGTTTCACTAATGATTTTGTGGAGGCCATTATGCAGCAAATACAACTGCCCACAAAATTCTGAGAGCTGGATATTACTGGCCAACCATTTTTTTGGATGCTCACAAGCATGTCAAGTGTTTCCAGGAGTGCCAACTATTCACTGGGAAGCAGAATTTGGCGGCTCTTCCCCTTACTCTGGTTGTTGTCCTTTCCCCTTTTCGGCAATGGGGGCTTGATTTTATTGGAAAATTCAAGGATAAATCTAGCAATGGTTTTTGTTGGATTCTCACAGCAACCGATTACTTCACCAAGTGGGTAGAGGCTATACCCACTAAAACCGCCACCGAGAAGGTTGTTATTGACTTCATCGAGGAAAGAATCATCACCAGATTCAGAACTCCCCTTAAGATAACAACCGATAATGCCAAAGCATTTAGTTCAGAAGCAGTAAATGACTTATGTTTTAGGTATGGCATTATCCTATCCAACTCATTTGATTATTACCCATAGGGCAATAGACTTGCTGAATCCACCAATAAAAATTTAATGTCAATCCTCAAGAAGAATGTGGGGGATAATAAGAGATCATGGGATAGTTAAATTAAGTTAAGTATGTTGTGTGGGTGGATAGAATCACTAAGAAGAACTCAATTGGTAAGTCACCTTTTGAGCTGGCGTATGGACTCACAGCCACCCTCCTGGTCAGCATGTAGATTCCAATCTTCAGGATGTTAAGTGAGTATGGCACAAAATAGGAAGAAATGGAGCAGAGAATTAATCAGATTATAGAATTGGATGAATCCCAAAGAGATGCCCTTGATCAATCACTCAGACATCAAGAAAGTATGAAGGGTACTTTTGATAAGTGAGCCAGGCCGAGAGCTTTCCAAATTGTAGATACTGTTCTCTTGTTGGATGAGAGAAGGGAGAAGCCTGGAAAGCATGGAAAATTTGACAGCCTTTGGAAAGGCTCGTTTATCATTCGTGACACTGCTGGCACCAATTCTTTTTTCCTTAACGCTATGGACGGAGAAATTTTAAACCTGCCCATGAATGGCCAACACTTGAAGCCCTTTTATCGAAACAACCTTCAAGATGACCAAGGGGTCATCCCAGGGATTTTCTAAATCCATCCTTGTTTTATTTTATGTACTTTATTTCTCTACCATATGTTATATATCATAACTTTGTAGAGTGTTGTATAAAGCTTTTTCCTTTTGTATATTGGCATTTGTATTATATTTCATGTATATATGCTGAAAAAGAAAAATCTTATTTCCATGTACTTTATTTCAAAAAAAAACAAAAAATATTTTCGGGCATTTCATCATGGCATATTTTTATCATATACACGGAACTGAGACACTTCTGTTTACATGCAAGTACCAGAGATTCCTGGATTCTCAGGCACTCTTTTTGATCAATAGATCAAGCAAGTACCTGTCCCATAGTTGGAGCCAGATGTTACCAACTTTTTTGTACCATAGTTGGGTTACCTGAGGAACCGCCAGTTGACAGACTTGGTCAAAGTCTGATTCCAATGTATCAGTTGATCCGTCTGCATGTCTAGCCAATATTGGCTAGCCACTTTTTTATTTTAATAATTTTGACCGTGGCCCCACGGGGTTTGTAAAAATATGTGCTAGTAGGATATTCTTGAGTGGTTCGGTCTCATGAGATGTAGAATCTCAAATAGGATATTCCAGGGAGTATTTTTCCCTTGACAATTATGCTTTGCCTTCAGCCGAGTATAATTGATGATGTTTTCTCCCACTTCCTCCAAAGCTGGAATGCTCGATGTTGAATTCTAGGCCTTGGGGGGTTATTAGAGCCCAAGTGAGTGTTATAAGCCTACTAGACATTATTTAGATAGATCATGGTCATGTCCTAAGTTATCTGGACATATAAAAAAAATTGAAAAAATCTTTTTCAAACGGGGAAAAAATTATTTTTTAATTTTTTAATTTTTAATTACTTTTCCTAGGTTTTTTGTGTTAATTTTTCCATAAATTAAATGGAAAAAACACGTTCATGGTAAGTCGATCATCCGGACTCCAAATTCAGTGATTGAAGGCTCTAACCTTAAGCCAAAAATCATTCTTGATCAACCAGCTAGTCAAAACCAACTTTCAAATCAACAATCGAACACATAATGCCTTTTTTCTCAAAAAAGTCAGTTTTGAGTATAAAAAAAATGATTATTTTGGAGAAAATTAAAACTCTCCAAATTAATCCAAATTCAGTAAAATAAAAGGTTAAATGACATCTCATGGAGCACTTATGATGATTGGAGTTATCATAACTCAGATTCAGTCATCATTAAGAGAGCAATTAATTTATTATTAGTTAGCAGACATGTCATCTCCAGCTAAATAATGAGATGGAGAGCACTCATTGGTCCGATGATTTGATCGAGGTGAAGACTGAAGCTTACACCATTAGTAGGGTTCCCAAACCTAGCAGAGCCTACTTCCAGACCTAAAAGGTGGGATTACCAACATTATAGTGCCTCCTTCAACAACTCATGCCCCTCTCTCTCCTGAGGGCACCTTCCACACGTGTGGGATCATCTTTGGATGGATTTCAGTGTTTAGGTTTGGAGTAGGGGCGCCTTGCCTAGGTGGAGGGCTCCCCTCACTCCCGGTTCTCCAATTTAGGTTTGGACCTCTGTTTGGTGGCCAGGATGGTTAGGGTATGAGGATTGGTTTTAGGGTTTTATCACTCTCTCATTGTATAAATAGAGGCTCCTTTAGCTCTATTTGGATGGATTTTTGTGTAGAGAAACTCTAGTGAAACTTTTGTAATTGCTTGTTGCTTCTATGCAACCATTGGAATAAAATTAAGGCTTTGGAGGCTCATGTGGTGTGATTCTTTGGATGATTGCACTTGATGGATGAGGTGATGTTGTTTTAATGCTTTTCTTTCTTGTCTATTTGAGATTATGATGTTATGCTTTAGAAGGCTTCTGTAAGCACATAAGAACAGGTATTTGCGGTTTGCAAGTTAGCTGTTTATTGATTTACTTTTAGAATTTTAAAAAGAGCATTGTTTTATTCAGTTATAGTTCATGCTCTTCTTTATTTCAATTTGTGAACAATGCATGATCTAATCCTTTGTTTGGAAAGTCTATGAGTGTTATTTTGCATATCCTTCCATCCAACCAAGCATAAGTTTGAGCTCAGCTGCATCTTCTTCTCTTGGAGTCAAGTATGCTTTTCTGGTAATTGCATGCTTCACGAGAACCAAGTGCTTTAAAAATATCCACATGTTTGACCATTCTCTCCTTGCTTTTATTCATCATTCAAATTAAAAAATCTTTATTTTCTTGGGATTAGGGCATGTTTGGGCTAAAGTGAACATTCATTCAATTAGCCTTTGCCTCGATTGGCTGCCACGTGCTTTATTTTTAGCCTTTTAGGCATTTTATTTGCATCATTTCCTTCCTTTTGTTCACAATCCACTCTTCCCCATTTTTACCCTTTTGGACAGCCCTCTTTTGCCTCTTTGTTTCCACTTTTTGCAGCCCCTTTCCATCCTTTTCTTCAACCATCTTTTGGGCTGTACTTTCATCATTTTTCACCCTCATTTGCAGCCCTCTTTCTCTGATTTGCAGCCCTCTTTCTCACTTACTTCCAGCCTTCTTTGACTTGTCTTTTCCCCTCTTTTCACACTTTTTTCACCCCTCTTACCTTGCCTTTTTCCTGCCTCTTTTCTTCCTTCTTTTCGGCAAGTTTGGGTAAGTGTTTGTAGAAATTTTGTAGATTAAATTTCAAGTTATTTTTTATCAAATAATATCATAACAACTGTGTGTCTAGAGCTCTTAGATTGCAGACAGGTGAAGGAGAGCCCAAAGGCCACAAACAAACAAGGAGTGCAAGAAGAACAAAAAGATTGCTATCCCTTCTCTTTCATCTCCTTCTTTCCCCATTCTTCCAAGAAGAAAAGAACACATCATCATTGTAAAAGATTAATAAAAAAGGGCTGAGTGGGAGCAAGTCTCCTTTCTTTTCTACTTCCCCTATTTTGGGGAAGTGTGTCTTGTGTTCATTTTCATGATTTACTTAGTTCAGTTTTCCTTAAGCAGTTAGTTTAGCTCTCTAATTAAACTTAGTTTCATTCTTACTAATTGCTAGTTGTTCCTTAGCTTCATTTCCACTAATTTCTAGATTCATCATTGCTTGTTGGTGTCTTGTTATAAATTGTTAAATCATAAAAAGAACCAAAATCTCTTGAATCTCACCACAAGGTGGATCAAGAGTGCTCTCTGTCGGAGAGTTTTAATCAACCACCTTTCATATTAATTGTTGTGTTTGTTTAATCAAATCATCCATAAGTAAGAATCTTGAACTTGCAGAAACACAAGTCAAGAGCACTCTCTATCGGAGAGCATCTTAGTTTTGTGCAACCCTTGCATTAGTTTCATCTAGGTTAGCTAAGTATTTTGAACCACTGTCATAAGATGAGGTCAACAGTGCTCTCTGTCGGAGGGTTTTAATTAATTAACTTAATAAAATTTTCAACTCACACCCCTTTAATTAATTAACCCCCCTCCCTCCTTGCCGGAGTATGCTCTGACCGATCCTAGATCGGAGTACCCAAAAATGACACTGAATCTTTAAACCCCACAAGATTAACCTAATAACACTTAAACACCCTGTAACCAATGCACCGGCATTGTAGGGATTCTTCCAAAGTACTTCCTAGTAGAGGCACCATAACCACCTGCTGTCATAGATTCTCGGCTAGCTGGTCACTTGACAATATCAGCCTGGGATACTGGAAGGCCCGGCATGTCTTCAACGGAGGAAACTTAGAAGAGTCTCTCGACTTTGATAAACCTTTTTTTTGACACTCTAAAGCAAGACCACTGTTAAAAACTCTTAAAAATTACCAAGAGCACTTGCAAAACCTAACATTCACTGGCATGTTTTGGGATTCACATCTTTCTAAACATGAAGCATCTCCGATAATTTTACTCCATAGGCATTGGTTCCATCTTTTAGCATTGTTGATAATATGGGCCATTTTTCCATTGAATGTTTGGTTATAAGTCATATCTGTGAATGCTTTATTTATTTTCGTGAATTACTCAAATATTTGTCTATATTTTAATTCTAGTGATAGCAACGTGGATTGCTTTGTCTTGTGCTCAATTCATCATATTAATCATCTAAAATCACAGAAACTCCTAAACAACACCCATCCGCATCTGAAAACATTTAAAACTTAACTTAAACATTGAGCCATAGAAAACTCTTTGTTAGGGACAACCCCCCCTTGGCTTCTTTAGGAGTTAGCCTAAACGGAGGAGCTAGGAGTAGGTGACAGTACCTAGCTCTGTGCTTGCCCCCAAAGTCACACCTCTCCCACTTTTTCAAGTGAGGAGACAACTTTCAAAAGATTTCTGTTGTTGGTGTGCAATCGGCAGACAACAGGTTTGATTTTTAGCAATGATGTTTTCTTCAAAATAGCTACATGACCCTTTCTTGTCCCCTGCATGTGCCCAAGTCTATTTGCAGCATCTTATATTGGAAGTCAATCTCTCCCCTCTGTCTGGTAATTCCTCAAAACAAACTGAACACAATATCGAACCCAAACAAAAAAAAATGTCCCTTGCAACAACTTATCTCAATTTCCCGTCTTTGTTGCTCCCAAGATCCCTTATCTTGAAACCACAAATATGGTTTCAAGCATTGATTCCTACAGTTAACCTCAAATTTTAAAAATAACAACCCCTTTTAAATTCCCCCCCATATCTCCTTCGATTTGGTTCATTAAGCCCCAAATGTTCAAAGACAAGAATACAATTTAGTCAATAAAATATGGAATACAATGCCTTTACCCTTCTAGCTATAACCATTCTAGTCAATTTCCCAATATCGCTCATCCTCTCCCTAGTTCATCTCTCTTATGCCAATCTTAAATAGATTATACAATGAAGGGAGAAGGAAACTAGGGGAGCAAAGTTCTATTATATTTTTCCATTGGGATGAGTGCAATGAAGTTGTATTATCTTTGAACTACTACCATTATTTGAGTGGAACAAGGTGCAATGAAGATAATATAAAGAGGGAACAATGGGGTACTTCTTGTGATCCTTGTATAGACCCACCCGTGGAGATAGAAATGTTCATTCTGACTAACTAATAGAATCTTCAAGGTCATTTTTACGTCAATAGCATATTGAATCTTATGTGATATGGATGGGAACACATGCTATGGTCAAAGTACAAGTTGGGGTCTATATAATGCTATTAGACCATCTACTAATTTAGAGATCCAAAAATAATATGATTGTGATTCTTAAAAAACAATATGTCATTGCAACGAACTGGAGATTGGATCATTGATTTCTCTACTTTTTAGGGTATCACCAAGATATTTTGTCCTTAGCTTCTTTAGGCCATTTATGGAGTTAAAACTAACATCATTTAGGACCTCTATAGAATTGTATAGAAGCTCACCACTAAGGTATAGCTCATGTTGTTCTGAGTATCACAACAAAAACTTCTTAAAGATGGAAAGAGGTCTTCAATCATATAAGTGACATCATCAATATTTTCAACTCCAAACTCTTTCAACTTGTTTAAAAGATGCAAATATACAAAAGACAAATTTGTCGCTAAATTTTTTTAATGTGTTTGAATGTTCATGATGAATCCTAATCAACCCTAAATCATTTAAACTAAGTTTTGACACACAACTTGAAGAAATTCAATAATAAAAAAATCCATTTAGAAAACAAGAATGATCAAGTATTAACACAAAAACTTCATAAAAAAATAGGCATTAAATGAAATTCAACAAAACGAGAGTACATCATATAACCCATGATTGTTGCAACCCCTATACATCCCTAATTAAGTGTTAAGAAATTTCGATATTTGATGGGGTTTTGGATGATCCATGGTCCTAGCTCTATTCTTGTGTCTCTTCTTATGTTTATGTTTTGGTATATATACCTTTAGTATGTTGATCTTGTTTCTTATCTTACTGATTTCCGACTATAAGCATGCCCATTCAAATATTAATGGCTTCGTTATCTAGAATATGCACAAGTTATCATATTGACACATGCTTATATTAAAAATAACATCAGATATCACAGTGAGTGAAGGAGTTGTACATGAAGGGACCTCTTGTCCTGCTAGCTAGGCTCTACTATTGTCATCTTTTAGGCATGTGACCACTACTACCATCTCTTGGTATTTCACGATCAAAAGGATAGGCTTGGATGGAGAATGGGTACATTATTTATTCTAAGGTGCCCCATTCAATAGATTTACCACATACATGAATCCTTTCTTTACTTCTTTCTCATACTAGGTTTCTAAGTGGGAGGGTTATTGGAAAGAAAACAACTTAATTATTAGTGATTTTATGGCCAAGCACTAACCCTCAAGCTAATACATGCATGTCCCTTCGAACACTTTCTTCATTCGAGGAAAGGATTAACCAGAACTATGTTCTTAGCAACTCTATTTGGAACTATAAAAGATTGTCCATTTTCACAAAAATCCTATGCATGTGTTTCGAGCCATTAACACATATTTCATTAAATTTGTAATTATTTAGTGGATCCAGAATTTAGAACTTCCGCTAGATTGAGTTCTTTCAAAATGAGGAAAGTCATAGCCTTTGAATCCCTACATAATTTCTATTAATATTTTTTATAGTTTGTATTAAATGTTAAGTTGATTAAATTATTTTATGACATAATACCAACATTGTATTTGTTACTACAACAATTATAAATATTCGCATAGTAATTATTTTTCTCTTTATTGAGTATGTTGTTTTATTTTTGGATGTTGGCACCACTTATAATCAAAACGAGAAAATATTTTATGACTTTAAAGTCAAGTTTTACCCTTGTAGTGATTAAAATAAATTATGAATTAAAATAGCAACATAATTTGTTATTATTGTTGTTGGTAGTGGTAGTGTATTGAAAACTAAGTTGATGAATGTTTACTTTATGAATAATAGATTAACGTGAGAAATTTCTTACCTATAAATTTATTTAATGATATTGATGTTAGTAAAGCCTCCCTGATTTATTAATATTAATTATTTTAACAATCAAAATCAATTATGAACTAGAATAGCATTAGTGCAATACAATTTGATTTTTTTTCATATACAAGAGGAAAGGGGGAAAACCAATGGAACTAATTATTTCAAGTGTTCATTATTTATTTAAGTATTTGAACAATGTGTTTAATTGAATAGAGCATATTTATATTGAAAATATAGATATGTTACAATATTTATATTATCATTAAGATTGTATATCATCTATTAATTTATGTTAGGGCATGGAGGAATCGAACCACCATCGTCCTGCTTGTAATGCAGGTGCTCTTCCATTGAGCTAGCACCTTTTACAACATGAGGAGAGAGGGAATGTGTTAACACCTAGATTACACCATTCTAATCCTCTGTGACAAATCAAAATGATGAAAGTCTTAGACTTTCATTCTTTCAAAATGATGAAATTCTTAGACTTTGATTCCTTACATAATTTCTATTAATATTATCTATAGTTTGTATTAAATGGTAACTTGATTAAGTTTATGTAATGACATTAATATTGTATATGTTACTATGATTAAGCAATTGAATTATAATTTGATTTGGTAACTAGTACATTGTTGGTGTTGAGTTCATATACTAATAGAAGGTTGGCACAATTTTAGAATGACCCATTTAAAAACTATTTAATGTGTTAATAACTGCTCACGTTTTTCTAATGAATGACATAATAAAAATGTTTGTTACTATAACCATTTTAATTCTTGACATAGCAAGTAATATTGTATGTGTTGATATCATGTTGTAATATGTTAGAAGGTTGGAAACGTTTTACAAGTGACAAGAAAAACTATTATATATTAAGTGTTAACATGCTAAATTTATTATTTTAACGATCAAAATCAATTATACAATAGAATAGAAATATAATTTATTTATATTACTATTATTTTTATTTTCTAATAAAAGTTAAGTTGATTAATGATTATATCACGAAAAATGGATTGTAGAAGATTTTTTTACATACTATTATTAAAGTTATTTAATAACATTAATAATCAATGTTTGTTGCTATTATTATCTTGGAATTCATTTAATTGAAATTATGTTAACTAATGTGTCTCGATTGAGTTACCATAGTAAGTCTAAGTCTTTTTTGAGTATGATATTTTATTTTAGGAAGTTGGCACTACTTGATAGTGGAGAAGAGAAAATATTTTTTATGACTTAAGAGTAAAATAGGTTTAACTTAGTAATGATTAAAATAAATTATGAATTAGAATAGAGACACAATTTATTATTATTGTTAGTGGCTATTGTATTAAAAACTAAGTTAATGAATGTTGATTTTATGAATAACATATTTATGTGACAATTTTTACCTTTAAATGTATTTAATGATATACTTTGATTATCATTAATATTTATACTTACTTATTAAAACAAAATTCACCAATATTTGACTAGTGAATTATTAATAATTTGTGTAAGAAATTTCATACATAATATAAAGTTATTTAACAACATATTAATATTGTGTTGGCTATTATTAACTTATGTAGTATTGACATTAAATGTTAATACTTGGCTATTAATTTTCGGGATTAAGCTATGTGAAAGTTTTTCAAACCATAATAGTTTTTACATTGTTCCCCCGATGATCATGCGTGGAGTGCCCACTTGAAATGTTGGTTTGAAAAACTCACTGAAAACTTAATCCAGAAAACAATTCACAATGATGACAAGCTGTGAAAGCATACACCCTAAAAATGTTACTACTTTGTCTTTGTTGAGCATAAGATATTGCACTAGTACAAAGTTTGCACCACTTTAAAGTCTACAGAAGAAAATATAATATTAATTAGAATTCAACAGTCGAACAATTAAATTTATATCAATTATAATAATAAATAATAGGGAAAAGTCACTTAAAACCTTTTTGCAAGTGCCTTACATTTATTCATATAGGAAGTTTAGAAGATGTTTTAAGGTTCATTATTGAATATGATTATGCATATTTGATATAGTGACATGTTGAGTTTAAGTAAAAAACAAAGTGAAAAGTTAAAAATTGAATGGTGTTATCTAATTCACATAGAGTACCATCACACGAATTAACATAGAAGTTGAACCAAAATTTTCATTTTAGTAAATAATATAAAATTCCTCAAAAAAGGGCTTGAAGAGAATATTTGATATATAACAAACATTGAAAAGTGTTTCTTCTTGTATATTAATAACTTGTTCAAAGAGAAAATTACATCCATGAATCATCTCCACCTAACCTCCTTATATTCAGTCAAGCAAATCAATTACAACTTGTACATCGCATTTATTTATCGTGTTCTTCCTACAATCTTCTTTCTTTTGCATCCATGCCCAAACTATGGTATTAACTGGAATAGATCCCAGTCATGTGTCATCAAGGTTTGGTACCCAATATTGTTCTAAAATTTCCCTTGTATTTGCTTGAACTAAGCTTCCATTAATCAACCTTTACATGAAGAGTCTCACTTTCATCATTCTGGAAGATATATGAAGTGGTTTTTTCCATCCAAATCATCTCTCTTTCATCCTCAGTTCATGATCTAACTAGCAACATATTTCCTTTCTCAAATTCAGTCAGAGGATTGAATCTTGGCTTTAGCTTGTTGCACTTGAGTCTAACATATACCAGTTCATCTGTCACATTATCAAAATCTCCATCCATAATAATTATATTACATGTGTTGTATTACGATCAGCATTAAATCTCATGTGGATTAAATTGTCTTTATGATGCAATGTATTTGATGATAATGTCTAACATGAATTAAGGGTCTCGCTGTCATCATCCTGGAAGATATCTGAGGTGGCTTTTTCCATCCAAATCATCTCTCCTTCATCCTCATTTCTTGATATAACAAGCAACATCTTTCCTTTCTCAACATCAATTCTAGGATCGAATGTTGGCTTTTGCTTATTGCACTTGGGTCCAACTTATACTGGTTCATCTGTCACATTATCAAAATCCCCATCTATAATACTTGATATTGCATGGAGCACATTACCATCAACGTTAACATTTCTCCTCGTCTTGGGCCAAAAATCATAAGAAGAAGAATTAGTTTCATCCAAGGGTGTATGGTCATTTTAGATTCCATCTATTGCATCAAGAACTCTTTTCCAATAATCTAATTTTTTTTCCATTCATCTATAACAATTGGTGAATTCTCATTGCCAGTAGTCTCTTTCCACATTTTTATGTATGAGGTTATTCTTTCCTTTAGTTCTTTTAAATAAACATCATTGTCTTTGGGACGTTAGAAAGATGGCTTCCATGTGGGCAATATAGGTTGATCTTCATCATCTATATTCCACAACTCAACTGGTTATGACCACTCAATGTCTTTGATGGATTCTTTATACCTCATAACTGGAACATCATTGAGTACAAGAAATTGGAAGTACTGGACATTAAAATGTCCAACTAGTGCATTTTCCCCTCCTTGATGTACCCATTAAGAAAACTTTTGAAGTCATACACTTTGTCAATAAGTTTAGGTGGAAACGTCTATTTTTCTTCTATTGTGTGATATGTATCCATCATCTCATGTAAAGAATATATATCTTTAGTTTTCAAGTTGGAAGACATTCTTCCATAGGTTCCATCTATGCCTTCATGGGTGTGCCCCACAAGCAAGAACCCAACCTCAATAGTGATGAAGACACCAAGTGCACTTAATAGTGATAGAAACATGAAAACATAATGATTCTTACTATCACTAGCTGCATTGTCCAACTATAACAACAAATTTGGAGGAAGAGGTTTAAAATCAAGATTTTGATTTTTTGAGCTTCCATTTAAAGATAGGAAAGCATCCTTGTACACTCTACATTTTGAGTAAATAGAGTTTTGAAGTAATACATTTGAAAGTGGGTTTCTTGAACTTCCACTCTCATAAAGCAAATCACCATACATATCAAGGTGTGGGTCTTCAAGGTCCCTCGAGCACTTTGCAAGATATTTAATGGTAAATTGTGATCCCATGTGTACAAATGGTAGGGAGAAATGACCAAAACCTCTTGTGCTATGCCCATGCGTTAGCATACCCGTCAACGACAAACCCAAGTTTGTTCCTGCAACAGATTTTGATTTGACACATAATCTTGGGATTGAAGTCCTTGTTTTGTCCATTTTATCATGGATAATGCTCAAGTATTCCTTTGGATACCACTCTGACATAATTCCGTGGGCATAGTAGCAATATCTTCCACACATAACAATATTGTTATGTTTCTTCAGTCTAGCTCATGCCTTTTCTTCCAGCTCTTTTGTAGTCGTTGTCTTCATCTGTGCTTTCAACACGATACATTTACTGAAGTTAGTGTTCTTTGAGAATGCCACATCTAGAAAATGAGTATTCCAAATATTGCTCATTGTTGGTTGTGATACTAATGGAAAATTGAGCTCTTAAAGAGCCTCATTGATCTCTTCTAACAAAGAACTTTGGGTGTATGTTGATGGCAGCAATCTTAAAGGAGAAGATGTTCCATCTTCTTCAACTTGTCGTGTTTGGTTCGGTGAAAAATCTGAATTATCCATTACAATTTGGTGCAATATTTCTATGGTTGCAACAGTATGTGCATGTGGTTTGCATTTGTTGGTGTTACCATAAATTCCATTGACATGTCCTTGTTGGAAATTATGTTGGTAAGTATAGAAGGTGCTTTGAGGATTATTATGTATCATGTACCATGCTTTCTTACAAATAATATCTCCATTAAACCTCATGTCCACTGCCAAAAGTCAGATTTCTCTCTTCATCTCTCTGTATTTGAAAGTTTCCAACTTTTTTTGTAGCCACAACTCGTTTAATCCTTTTATATGGCCTCGTTATGTGCATAGAAATTGAGACTGGATCTTTTTCATTATAAATATTGCCATCCCATGTGTTTAAGGGACTTGTGTCCTCTATAAGATGCCATATCACCATTTCCTTAGGTTCCTCCTTGAAATTTTCATTCACCCTTAAAATCTCACCTTCATTGTCCACCAACTCATTTATTTTCCATCTAGCCAAACAATGTATAGACTATCCCCAATCCTACATCTTTCACAATTTCTTTCTATGCCTTCCACAAAAACAACAAATTCCTTTTCACCTAACATTTCACCCTCAACCATGTCATCCTCACGGACATTAACTATGATCCCTTTGGCAATGCACATGCTTGTTCCCATGCATTCATGTGTAAGAGAAACCTTTTTACTTGTGAATGTAAGCCTATCTTAGGGAGTATTTACTGGATGATCATGACAATGAGGTTCCAAATCTGATTCTAGCCAAATCTCATAAGATCCCAATGCACCCCTAGTGTATTCTCAAATCCTGTTGGATGTGGCAAAAGAGCATCATGTTCTAACACCTTCTCAATGTTAACCACTATTGATCATTTATTGACCATCCTTCCATGCACCTTATGACCAGTCTTTGTATTGAATATGGAGACTTCACCCACCTTCACTCCACATTACAAAAGATCTACCTTGTCTCCAATAGAAAATGCAGAAGAGACATTTGCACATATACAACAAATTAAACAAACTTAGTATTTGCTCAAAATAAACAAGCAATGTACTATAAAAAACACTTAACATGTGCTTCAATATTTTGATTTACCTTTTTTATGCCTCAAATATATGATCTTCCATGGATGTAAGTCTCCTTCATCAACATCTTCCACAATCAAATGTGGTTCAATGACATCAATTATCAAAACCATAACATATCCTACATTAAGCCTTTCTCCACCATAATGAGTTGTAGTCTCTATAGATTCAACCCTTCCTAGTCCAATAACTTGACCATTAATTAAGAGGTCAACATAGTCCCCTCTTGTCAAAATTATATTTTCCATTGTAACTCCTCCCAGTTTCTGTAACACATTTGAATTGTAGTTTGTAATTAAGGTTAAACCATAGGAAGTGTATGTTCAAAAAAGTAATATACTTGCAATCATTCAAAACAATAGGGTAGCCCTTTTGTATGCCATGAAACATTGTTCCCCTACATCTTCTGCACGTTAGCAAAAGGGAATTTACATATAAATTACATAAAATATATATGAAGAGATAACAATAAGAGATCCAAGAAGTGTTAGAAAATGACAGATATTAACTCAGATAAAACCACCGGATTCCTATTTGACTTTGGACATGGCACTTATATTATTGATGTATGTGTATGAATGTGCTGAAAATCTAGCTAGAGTTAGCTTTCGTTCTTAAAACGTTGCACAATGAATGAAAGTTAATGTGTGTTAGTTTTCATAATGTAGTTTTTTATCTAACAGAACCACATTGTCATCAATCACATTACACCATGATAGAAATCTAACCGGAGTTCATTTTCATTCATAAAACATTGCATGGTGACTAAAAGCTAATCTGTGTTAGTTTTCATAAGGTAGTTTTCCATCTAACACAACCACATTATCATCAAATACATTACACCATAATGGAAATCTGGTGTAGTTAGCTTCTTTCTAACAGTATGGCATGGTGAGTGAAATATAACATGCGATAGCTTTCATAAGAAAGTTTTTAATCTAACACAACTACATTGTCATCAATCACATTGCACCACGATGAAAATCTAGTTGGAGTTACTTTTCATTCTTAAAACATTGCATGGGTAGTGAAAGCTAAAGTGTGTTACTTTTCATAAGGTAGTTTTGCATAACACCATGACAGAAATCTAGCTAAAGTTAGTTTTCGTCCTTAAATCATTGCACAATGAGTGAAATCTAATGTGTTAGCTTTCAAAATGTAGTTTCCATCTAACAAAACCACGTTGTCATCAATCACAATGCACCATGATGGAAATCTAGTTGGAGTTAGCTTTCATAAGATAGTATTCCATCTAACACAACCACATTGTCATCAAATACATTACACCGTGATGGAATTCTAGTTGGAGTTAGCTTTCCTCTTGACAACATGGCACGATGAGTGAAAGCTCATGTGTGTTCCCTCATTACACCATGACGAAAATAGGGGCTAGAATTAGTTTTCTATCTAACACAACCACATTGTCACATTGCACCGTGATGGAAATCTAGTTGGAGTTAGCTTTTGACCTTAAATCGTTGCACAGTGAGTGAAATCTAATGTGTTAGCTTTCATAATGTAGTTTTCCATTTAGCACAACCACATTGGCATCAATCAAAATTCACAATGTTGAAAATCTAACTAGAGTTAGCTTTCTTTCTTAAAACATTGCACAGTGAGTAACAACTAATGTTTGTTAGCTTTCGTAAGGTAGTTTTACATCTAGCACAGCCACATTGTCATCAAATACATTACACCATGATACAAATCTAGCTGGAGTTAGATTTCCTTCTAACAACATGGTACGATAGGTGAAAGCTAATGTGTGTTAGCTTTCATAAGGTAGTTTTTCATCTAACACAACCACATCGTCATCAATCACATTGCTCCATGATGGAAATCTAGCTGGAGTTAGCTTTCATCCTTAAATCATTGCACGGTGAGTGAAATATAATGTGTGTTAGCTTTCATAGTGTAGTTTTTCATCTAGCACAACCACATTGTCATCAATAACAATGCACCATGATGCAAATCTACCTAGAGTTAGCTTTCATTCTTAAAACATTGTACGATGAATAAAGCTAATGTCTTTTAGCTTTCATAAGGTAGTTTTCCATATAACACAGCCACATTGTTATCAAATACATTACACCATGATGGAAATATAGCTGGAGTTAGCTTTCCTTTTAACAACATGGCACTATAAGTGAAAGCTTATGTGTGTTAGCTCATTAGACCATGATGGAAATCTAGCTAGAGTTAGCTTTCATTTTAACAACATGGCATGATGAGTGAAAGCTAATGTGTGTTAGCTTTCATAAGGTAGTTTTCCATCTAACACAACCACATTGTTATGAAATACATTACACCATGATGAAAATCTAGCTAGAGTTAGCTTTCATTCTAACAACATGGCACTATAAGGGAAATCTTATGTGTGTTAGCTCATTACACCATGATGAAAATCTAGCAGGAGTTAGCTTTCCTTTTAACAACATGGCACGATGAGTGAAAGCTAACGTGTGTTAGTTTTCATAAGGTAGTTTTCCATGTAACACAATCACATTGTCATCAAGCACATTGCACCGTGTTGGAAAGCTAGCTAGAGTTAACTTTCATCTTTAAATCGTTGCACGATGAGTGAAATATAATGTGTGTAAACTTTCATAGTGTATTTTTCTATCTAGCATAACCACATTGTCATCAATCACAATGCACCATGATGGAAATGTAGCTGAAGTTAGCTTTCATTCTTAAAACATTGCACGGTGAGTAAAGATAATGTTTGTTAGTCTTCATAAGTTAGTTTTCCATCTAACACAATGACATTGTCATCAAATACATTACACCATGATGGAAATCTAATTGGAGTTAGCTTTTCTTCTAATAACATGGCACTATAAGGGAAAGCTTATGTGTGTTAGGTCATTACACCATGATGGAATTCTAGCTGGAGTTAGCTTTCCTTTTAACATGGCACGATGAGTGAAATCTAATGTGTGTTAGCTTTCATAAGGTAGTTTTCCATGTAACACAACCACATTGTCATCAATCACATTGCGCTGTGTTGGAAAATCTAGTTGAAGTTAGCTTTTATCCTTAAATCATTGTACGGTGAGTAAAATCTAATGTGTGTAAGTTTTCATAGTGTAGTTTTCCATCTAGCACAGCCACATTTTCATCAACCACAATGCACCATGATGGAAATCTAGCTGGAGTTAGCTTTTTTTCTTAAAACATTGCATGGTGAGTAAAAGTAGATGTGTGTTAGCTTTCATAAGGTAGTCTTTCATCTAACACTGCCACATTGTCATCAAATGCATTACATCATGATGAAAATCTAAGTGGAGTTAGATTTCCTTCTAACATGGCACTATGAGTGAAAGTTTATGTGTGTTAGCTCATTACACCATTTTGAAAATCTAGTTGGAGTTAGCTTTCTTTTTAACAACATGGCACAATGAGTGAAAGCTAATGTGTGTTAGCTTTCATAAGGTAGTTTTCCATCTAACACAACCACATTGTCACATCACATCGTCATGAAAATCTAGCTGGAGTTATCTTTAACCCTTAAATCGTTGCACGATGAGTGAAATCTAATGTGTGTTAGTTTTCATAATGTAGTTTTTAATTTAGCACAACCACATTATCATCAATAAAAATGTACCATGTTGGAAATCTAACTACAATTAGCTTTCATTTTTAAAACATTGCACGGTAAGTAATAGCTAATGTGTGTTAGCTTTCATAAGGTAGTTTTCCATTTAACATAGCCACATTGTCATCAAATACATTACACCATGATGCAAATCTAGCTGGAGTTAGCTTTCAGTCTAACAACATGGCACGATGAGTAAAAGATAATGTGTGTTAGCTTTCATAAGGTAGTTTTCCATCTAACACAACCACATCGTCATTGATCACATTGCACTGTGATGGAAATCTAGCTAGAGTTAGCTTTCATCCTTAAATCATTGCACAATGAGTGAATTGTAATGTGTGTTAGCTTTCATAATGTAGTTTTTCACCTAGCACAACCACATTGTCATCAATCACAATGTACCATGATGGAAATCTAGCTAGAGTTAGCTTTCATTCTTAAAACATTGCACAATCAGTAAAGCTAAAGTCGGTTAGCTTTCATATGGTAGTTTTACATCTAACACAGCCACATTGTTATCAAATACATTACGCCATGATGGAAATCTAGCTGGAGTTAGCTTTCCTTCTAACAACATGGCACTATGAGGAAAAGCTTATGTGTGTTAGCTCATTACACCATGATGGAAATCTAGCTGAAGTTAGCCTCTTTTTTAAGAACATGGCACGATGAGTGAAAACTAATGTCTATTAGCTTTCATAAGGTAGTTTTCCATGTAACACAACCACATTGTCATCAAGCACATTGCACCGTGTTGGAAATCTAGTTGGAGTTAGCTTTCATCATTAAATCGTTGCACGATGAGTGGAATCTAATGTGTGTAAGATTTCATAGTGTATTTTTCCATCTAGCACAACCACATTGTCATTAATCACAATGCACCATGATGGAAATCTAGCTGGAGTTAGCTTTGGTTCTTAAAACATTGCACGGTGAGTAAAGCTAATTTTGTTAGCTTTCATAAGGTATTTTTCCATCTAACATAGCCACATTGTCATCAAATACATTACACCATGATAGAAATCTAGCTAGAGTTAGCTTTCATAAGGTAGTTTTCCATGTAACACAACCACATTGTCATCAAGAACATTGCACCGTGTTGAAAATCTAGCTGGAGTTATCTTTCATCCTTAAATCGTTGCACAATGAGTGAAATCTAATGTGTGTAAGCTTTCATAGTGTATTTCTCCATCTAGCACAACCACATTGTCATCAATCACAATGCACCATGATGGAAATCTAGCTGGACTTAGCTTTCGTTCTTAAAACATCGCACGGTGAGTAAAGCTATTGTTTGTTATCTTTCATAAGGTATTTGTCCATTTAACACAGCCACATTGTCATCAAATACATTACACCATGATGGAAACCTAGCTGGAGTTAGCTTTCCTTCTAACAACGTGGCACTATAAGGGAAAGCTTATGTGTGTTAGCTCATTACACCATGATGGAAATCTAGCTGGAGTTAGCTTTCATTTTAACAACATGGCATGATAAGTGAAAGATAATGTGTGTTAGCATTCAGAAGGTAGTTTTACATGTAACAAAACCACATTGTCATCAATCACATTGCGTTGTGTTGGAAATCTAGCTGAAGCTAGCTTTCATCCTTAAATCGTTGCACGGTGAGTGAAATCTAATGTGTGTAAGCTTTCATAGTGTAGTTTCCCATCTAGCACAGACACATTGTCATCAATCACAATACACCATGGTGGAAATCTAGCTAGAGTTAGCTTTCATTCTTAAAACATTGCATGATGAGTAAAAGCTAATGTGTGTTAGCTTTCATAAGATAGTTTTCCATCTAACACTTCCATATTGTCATCAAATACATTACACCATGATCGAAATCTAGCTGGAGTTAGCTTTCCTTCTGACATGGAACTATGAGCAAAAGCTTATGTTTGTTAGCTCATTACACCATTATGAAAATCAAGCTGGAGTTAGCTTTCTTTTTAACAGCATGGCACGATGAGTGAACTTATCATGGGCCAAGTGGTTTTTTCATTATGTCAATAGTTTGCTAGGTTGTAGGACAATAATAAAGGAAAATGTCTTGATTATCAACCAACTATCTGATGTAATTGTGATGAACTTCAATATGCTTAGTTATGGCATGATAAACTGAATTTTTTGCCATTTTGAGAGCACTCTGATTGTCGCAGAAAAGTGAGGTTAGCACTGCTTGGTCAAGTTGAAGATCGACTAATATCTTCGTAACCATATTGCCTCACAACCTGTACTGAATTTTTCCTTCTTCGTAACCACATTGCCTCACAACCTGTACTGAAGTTTGCCTTGTATTTTATGTCAATGGAGGATAAGGCAACTATAGGTTGTAGCTTAATTTGCCATGAAATTACCTTCCTAAACCAAGAGTGAACACATAACCTGTTTCTGACTTCCTTGTATCAACTGATCCAGCCCAATTGAAATCAATATGCTATGTTAGCATGGAGTCAACAGATCTTTGATATGGAATTCGAAAGTCAAGGGCCCCTTTGAATATTGACCGACTCATTTTGCAACTTTCCAATGTAACTCTTCAGGATTAGATATGAATTGAGAAAGAGACAAAGCACTGCAAAACATAGATCCAATTGGGTGGTAGTAATATAAATCAAACTACCAACCAATTGCTAATACAATGACTCATTGACTAGTGGTGAGTCTGTGTAAGCTGAGAGTTTTATGCCAAATTCCATAGGTGTAGATGTAGGATTACATTCAGTCATTCTGAATTTTTTGAAGAGTGCTTTGGCATACTTGACTTGTGATAAAAAGATAGTGTGCTTAGATTGCAAAAATTCTACACCTAAACAAAAATGAAGCAGGCTTTAATCAGTAATTTCAAAAATAGATCAAATATCAAATTTCACCTATTGAATATTGGTGGCATTGCTTTTGGTGATGGGAAGACCATCAACATAGAAAAAATAAGATCACTATATCATCGTCACAGTTTTTGATGTAGCAAGTGGGTTCATAATAGGTTTTTCTAATTCTAGAATCTCTAAGGTATTGATCAAGTTTGAAATACCAGGCTTGAGGATCCTGCTTGAGTCCATACAAGGAAATTACCAACCAACAAACCAAATGTTTCTTTCCAAAAAAATGAAACCCCTACGGTTACATCAAGGCACTTTTAACATCCATCTATATATCTTCCATCCAAAATGAGCAAAAATGGAGATAACTAGTCGAAAAGTTACCATTTTCGATGTGGTGGCAAAGGTTTCTTCAGAGTCCACCCCTTCATCTTGTGCATATCCTTTGGATACAAGACAATCTTTGTATTTGTCCAAAGAACCATGTGATTTATATTTGACTTTAAAAATCCATTTACAACCAATTGCTTTCTTCCCTATAGGCAATGTTTACAACAGCCAAGTCTTGTTTTTCATCTATGCATCATATTTCAATTTCATGGCAGCCTCCGATTCAAGTTTTCCTTTGGATTCTTCAAATCTGATAGGTTCAAATACTTGGCATAAAAACAATAGAAGTTAGAGCAAAATTTACCTGCTCACTACCTTGCACAATTTGTTGCCTCAATCGTGTAATATGTCCTTCTAGTGCCTTTGGAAACTAATCTTCTCAATATCCTTCCATCATGGTATAATACCATTTCCATTTCCTTTGTTGGCCCTCCTGATCTTGCTATGAAGATCAAGAATCCCTCTCTGTTGTGAATATTGAGAATCCCCCTCTTCTTCACCAAACCCCTCCTTGGAACTTAACGCCTTTGATGTTTCTATCTCTGAGTCCTGTTTGATTTCACCACCAAAACTTGCTCTTGAATGAGGAACAATTTCCCATACACTACTTAGTACTATCCATAGATTTACCATTATCACAGAAGAATGATATTTTCTCATCTACAACATCTCTATTAATCACAATTTTGTTCATAGAAACATCCAGTTATTCATCAGGAATGTTTTTCCTTGGGAATATTTGCAAAAGCAATACAACTACAAATACAAAAATCTCTTACAAAGGGTTTTATGCCTATCCATGAATCCTTAGGAGTGATATCCTACAAAATTTTACAAGTAGTTTTGTTAAGGATGTAAACCACATCATTCACTACTTTTTCCCAGTATGGCTATGGTACATTCTGGTTGTGCACCATGCACTTTTCCATCTCCACAACTATCCTATTCCTCCTTTCCATGACTCCATTTTGATGTGGAGTGTATGGAGTGGTATATTTCCTATGTATACCTTCCCTTTTGCAAAATTCTTTGAATTAAGTTGAAACAAACTCACCTCCATTATCAGAACTTAAAGCATTGAGTTGTTTACTTGTTTGTTTCTCTACCAAAGCTTTTCATGTTACAAAATTTGAACAACAATTTGACTTGTTATTCATAAAAAAAACCCTCATTTTCCTTGAATAGTCATCAACCAGTAGTAGGAAATACTTAGCTCCAGTTATTGTAGGTGGTTTCATCGGACCATGCAAATCAACATGTACTAGGTCCAAAACTCCTTTGGCTTGCCATGTTTTATTGTCAGTATCAAATGAAAGTCAATGTTGTTTTCATAACTAACAGCCTGCACATATCTCTAACAATCTTGCGCATACCTCTAACAATCCTAAATGGATGGAAGACCATCCACCATATTAGTCTTATTAAGTATAGATAAATATTGATAACTTAAGTGTCCATACCTTTCATGCCAGAGTGCAATTGTATTCTCTACCACAGCTGGTGCATGTGCCTTTGTCATTTTTAGATCAACCAGTCTATACAACCCTTTTTCACCAATACAAACTACAGTCACCTTGTTATCATGAGAGAAGTGACCATATATTTGCTTCCTTGAAATTTTACAAAAAAATTAGGGTTCCTAGTTATCTCACTAATAGACGTGATATTTTCTCATGTTAGGAACATATCAAACGTTTTCGAAAGTATAACTTAAAGTATTGTTCAATATGACATGAACAACCTCACATCCTCTAACATAGTGAGTCCATCCATCACCCAAAGCAATAGATTCACTATTACTCTTACCTTCAATGAAATTTACATACCAGTTTTTGTGACACTTGTAGTGTGAGATGCACCTGAGTCAAATACCAGGCTATAGAATTAGTTGATTGATTATGTAATGCCACAAATGCAAAATCACCCACTGCTTCTTCTTCACCTCTTTCAGCAACATTTGCATGCCTTGATTTCATTTGACCACGTGCCAAGTCAATTTGTTTTTTTTGGCAATATCTCTTGAAGTGTCTAGGCTTATTGCAGTAATAACATATGAGTTTGTTCTCTTTGATACATTGGTAGCATTTTTTTGTTTGTCTTTTCCTTTGAACTGTGCACTAAATGCACTCATTATAATGGATGGAGTTGATGCCTCTATTTGATCTAGCCTCCTTTCCTTCTGTACAAAAAAGTGTTAGTAATTTCTCAAATGTAAGTTGTTGGTTCTCCCCAAGTAAATGTAAGGACTCAACAAATGAATCAAAGGATGGCAACAAACTTCGCATCAACAAAGCAACCATATCCTCATCATCCACCGGCTTCTTAATAGAAAAACATTGATCATTAAGATCCTTCGAGTGCAATAAATATTTAGAGACTGATCCTCCTTCCTACAACTTGGTGGAAAAGTTAAAACAAAAGATTTTTAAAATACAATGATCATCCAACTTCTGATGCTTGATACTTATTTTGGAGATTTGTCCACAATATAGGTGCTACAATGGAATTTCTTACTTCTGGAACTAATGTGTTTGCCACTGACAGTTTGAGAAGAATAAGTGCCTCTTTATGTCTTTTATCATAGTTTTCTCGATAATTTGTTGGTCTGTATTCTTTACCTAAGATGGTTTGTTCAAGATCTCTAAATTCAATAATGGTCAGTATCTTATGACTCCATAAACTGTAATTCTTTCCAATAAATTTTCACACTTCAGAAAGAGTAAATGATGCTAACTAGCCATTACTAATACAAATAGAAGAGTGAAGACTACAATTTAGCACAATCTTACTACCACTGAGAGTACTCCATCCAATCAGTTTGGAAAACCTCCTTCGTGTTGACAGCAGCTTTAAATTTCCATGCAGTGGCTGGGCAATACTTCCACTCTCCAATTCACAGCAGGCCATCAATCCTTCACATAATAGTTTGATGGTCAAGACCAAGGTGGTGGTTGATCCTCGGTGAGCTTACTTTTATCATGAGGCTACACCATAAGATCACAGCTGTTGGACCAACAAAAACTCCTCAATTAAGTAGCATATCAGGTCGCGGCAGCTCTAAATATCTACTTTCCTATATCAAGATTATAGTAAGAAGAATTTGTAAACTTCAAAGTCTACCATCAATAGTAGAAATTCCAGAAAATGCAGAACATGGTCAAGATTTACCCATGCTTTCATACCTTTTAATATGCACCATGAGAGTCATACACCAGCTACATACATGCAATAAGATTTAACCACGATTCCAGTGACTACAGGTGCCATGATCTCTTGGCAGATCATGTAAATTGCATCACAGAGATCTAATCACATATAGAGACCATAAAAAATGAGATAAAATTAATTTGATCTAAGAATGACTTTGGCAGGGTCGGCAGGTCTTGTTAAAATACTAAGGGGATTTTGAGAAAACAGATCTCACCATAGCCAATCTTCTCGAGTTTATTTCTACATTGTCACCATAGACAGTGTTGCCGCATTTCACACACCTGGATCATGTGGCAGAAATCTTCAAGCCACTCGGTGTGTCCTTGGGGGAAAGTCTCGAGTCAAGGCTGTCACCTTGTTCTTGACTCCTCCATTTAGGCTCAACTCCTAACGAAGCCAAGGGGGGTAGACCCTATTAAGTTACTAAGGCAAAATTATTTAGTATGGTGATGTTAAATTCAATGAGTTACTTAGGAGTTTGAAATTTAACCATAAACAACCATATAGATGACAAGATACAAAATGAGCACACGAAAGCACAATGTTGAGACACAATATATATATAGCAAGAAAATAACCAGTGCCTTAAAATGGAGTCAAAAGATAATCAATGTACTTCCATGTGCTTGGAGTGAAAGTTTTGTGATTGCCTCTTGGTACGTTTTAAGTTAATGTGAAATATGAGTTGATTAAAATTAGGTGAAGGGGTGGACTCCAAATATACCCGAGAGTACTTGGAGTATGTCCAAAACTAAACCTTCACGGCTACCCGCAAGGAATATGTAGGCTGAATGGAGTCTCTAGGGCTATTGTTCATAATGCACCCATTAGGGTGTGACAGAGATTGGCGCCCCAAGGTCACTTTTCAGGATTTGTCGCTTCCTTTGGGTATTTTGCCACTGTAATGGTTTGATCTAGGTGTTGGATTTTCACTAGATTTTTTTGTAAATTTAGAAGAGTGAATCCTAATTATTCTATTCACTCAAGTGCTTTTGATGCAGCTTGACTGATCAGACGAACCACAGCCAAGTGCAGAGCATACACACCGGAGTCTTGTCAATTTTAGTAAATTTTGAGATGGGAGTTCTTGTTAAAAAGAAAACCCTCGAGGAACCTCTTTCGATCCAAGTGGATTTCAATCAAGGAATCAAGGAGGGGTTAATTTTATAATAGCTGATTAAGCAATTGATGAAAAGGAAAACACAGATACACAATTCTGGTTTTCTAATTAGTCCTACCACGCATCTCTTTCCCCTTTTGGGTCAATCAGGAAGTCATGGGATAAGTATTAAGATTAATTTGAAATATCAAATATGGAATATGTAAATGATAATAAATCAAATTATATTACCCTGCATATTAGAACTATGCTATATTGAAAATAAATGAACAAAAAGTAAAAAATTGACACCGATGCAAATCCCCCCAGGTGGGATGGTGAATAGGCTCAAAAGAGCCCATTTGAAAGGACCTCCTCTTTTTATTAGCAGCGATTTAAAATATCACCAAATTGAAATTGATGCACTTTGGTCCTTGTTATCTAGGATCCAAAGGCTTACAACAAGCTTGAATTAAAACACAGCGGTGGGGGAAGCTTCTGGGAAGCTCTGGTTGGTCCAAGAGTCGAAAAATTGGCAGATTCTCCTTCTCTTTTATGTTAGACCTGATAAAAAAACAATGAGAAATTAAAATAAAATGTTCCCAAACACACTTTAAAAGTTTTTTGGGTCACCATGCTAATTACCAAAAAAAAAACTAAGTAAAAATTATTAAACAGGATTAATCTAATTTCTGCAAAAAGGAACCAAGGAAAGCAAGATTTCCTTGGGATCTCGGCTTTCTGTTTGGGAATCCAATGAGATGTGTACTTTTATTGCAGAATTTAAATCTTTGAAGAACAATAAAGGAAGCTACCTTATGAGCAAGCTTTAGATCTATGCTTTAGCTACTTGCAAAAAAGGAATTTCCTACACCTAGATCTATCTTTATGAACTGATATTATTTATGAAATTATAGATCTAAGCAGCAAAACTATTATAAAATAGATCTAACAATATATATTCAATTATTGGAACTAGATCTGATCGTAAGAGGGAGAGACATGTAACCAAAAGATTGATTTTAAAAGAAAGGAGGAAGAGAAGGGGAAAGGCCCGTTGTTGGATGGATCTGCAATGGAAACTTGTTAGTGGAATACAGAGGGGCAATGTCTTCACAAATATTTTGGATGTATAGTGGGTTCAAACTAGATCCACATCTCGTCCAATCCTTGCTACCTCAAAGCTAAACACACAATCATGCATGAAACCTCATGAGATCTAGATATATATGAAAAAGAGACAAGAATTTCATGAAAATAAACTTATTAAACATGTATAATCTAGATCTTCTAAAATATATGCTATGAGATATAAGAAAAACAAGTAACCTTACTTTCCCAACTATACCCCTATTGATTTAGTTGAATCGTTCAAGCCACACAGGGTTCAGATGCAGAAATTGAGAGAAAAGCCGACAACATCAATAGCCGTAAGACAATGCTTAATCCACACACATGAGACCATTACACCATTTGGCCTCCAAAGCTTATTTATTCCAATAATCAAAATATTACAATAGTATTACAATAGCAATCCCTTCAATCCAACTCTAACTAGCTTGGAAGAGGTAGCCTGAGCTTTATTTATACAAAAAAGGAGATCCAACCTAGGGGGGTGCAAATCGCAAGGAGATAGACCACTGTAGCTGAAGGAGAGTCCATCAATGCTTGATCTGTGTCTATCTGAGCCAGATCTGAGTCTCACTGAGTGCAACTATTAATCGAGAGGCTGATCTAACTGACACCTCAACTTGTTGACTGAAGCATCCACCAAAACTCATCCAGATGAGCCCAAACATGTGGAGGAGAGAGGGAGGGTGAAATTCCCCATAATGGATGCTGAAATTCAACTCTAGATCTGTCCAGATCACCTTTTTTAGTCAAGGAGTTGTCATATCCAGTCAATCTGCTTCAGACCTGACTGATTTCAATCAAATGGGTTGAGAATCCACTGATCTAGGATTTTGGATTTGCTCCATTATTCATCAATTTATTAATTAAAATAATCAATAATTGATTTTTTGGGGCTTTCTTATCTGAGTGATGGAAAATTACTCAAAACTAGGAAATAGTAGGTTCATGGGTTTACATGGTGCTCTTAGCTTGAAAATGAGCACCTACATGACTGAAACTGATTATTTGGCCCACTTTTATTACAAAATCAATTTTTCCAATTAAACTATTAAAAAATAGCCTAAGTTTTGGAAAAAATAAATTTTAATAAAAAACACTGAAAAAACTAAAAATTTGAAAAAACCTAGGGGAACTTAGACATGTTCATATGACTTGACCATGATGTCTAGCATGTTTATACATTGACACATAGACTCTAATAACCTCAATAGGCCTAAATGCCAAGCTGACCACCCCAACTTTGGAGGTATCGAGTGAAAAACTCAGAAATTATCAGTCGTTTATTCAACAACCAATAATAACCAAGGGAAAAAACACCCTGGGATGATCGGATTGACAAATAAAGTCTAAGAAACTGAGTCTTTTACAGACACTATCATGCTAGAACATTTATTACAATTCCCCCATGGGGTATGAACATATGATATAGTACGACAAGCACTTCCCAGAAGTACTTCCAAAGGTCTTCTTAAGTCTGAACAAGTTATCCTTGTCCAGTTCACCAGGCTCACTTGATAAAAAACCACTAAGTACAACTTAGGTGGTAACAGACAGACATAAAAGAAAGAAAGCCAAGAAATGGTACAGGTTCAACATCAAATTTTGTAAAAGGTATAAGGTTATGAGGGCAAGATGGCATTGTGAAAGGAAGGAAAACCAAATGGCATTGAATCTGCTAAGTGGTATTGTACAACAAGTTTAAGATTTCAAACAAACCCTAGCTCTACAATTTTGGATATCATTTTTTCCTAAATCATTTTCCTCTTCTTCAATGGCTTATACTATACTCTATCATTCAGAATTGTATTATCAGTCTATTATTTTTACTTAGTATATTTTTCTGGTAGGGTTGTCAGGCAGATATTAAGGCAAGCCAACCAATGACAGATGATAATAAGCTAGGAAATAGGACATGTCTTCCTAGCACTACATGTCGCATGTTCACATGTCAAACATGATGCTAGAGTGTCAAACATGCAAGGGACATGTGTCCTGGTAGAGACTAGGGAAAGCCAACCAATGATCAATGATAATAAGCTAGGAAACATGACATGCCCTCTAGAATTAAATGGTGTTTTTGGGACAAATGACAATAATCTAGGAAACATGACACGCCCTCTAGAATTAAATGGTGTTTTTGGGACAAATGATAATGAGCTAGGAAACATGAACGCCCTCTAGAAAGCTTATGTTTCTTTGTGACACGTACCTGCGATTTTGCAGTTGGTGTTTTTAGTTAGAGATGATCCTATAGGAATAGAATGATTTTTAGAACAGAAGTATTTACTGAAACTTGATTAGCAAGTGATTGTGTGTGCGACAGAAGTTGTTTTTGCTCTGAGGAATTTCATAATAGTCAAATTTAGAGTGTGTTGTTGTTATTTAAGTTGTGACAGCATTAAGGTTGTCAATCACCAAGTCTTACCAATAAGTAGTAAAATTAGATCTGTTTGGTGTGTTTTAACGGTGTTTTAAATATCTTCAATTTCTCCCAATATTTCTAGTTTCCTTAGTTTTTCAGGTTGCCAGCGTTACCGATATTTTCCAAGTTTCTCACATTCAAATTTATGCTTGCCAATAATTTCCCAGATATTTATGATAAGTTTGTTTCTAGACCCTCGGCAATATATTCCACAAAACAAATTTGCAACATTAACTTTATACTCTGAAGAACAACTCATCTACACATATTATGTTGGAAGGCAATCAAAGGTTTCATGGTAAACTTTTACTATGTGGAAACATAGGATGCTTGTGATTTTTTTAATACAGTGCTGAGACAAAAAATTCTTGGGAAAGGAATTTCAAAATACAACAGATAAGGATAACCATGCTAACCATGATCCAATAAACCAGGAGGCTGTGATGTTGGTCAAACTCTCATTGACCAATGATATGTTCACTTAAGTGCAAGACAGTGAAGATGCTTTCAAAATTTGGGCGCATTAAAGTTTAAACATGTGTGAAACATCATATATATGTAAAGATTTTTTCATAAAGAATTTCTTGTTTTCAATCAAGATTGAGGAAAAAGAATCTCTTCAAGATCACTTCTTCAAAATACAAGAATTTAGAAAATTTGAAAGCAATTGATAGAAAAACTAAAAAAGAAGATATGGCTTAATAATCACATTGAAAATCCTATAACCTTCATATGAAGAATTTGTTGAAACCTTAAATATAACTTCTGGAGATGTTGATCTGACATTTGAGTGTTGAGTAATAGGTGGAAGAAGCAATTCAGTAGCAGCAGTGTGAATGGAAATCGGAAGTGGCCTTAAAAGCACAGTTCAAAGGAAACGACAAGCATAAAGATAGCAAAAAGAGTGTTCATTCAGATACTCAGAAACGAAGGAAAGCTATAAGTGTTTTTATTGCGGAAATCTAGGAAATAAGACCAATATTTGTTGGAATAGTGGTGGACAAAAAGCACAGCCATGGGAATTCTTCCTAACATCAGTTTATCAGTCTGGGAAGAAATAAGCCAGTGTAGTTGAATTAAAGACGAAGAAGAATTTTATGTGTTTGTAAAAAGCAATAAAGGAGTCATTGGAAACAAAACAAACTGGTAAATTGATTCAAGTTTCTCGCAACATTTTACTAATAAAAAATATTGGTATATCGATTTTGTTGAGGACAAATCCAACTCTAATTCTGTATTCTAGTGGTGGAGAAAATGCAGAGTTGAGAAGTGGGCAAGTTCAAATGAGAGATAAGAGTTTTCTATTTATGACGATGTCCCTGGTTCACATAAAAAATTATTTTATGTTAGTTGGATAATGAAGCATATCCCATAGTTCAATGTTTTCCTTTAGTAATAATCAAATTTTAATTGCTGACAAGAAGTGCAAGAAGATGATTTATAAGTGTCAAATATCAGGGTTTGTTTCAACTGGTGGATGGTAAAAAAAGTTGGCAGTTAGCATATTCATTATGCTTTATCTGTTCATTGTCATGAAGAGAGAAAGACACTTAAGGAGGGTGAAGAGGAGGCAATGAAGTAAAATGGTGCTTCCTCAAAGAAGCAAACACAAAACTTTGATATCTTGAAGCGCCAAGATGTTGAAACTTTGATATTTTGGAATAAGGTGCAGACATATTGCTCATCCAAAGACTGTCTTTGTTTTGAGAGAGCAAATTTATGTAATGTGACCATTACAGGAAGGTGTTAGATATAATGGTCATAATTAGGACTTAGGCATACTTTAGACATGTAATAAAGGCTTGGATAGAGGCCTTATCGTGCAATGATTTAAGGATGAAAGCTAACTCCAACTAGATCTCCATTGCGGTGCAATGTGATTGATGACAATGTGGTTGTGGTAGATGAAAAACTACCTTATGAAAGCTAACACACATTACCTTTTTCTCATCGTGCCATGTTGTTAAAAGGAAAGCTAACTCCAGCTAGGTTTCCATCATGGTGTGATATATTTGATGATAATGTGGTTGTTTTAGATAGAAAGCTACCTTATGAAAACTAACACACATTAGCTTTCATTCACCGTGCAATGTTTTAAGAACAAAAGCCAACCCCAGCTAGATTTCCATCATGGTGCAATGTGATTGATGACAATGTGGTTGTGTTAGATTTAAAATTGCATTATGAAAACTAACACATATTAACTTTCACTCACGATGCAATGTTTTAAGAATGAAAGCTAACTGTAACTAGATTTCCATCATGGTGCAATGTGGTCATGTGAGATGAAAAACTACCTTGTGAAAAGTAACACAATTTAGATTTCAATAACCGTGCAATGTTTTAAGAACGAAAACTAACACTAGCTATATTTCTATCGTGGTGCAATGTGATAGATGACAATTTAGTTATGTTAGATAGAAAACTTCCTTATGAAAGCTGTCGCACATTAGGTTTCACTCACCATGCCATGTTGTTAGAAGGAAGCTAACTCCACTATATTTCTATTATGGTGTAATGTATTTGATGACAATGTGGTTGTGTTAGATGGAAAACTACCTTATGAAAACTAACACGGGTTAGCTTTTAGTCACCATGCAATGTTTTATGAATAAAAGCTAACTCCAACTAGATTTCCATCACGATGTAATGTGATTGATGACAATGTGGTTCTGTTAGATGGAAAACTACATTAGGAAAAGTAACACACATTAACTTTCATTCATCATGCAACGTTTTAAGAACGGAAGCTAACTCTAGCTAGATTTCTAGCACATTCATACACATACATCAATAATATAAGTGCCATGTCCATAGTCATATAGGAATTTGGTGGGTTTATCTGAGTTGATATCTGTCATTCTCTTATACTTCTTGGATCTCTTATTGTGATCTCTTTATATATATTTTATGTAATTTATATTTCAATTCCCTTTTGCTAGTGTGCACAAGATGTAGGGGAACAATGTTTCGTGGCATACAAAAGGGCTACCCTATTGTTTTGAATTATTGCAACTATATTACTTTTTTGAACATACACTTCATATGGTTTAACCTTAATTACAAACTACAATTCAAATGTGTTACAGAAATTGGGAGGAGTTACAATGGAAAATATAATTTTGATAAGAGGGGACTATGTTGACCTCCTAATTAATGGTAAAGTTATTGGACTATGAAGGGTTGAATCTACAGAGACTACAACTCATTATGGTCGAGAAAGGCTTAATGTAGGATATGTTATGGTTTTGATAATTGATGTCATTGAACCACATTTGATTGTGGAAGATGTTGATGAAGGGGACTTACATCCACGAAAGATCATAGATTTGAGGCATAACAAAGGTAAATCAAAATGTTGAAGCACATTTTAAGTATTTTTTATAGTACATTGCTTGTTTTTTTGAGCAAATACTAAGTTTGTTTAATTTGCAGTATATGTGCAAATGTCTCTTTTGCATTTTCTATTTGAGACACGATAGATCTTTTGCAATGTGGAGTGAAGGTGGGTGAAGGATCCATATTTAATACAAATATTGGTCATAAGGTGCATGGAAGGATGGTAAATAAAGGATCCATAGTGGTTAACATTGAGAAGGTGTTAAAACATGATGCTCTTTTTCCACATCCAACAGGATTTGAGAATACACTAGGGGGTGCATTGGTATCTTATGAGATTTGGCTAGAATCAGATTTAGAACCTCATTGTTAGATCATCCAGTAAATAATCCCCGAGATAGGCTTACATTCACATGAAAATAGGTTTCTCCTACACATGAGTGCATGGGAACAAGCATGTGCATTTCCAAAGGGATCATAGTTAATGTTCATGAGGATGACATGGTTGAGGGTGAAATGTTAGGTAAAAAGGAATTCATTGTTTTTGTGGATGACATAGGAAGAAATTGTGAAATATGTAGGATTGGGGATAAGTTTATACATTGTTTGGTTAGATGGCTAATAAATAAGTTGGTGGACAATGAAGGTGATATTTTAAGGGTGAATGAAAATTTCAAAGAGGGACCCAAGGAAATGGCAGTATGGGATCTTATATAGGACACAAGTCCCTTAAACACATGGGATGGTGATATTTATAACGAAAAAGATACAGACTCAATTGCTATGCACGTAATGAGAACATATAAAAGGATTAAAGGATTTGTGGCTACAAAAAAGGTTGGAAACTTTCAAACACAGAGAGATGAAGAGAAAGAAATATGACTTTTGGCAGCGGATGAATGTTGCAAACAAGATTGTCTTCAACATGTGGATAGGAAGTCCATTGTAGCTGCTAAAAGGGGTATGAAACTCTTAAAATTAATGGTAATAGGGAATTTGTCTTGAATTCACTCCTTTCCAACACAATCATGTCAAAGAGCCATGGTCATGGCCTACCTCCTACTGTTAGGAAAGTAAAGGACATGAGGTTTAATGGAGATATTATTTGTAAGAAAGAATGGTACAAGATACATAATATTCCTCAAATCACCTTCAATACTTACCAACATAATTTCCAACAAGGACATGTCAAAGGAATACATGGTAACACCAAAAAATGCAAACCACGTGCACATACTATGGCAACCATAGAAATATTGCACAAAATTGTAATGGATAATTCATATTTTTCACCGAACCAAACACGACAAGTTGAAGAAGATGGAACATCTGCTCCTTTAAGATTGCTGCCATCAACGTACACCCAAAGTTCTTTGTTAAAAGAGATCGATGAGGCTCTTCAAGAGCTCAATTTTCCATCAATATCACAACAAGCAATGAGCAAGATTTAGAATACTATTTTCTAGATGTGGAATTCTCAAAGAACACTAACTTCAGTAAATGTAGTGAATGTATCGTGTTGAAAGCACAAATGAAGAAAACGACTACAAAAGAGTTGGAAGAAAAGGAACGAGCTAGACTGAAGAAACATAATAAGATTGTTATGTGTGGAAGATATTGCTACTATGCCCACAAAATCATGTCAAAGCGGTATCCAAAGGAATACTTGAGCATTATCCATGATAAAATGGCAAAACACAAACTTCAATCCCAAGATTACGTGTCAAATCAAAATCTATTGCAGGAACAAACTTGGGTTTGTCGTTGACAGGTATGCTAACACATGGGCATAGCACAGGAGGTTTTGGTCATTTCTCCTTACGATTTGCACACATGGGATCACAATTTACCATTAAATCTCTTGCAAAGTGCTTAAGGGACCTCGAAGACGCATACCTTGATATGTATGGTGATTTGCTTTATGAGAGTGGAAGCTCAAGAAACCCACTTTCAAATGCATTACTTCAAAACTCTATTTACTCAAAATGTAGAGTGTACAAGGATGCTTTCTTATCTTTAAATGGAAGCTCAAAAAATCAAAATCTTGATTTTAAACCTCTTCCTCCACATTTGTTGTTACAATTGGACAATGCAGTTGGTGATAATAAGAATCATTATGTTTTCATGTTTCTATCACTATTAACTGTACTTGGTGGCTTCACCACTATTGAGGTTGGGTTCTTGCTTGTGGGGCACACCCATGAAGACATGGATGGAACCTAGGGAAGAATGTCTTCCAACTTGAAAAGTAAAGAAATATATTATTTACTTGAGATGATGGATACATATCACACAATAGAATAAAAATGGGTGTTTCCACCTAAACTTATTGACAAAGTGTATGAATTCAAAAGTTCTCTTAATGGATACATCAAGGAGGGGGGAAATGCACTAGTTGGACATCTTAATGTCCAGTACTTCCAATTTATTGAACTTAATGATGTTCCAGTTATGAGGTATAAAGAATCCATCAGAGACATTGAGTGGTCAGAACTAGTTGAGTTGTGGAATATAGATGATGAAGGTTGACCTATATTTCCCACATGGAAGCCATGTTTATTACATCCCAAAGACAATGATGTTTATTTAAAAGAACTAAAGGAAGGAATAGCATCATACATAAAAATGTGGGAAGAGACTATTGGCAATGAGAATTCACCAATTGCTACAGAGGAATGGAATAAAAAACTAGAGTATTGGAAAAGAGTTCTTGATGCATCAGATGGAATCTACAATGACCATACATCCTTGGATGAAAGTGATTCTTCTTCTGATGATTTTTGGCCCAAGACGAGGCAAAATGTTAACTTTGATGGTAATGCACTCCATGCAATATCAAGTATTATGAATGGGGATTTTGATAATGTGACAGATGAAGCAGTATATGTTGGACCCAAGTGCAGTAATCCAAATCTAACATTCGATCCTAGATTTGATGTTGAGAAAGGAAAGATGTTGTTTGTTAGATCAGGAAATGAGGATGAAGGAGAGATGATTTGGATGGAAAAATCCATCTCAAATATCTTCTAGGATGATGACAGAGAGACCCTTCATGTAAATATTGATTGGTGGCAGCCTAGCTCAGGGAAATACAAGGGGAAATTTTTAGAACAATATTGGGTACCAAATCCTAATGACACATAACTTGGATCTATTCCAATTTATACCATAGTTTGGGCATGGATGCCAAAGAAAGAAGATTGCAGGAAGACCAAGATAAATAAATGTGGTGTACAAGATGTACTTGATCTGCTTGAGCAAATATAAGGAGATTATGTGGAGATGATTCATGAATGTAATTTTGCTTTTTGAATGACTTTTAGTATACATGAAGAAACATTTTTCAATGTTTGTAGTATAATAAATACTCTTCAAGCTACTTTTTGAGGAGTTTTATATTATTTACTACATATATGAAAATTCCACTTCAAGTTCAATGTTAATTCATGTGATGATACTTTATGCGAATTAGATAACACCATTCAAATTTTAACTTTTCAATTTGTCTTTTAGATCAACATAACATCTCACTATATCAAATGTGCATAATTATATTCATTAATGCATGTACAAAACCCTTACCTTATTTATTATTAGCTTTTGCTCACTCTCTTCAATACCACTTTGAGCTTTTCATTTTTTTCCTTTGATGATTGGTGGAGTGTCCACTCGAAACGTTTCAACTCACACAATTTAATTCCATAAACTCTCTTTGTCATTATGATTAACTGTGGAAATCTTCATCCTGAAGTTGTACTTGATCTGCTTAAGAAAATATAAGGAGATTAGGTGGAGATGATTCATGAATGTAATTTTGCTTTTTGAATGACTTATTAATATACATGGAAAAAAAGTTGTCAATGTTTGTAGTATATCAAATATTCTCTTCAAGCTACCTTTTGACAAATTTTATATTATTTTCTACGTATATGAAAATTTTTGTTCAA
>LPNX010218334.1:592559-604583 GCA_001517045.1 Pseudotsuga menziesii | reverse complement strand
GGGGGGGGGGGGGGGGGGGGGGGGGGTTAAGAACCACCCCAAAGACCTAAAAAAACATTTGGGGGTGGGTTTTAGCAAAACCACCTCAAGACACAACTACCCCCAAAAGGGTATTTTTTGTAGTGAAGCCAATAATTCTATATGCAAAGGCTCATTTGATGGCATGGGGATCACACATAATCCATGAGTCCTAAAGGAAAAAAAATTATGGATTCAAATTATCAATTTTGAACTTATAACCATCTTTAATGTACTAAACTCAAAATGGCCATCATAACTTGATCACATGACAATGATTCCCTTCATAGGACCTTTTGTGCTTTCTAAGGGATACAATGATGTCTCATGAGCCACATAGACAAACATTATGGTATAATACTCTACATTTTTGCATTGAACCACATCATCGGCACCAAGAACCATGTCTAGTGTTCTAATTAACTTCAAAACTAGCACCATATCCCACTTCTAAGACAAAGATTCCCTATGGAGGGCCAATATGGTGGTTTGGGACCACACACATGTAACATATCTCCATAGTAAAATGCTACGGTGTAAGCTGGTCCTAGATTTTTCAATATACCAGGAAATGGTCCTCAAGTTACATCCCTAATGTACCCCTCCTCAACTTGTTGGCCATATCTCACATGTAGGAAAAGGATTTCCTACACAGGCCCTATGCAATGATGTGGGTTACTATGCAAAGAACATGAAAACCATAGGCAAATGTTATATCCAAACAACATGGGATTTTTTATAAAATGAATGATTAGTGACCAAGAAGAATCCATAATGTGATGAATCTCAAAATATCCACCATATCCCTATGACGGGAAAAAGGTGGACTAGGGCCTCATGGATGGCCTATGTAGAACCCAAAAGCCATGTGTTATAGACTAAAACTATGAATATTCACCATGTAACATAAATTGGGTCATGAGAGCCATCCTTGTTGTACTAAACCTTCAAATTTGATACCACCTCTCAATCACATGCCAAATATTTCCTATGCATGGGATATGTTGTGGGATTTTCAAATGTGATATAACCACCGTCCCCAAAAGTCCAAATTATCATGACTTTTAAGGGAGGTTTTTTAAAAATCGGCTTAAAAGGACTTTTAGGGGGGTTTTGATTCAACCCACCCAAAAAAAATTCATGACAATTTGACTTTGGAGGGTGGCTTTATCACAACCACCACCACAAGTCTGAATTCCTGTAAATTTTGGGGGCTACTTTAAAACAACCGCCCCCAAGTGTTCACCACTTGTGAAAGAACATGTGTCGTCAAAAAATTATAGCTATGGGTTATATTTTCCATGCATGTTCCACCACTTAAAAATAAATAAATTCTCTCAATATTAAATTGCATGGATGATCGCAAAGAAATGGTTCTCATTGGTAAAGTGGTTCAGTGGTTTCTTTATTGTATCACACTCATTAAGGACTAGTTTCTCTAATTCTTGGATTATGCATATAACCAAGATGAACCTCTACGTCCTAGTGAAACTCTCTATCCTAGTTGCCTCCACGCATTGCAAATCACCTTGGTGATTCCTCAAATTCTAATAGTTAGAGACCTAGTTCTCTATAGTTGAAAGGATTGGTCATAGGAATTATGAAAATATTAACCAAGATTAATGATGATAACAAGAAAGAATGAAATTAAAGGCGTATGTATTTACAATAGAATATGGGCACTATTACTTGAAGAACGACACCCCTTTCTTGTTTCGGGGCATACATTGATGTGCTTATAAACCCAATTTAGGATTGAATGCTATATATCTAATATTAGGGCGGATTATTTATTCCCTCTAAGGTTTCTATGATTATATTTTTGATGGTGCACTTGTGCCATCCCTCATATCCATTTTGAATTTGATTTTCCCAATGTCAATGGCCCTAACAATTTTACAAATATAGTGTTGTACATGAAGTCATTTTAAAACTTGTTAGTATATCCTATGCATATTTAGTGTATCCCTTGAGGACATGAACATGTCATTATTCAATTGTCATTACTACACTCATAAACAACAATGAATAGTATTATTTAATTAGAAAGAGATTCTTCATTATTTATATTAGTGATAAGATATCATTGATTGTGGTAACAACATGTGGTTTTATGTTCCCTGTGATGACACATGTTCATATAGTGATATACATGTCTTACCATCCTTAAGTCCTTAATTAAACTTCATGTTCTCTCATGGAACTTCATTAATAACAAGGTAGAATATGCTTCTTATTGGTTAAGGAGGATTATTGGAAATCTAGGCATCGTTTTCAATGATATCTTGAAGGAGAAAGGACGCAGGGTCATTTAGAAGCAAGACAAAAGTACAGGGTTGAGTTCTCTTCCTTGTGTGGTTGAGAACACTTGCAAAGGTCAATCTAATTTCCAGAGAGAAACACCATATTTTCAAGGGTGAACCATCACTTGAAGAACTCAAACTTCAATTTATGGTTGTGAAATCAATGTATTGTGACCAAGGAAGGTCGTAATCTCACTACTACTTAGTATTGTTGCTTATGTTGGATCATACTTCCTTTGTTGGGTTGTTATACTTATTTGTTGGAGTGAATATAGATGCCTAGTACTCATTTCCAGTGTTGGAGGACTAAAGAAAGGACCATGGACTAGAACTTTGATGGGTTATTGACTGTATAGGTTGTGTATTACACTTTGGGCATATTTACTATAAGATGGGTAGATTTCTACTGGATTTATTCACTATAGGATTAGATGATTTAGGGCTATGTTAGACTGACTCTATTGTATAATTATGATTGGAATGGGTTGGACAACTTGGATGCTTGAAAACATGTGAACAATATTTGCTTGGCTTCATCAAACATTGAAGTGCCTTGGTTTGTAAGGGTCATAAGGCCAACCATACCTTCAATTTGGACACAAATAAGGGTAATTCTAATATCCCAATCAGTAGTTTACATCATATAAATTATGAATTTTGGGTTCTTTTGTCCATGAAAGGATGTAAACGAACCTAGAAACCCAGATTTGAGTTAAATACAAGAAGAAAACTGGGGTGTTTTTGCTATCTATATCATTATATTATTATCTAAAATGTTAAGTGACAAGCAAAGTTAAGGGTTTCATGGTATCATAGGGTGATTCTTGAAGGCCTAAGCAGAAGAAGAAAAGAAGAGAAAAATGAGGCATTTTTTTTTCCTATATCATTACAATATTAACCAAAATGTGAAGTTAGAAATAGAGGTAAAGGGTATAGGGTGATAGTTGAAATTAACTTGAAACCCTGGGTGGAAGTAGAAAATAAAAGAAGATAAAGATGGGGTGTTTTTTTGTCTATATCATTATAATACTATCCAAAATGTGAAGTGAGTAGCAAAGATGAAGGGTATTATTGTGTCATTGTTTAAACCCTATATAGAAGAAGAAGAAGAAAAGAAGTGAAGCCTTTAGAATCAAAGAATGACACCATTGTTAATAATGGGAATTTTCCACATAATAGGAAAGAGGGCCCTCAATTGGGTGGCCACCAAATGTTGCACAATCTTGGACAATTTCCTTAGAAAATATAGGACATACGTTCACCTTGTTTGCTAGTTGAATCAATTTCTTTGTTTGTAATAGGATAATTTTGACCTAATATCATCCTTAAAATAAATTTCTAGTTAGTTTTTCAACTAAGAGAATATATTTTAAAAATAAATTGATCAAATGAAACAAATATATATTTTAGAAAATGTCAATATGGATAGAAGGATAGGGTTCAAATGTTATTCACAGGGATCACTTATGGGAAAGTATGTTTATCCTAAAAGATTGAATTGTCTCTAGCAATCCAAAAACCTCAATCTATGATAAGAGGAATATCTTTGATTAAATTATTGGTTGGATTTGTGAGCCAACTTTAAAGATCCAATTCCACCATGACCAACCTACAAATTTTAAAACTATTTATTATGAAATAGACCATTTAATTATTGAATGAAATAGGTTATTTGTCAACTCTTAACATGACCAGGAGTTATGTTTTCAAAATAGGAAGATTGCATAAGATCTAAAATGATAATTTTATTAGGAAGAGAGAACAACATTGAGTTTAGTGATGGTGATGATGCAATCCTTTTTCTAGGTATTTAAGAGTCTAATGAGATAGAAGAAATTGAGCATAAGGAAGAGTCAAAAGATGAAGCATAGGTTAATATGGAAGAAGAAATGTCTTTGCTTGGTGAACTAAATTTATTTCTAGGATTACAAATAGTACAATCCAAAAGGGGAATCTTCATCCATCGGTCTATGTTAAAGATATGCTTAAAAAATCCAGTTAAAGGATTGCAAACCTGTCTAAACACCTATGATAGTAGGATACAAACTAAGTAAGGAATAGGATTCCAATGTTGTAGATCCAAAATACTATAGATCGATTATTAGGAGTTTATTCCATGTAACAACTTCTAGGCCTGATGCCAAGCAAGTTGTTGGAATGGTGGATAGATTCCAAGATACACCAAAAGAGAGTCATGTTTAAGATGTGAAAAGAATCATTAGGTACTTAAAATGAACCGTAGATATTGGATTATGGTACCCTAGCAAGAATTAATTCTCCTTAAAATCCTATTCAGATGCAAATTGGGTAGGTTGTGTAGATGACAGAAAATGTACAAGTGGAGATTATGTGGTATTTGAAATTTATGACATTTTGAATTATATTTATTCATCAAGTTTTGTTGTTTGTGATACAATGGAATCATGAAGAGAATCACAAATACTACCACAAGCAATGTGTGCCCAACAATTGTGTTTATTGTGAACCCATGAAATATGAATCATAGAAACTTTAACCAAGTATTATTTTAAGTTTTTAAACTTGAGTTCAAGTACCATCCCCATTAGGTGTAGCCTATCATGACATTTAGAATAAATGATATTTTCCTAGTGAGAGGACTACATGACAAAGTTGTGTCTATCTTTTAGCTTTACTTGCATAGATATGATGCCCTTGTTAATGTGGAATCCAATCAACTATGCTAGCATACATTTACCATCAAAATTAGATTTATTTTTGGTTGTTTAAAAACTGTATGAGAATAGAAATATTTGACAAAACTTATAGATTTGATTGAATACAACAGTTTACATCATTGACAAATATAATTCTTAGATTCCCTTCATGAAATTGCATTGACAGTCTGTGCTCATGGTAAACATCCACGTTAAGTCATGGCATGGTGCCCTTAGAAAAGAAAATATGGAGGTAAATGGATAATGTGTTCTTGTAATTTCCCTAAATGAACTAACTACATCTGTGTTAGTGGTAACTATGTTAACTGTTATCAACTTCTTTGTACCTCATGCAAGAAGTTTCTAGATCCATCCTAAAGGTAATAAATTTGAAAAATTGGAATGAGGATAGGATATTTCAATGGAATGCATGTTGTTGTAAAGAGTTTTCTTGCTGATTAAGCTAGTTTTAGAGTTTGATTAGAAACTAAGAAAACTCTCCATTAGGCCTGATAACACTCCATACGAATATCTGTCAGTAGTTAACAAGCATAATTTTCATAAGGATCACTCACTCCTAACTGCTATATTATTATAGAAAACCTAATCAGTGCTTGGAATCAAAGGATAATAATTGAATGGAGATCTAAGTTGTCACTTTTCATCAGTAGAAATACAATGCTTTCATCACCTTATGTCGTACATGGACATTTAAATTGGTTGAGAAATAAGTCGGGTACTACGACGAAATTCCTTCCCAGATTTTTTGGAAATACTGACTGTGCTTCCAAAGGAGGCATATAACTACAAAATCACAGCTCGTCTGGAGAGACATCGTCAATTTCAGAAGAAAAACAAATGACGGATCAGTGGAGATTGCTTTTAATATATTGATTTCTTGCTTGGTTGTTGAAGATTTTTGTGGATAGGTTTTAGATGTGTTTTCTTTCATCATGGCTATGACTAGTCACTAGAATCCCATCTACCACTCTTGGTGCTCTGAACTCGGACAAGCTTTTTTATGCAGCAGTGAATCTTGTCTTTGAATTGAAACGTTAGACAATTTTAGTAATTCATGGTGGAATTACAAAACAAATGCCTTTGATTCAGGTGCTTGTACCTCGTGTCATGGAAATCAGGCCATGTTTTATGGTTTCATTGAAGAGTTCCCAAATAAGGATATTCTCGTGATGAAGGAACGAGTGATCGATGCAGGAAGCAAGGCAATCGATGAAATGAAATCTGCAGTAAAATTCATCTAGGAGACTCAACAATCATCCAATCTGGTAATCAATGGTGCAGATTGAGCCGATGTTTTGGATTTGTACCACATTGATAGAGAAGTTGATATGTTTAGTGTTTATAAATCTCAACCTCATCTTTGTTAATCAATGCGTAGTGCAAAGGGTATGTGGGGGCTCTAGGTGTTTGGAATCCACAAGAAGCTCATTATCCTAGAGCCCAAGACGACCTACCGGGCCCCTACCCTTTTGGAAAAAATAACAACATTTGTCAATGATCTCATCTGTTGATCTATTGAATTTCATATGGTTTGTCAATGATCTCGTCCGTTGGTCTATCGAATTTCATATGGTTGGAAGAGGTAAGGATAAAAGTTCTTAATATTTAAAAGGATCATATAGGTTCTTGTAGCTTTTCTCCATGTAGGACCTTAACCAATGTATTGACTTGCCAAACTTATGGAGAGCATATAGAGAAAATGTGACACCATATATCTCTTCTCATTATGCTAATATTCCTGGTTACCTAATTTATATGTCAATTAAGGAAGTAGATTTGTAATGCATACCCCCATAGAAATTTTAGCTCATATGATTTCCATAAGAAGATAGATCATAAATCCAACCAAGAAAAAAACAAGAAATAATTGTTTGAATGCATAATATAGATCTCTTTGTAAGGAAAGAAACAATGATGAGTCATATCATGCTAGTAGTTACAAATAGCATAAAGAGAAAATATCTTGTGTAGAATCATAAGAGAGTCTATGGAAATAGACTTTTGTACAATTATTTTATCCTTATGGCATCCTTACTTATTGACATGGAACCTTGAATGATATATAAGTAATTTTATCAAGTAACTGATAAATCCACCTAGGTATAAATGCAGTAGATACCTACTAGAAAAATTACTATGTTTGGATGTAACCTCAACATCTAACCTCAGATGAAAATGAAATCCCTTATGTGGTAAGATAAAATTGATTACTAATGCACTTGAATCCATTGAAACAAACTCATTGTACTCATCCTTCTAAGAATAGACCTCGCAATTAATGCCTTAGAACCCATGCTTATTACATTATTTAACTTCATGCCATCTACCACAATTGGCTAATATTTTCTTTCCTTTTGATGCATTTATTTGGTTCCATCCTTCCTTCCTTTGGTCCACCTACATGACTCCCAATACCAGGTTCCTTCCCCTTTTCATTGAAAACCTTAGGGATAATTATGGTATCAATAGATACTACCATAAGGATTACTAACATAGGGACGATTATGCTTGTATAGAGGAGAATTCTGGATAGATGATGTTTCAAATTTTGACCTAATTCTGTCGGGGTCAATATATATGGTTTCTTGATTCAATTCCTTCTATCCACTTATTTGATTCAGTCTTGATATTCTCCAACTCGCCTTGGTGTGACACATATTTCTGTGGAAGCAAACCCTCATTTAAATAACTTCCAGTTTTGACCTAAATTTTGTCGGTATCGGAAACTAGGGCTTCCATTTTGTTACTACTCTGTCTATAGGTGTAAGAGAAAACAAGGTCTATTCAACTCACCCTAGGAGGGAAAATTTATCTGTGAAATCAGATTTACAAGAATCTAAACTTCAATTTTGACCCTCTCATGCCAGGGTTTCTAGGTCAGTCTTTAGATCTCAATGTTCCAATCAAGATGAATAATGTGAAGGTGGAAGATAAAATTTATGGGGATTCCAAATTCAATTCATGGAATTCTATGATACGCATTATCCTAGAGGATAATGATCTTCTAAAGTTTGTAAATGAAAAGGTACCATAACCATAAAAAGAAGCAGAGAAAACTAAATTGAGGAAGAATGATGTGAAGGAAATAAGGATCCTGATAGATGCAGTAAAATACCACTTGGTACCTCATATTTCTCAGAAGAAGGAAACCAAAAATATGTTTGGAGTCTTGAATGAATTGTTTGAAAATATAAACATCAATAGATTTCTTTCCTTAAGAGAACAATTCTTTGACATCAAGATGACAAAGTCAGACTCGGTTGCATCCTACCTCATGAATATTTTTGAGCTAAGAGATCAATTGAGCACCATTGGAGAATCAATTGAATATAGAGAACTTATCATGATGACTCTTAATGGTTTCCCCTCCTCCTGGGAACCATTCATTCAGAGTATATTTAGTGGGTGATCCAAATTTCCCAAGTTTGATCGATTATGGGCAGACTTTACACATTAAGAAGAGACTAGACTTGAAGCTAGAGGAATATTGCATGGAACTCAACATGAAGAAAACCGTTTCCTTACATCTCATTCCAAGAAGGGAAAAGGTAAGAGAAGAAAGTTTCATGGAAGAAAATACAAAGGTGAAATATCAATTCCCAATCCAAAACAAAATAAGAATAAGGATCTTTCTCATATTCAGTGATTTAGATGTCAAAAGTATGGTCACTATGCCAAAAAGTGTCGCAGATCAAAAAAGAGAAAACACCAATCCTCAACTGCTGATATCGATGCATATAATCCACACAAGAAAGTCAAGGAATGATGATTTTGAAGAAAATATGGAGGATCATCGAATGGATTTCTTCTTCTAGTACTCTCCATGTATGCACCAATAATGAATTTATCAAGCTGATGTGATTTTCCTTGGTAATGTGTGAAGATCAAGATTGCAATTTAATTAATGGGATTCCAACAAGAAAGAATATGAAGGTCAAAGGAATCCTATGATTTCTGAAAGGATGCAGAGATAAAGATGGATGCCACAAAATAACAAAAGATAAGTATTTTTATTTGGATTATCATTTGTCATTATGTCTCTTGTAGATCATATCTGTATGTTCTAAACATATTTTCATAATAGTTGTATATAGATATGTTTTCCCATAATTTGTTTCTTATGTATTGCATATTATGTAGATAATTGGGTAAGTGGAGGCTATAGTGTTGTGTAACATTCCATGAGCCTCTGATGGAGCTAGTCTAAGATGAAACCTCTTTTCTAACATGTTGAGAGTTTTGCACGCTCTTGATAGTTTGTTCTGGTGGAGATGGAAGGAATATAGATTGTTACCAATTGTGTTTGGAATATGGATGGATGTTGTGTTGAAGAATTGGCTAAGATGCTTACATAAATTTGTGAACTATTTTCATTGCATTGAAATGTCAACATAATTTGATTGAATTCATGATTCTACAATATTGCTAACTATCTAATTGGATTTGACTTGTAGGGAAAGACCATATGCCATGGCCTACAAAGGAAGGATAATGATACTTGTTCTAGAGGACAAGTGATGGACATATAGATCTCATTGATATTTAGTGTTAGGGAGAGAGAAGAATTCTCAAAAGCTTAAAGCTTCTAGGAGCGTGGATTCTGTGATAAAGTGAGCAACACTAATATGACATAGATGTGGATATAGTACCTTCACTCATATGTGGACACATGACCTAAAGGTTCAGAGGATATGATATGGAAATTGATGGTTGGGAGGAGGCCCCAATGAATGATGATCTATTTGCTATAATTGTCCATTCTATAGATGATCATGAGAAGTAGTTGGCATCTAGTTGGATTCATGGCAGACTCTAGAAGTGGTTAGATCCTTTTAGTCTTGAGGGACGTGATCAGATACTCAATTTAATTCTAAGGATATAGAGAGAATTATTGACAGGTTCAAAGGAAGTTATCCTTGAGTCCAAGATGAGGATCTTGGACCATTATACCACGTATTGGTATTGGAGGTGTGGCTAAGAACTAATGAGATCTTCCTCCTTTAAGGGAAGAACATGGTTGAGATATCGAGTAGATATAACATGATGGATTGTGAGTACATGTCTACACTGATGGTAACAAATATAAGTTATGTTGTTTTTTATTTAGATTTAGTGGATCCCACTGTACAAGAATTTGAGAGGATCCTTAATGTACCTGGTCATCACTAGGACAGATACTTGCAGTAAGGAGATGTGCTTATTTTCTCTGTGATAGTTGGTGTTCAAATTGGCACCTGAAATGAAACATCATATAGGCTGATGGACTAGCCTGTAGGAAGATCTAGAGGGAGAGTATGATGCTTATATGTAGAGGGAGAAAGGTTCTCTAGTACATAGGGAGATGTGATGAGCTTGAATATGGATGTATGTAGCATCAAGCAGACATTCTACTAGTATTAGTCACATGACTTGGCTAAGGGTAGATGATTCAGAATGGGGCAGTGAATTCTCCCAAACACTCTGTGATAGAGTGGGGAGAATAGTCCCTAGATTACTAAAAATGGGACCGTACCTTCTCCTGGTAACTTTGTGATGGAGTGGGGATATTAGTCCCATATTGACTCCCTTGTTGAGAGGGAAGGATGATTTTATAGTGACATTCTCTCAGACACTTTGTGACCGAGTGGGGAGATATCTTGGACACCTTGTGAAGGGGTGGAGAGACCACTGCATTATCTCATACACTCTATGATGTTTTGGGGAGATATCTCAGACACCCTATGAAGGGTTGGAGAGGCCATTGCATTCTCCCAAACACTATGTGATGGAGTGAGGATATATCTAGAACACCCTGTGAAGGGGTTGATAGGACACAACATTCTCTGAGATGCTATATGATATAGTGGGGATATCTCTTGGACAACTTGTGAAGGGGTGGAGAGGCCACTGCATTCTCCTGAACACTCTATGATAGAGTGGGATATCTCTCGGACATCCTGTGAAGGCATAGAGAGACCACACATGCTCCTGGACACTCTATGACTAAGTGGGGAGATCTCTTGGACATCATGTGATGTGATGGAGAAATTTAGTGCATTATCCCAGACACTCTTAGACGGAGTGGGAAGTTCTCTGAGACACCATGTGATGGGGTGGAGAGGTTGATGCATACTAGTGCATACTGGTGCATACTAGTGCATATTACATGTAGGCTCTCCAATGGAATGGATTGCGCTGGTGTATGTGGACCCACCAATGTACTGGGTTGAGTTCTTGACTCTTTTATAGAATAATTTGAGTTGTTACATGTAGGTTCCCCAATGTCCAGGGTTGAGTTGGTGCATATTGACTCCCCGATGGACTGGGTTGAGTTGTTGACACTTCTCGATGGACTAAGATTGTGTTGGAAGAAAATTATTATGATATAGAGATGTTATAGATAGTTTTGATTTTCAAATGATATCCATACGTTTTCTAGTATGATGATTATTCCCTAGCTAAGAGGGAGTGTTGATGTAGTAGTTGTGTGAGGCATCCTCACCAAGTTGGCCTTAGAAAATATAATAATAATAAATGATTATTATGCATAAAAGACAACTTAGACTAGATTAAGTGTGCAAGTTGGCCCTAGTTAAATTGAACAAGAAAACATAAAGTCAACTATAAATAACAAGGTGCCTCACTCATTTTCACCCAAACAAGTTCACTCTGCTCGAGGAAGAAGTTCGCTACCAGCTAGAAGAAGTATTTTCCAGGGTTCCCTATCTTTGGAGGAGTTTCTCCTTTGTTCTTGGGGTTTATCTTCTTATATTTGTGATTACTATGTATTTGGATGTATGTTGTACTTTGAACTAAGATCTCTATCACAAGGTTGTTTTGTTTTATCCCTTGTAGTTTCCAAGGTCAAAATATTGTGTCTATTATTTCTATGCTTGGTTTTTCTTTTAGTGATCCTACTATATATTATACTACATATAATATTTGAATTATACTCCTACCTTTAAAAACTATCAGGTAAAACTTTAGGGGGTTCTTTCCAAAACCTCCTCCAAAAGTCCAATGGGACT
>LPNX010218334.1:538450-585215 GCA_001517045.1 Pseudotsuga menziesii | reverse complement strand
TCATTCAATTATATAATCTTATAAAACCTTGGCAAATAATTCACTAAATTATAAAACCTTGTAAAGTCTTGGCGAATCTTTCACTAAAATATAAAACCTTGTAAAGACTTGACGAATCTTTTACTAAATTATAAAATATTATGAAATCTTTGTGAATTTTTTGATAAAATTTAAAACCAAATATAGAAATAGGAAAAAATATATTAAAAAAATGACATTCTAAATCATCGACTTCATGGCAATATGGAGGAAACAAGATTGACCTTCTCAATTTTTCATCCGGTATTCCACATAATTCAAATAAATAAAAATTAAGACAACAAAAGTAGAACAAATATGACATGCAAATTGCATGCAATATAACATGCGGTATCTCTCATTCAATAGTTAAGAACAAATTCCCAACCATGTATATGCCCAACTAGTGTTATTTTTTCAACATTAAGCTAGCATTATGTTAGGATCTTTACTAAGAGAACAACAAGTATAGCAATCAAACACAAGAGACAATGAACACAGTGTTTTTCATCGGGGAAACCATAAATGGAGAAAACCCCTCAACTTCCTCAAAGATAGAATCAGCACAAGATGTAAAACCCCAAAATAGTAAGATGCACTCCCAACAGCAGTAATCTTCTTCTTGTCTAGCCCCAGTGTCTTCTCCTTCCTCAACTATGCACTACACTTGAGTGTGTAAGTGATGTGTTCTAAATAGAGACCCCAGCTTTCTATTTATACTAATCCCAACATGACTAAAACCCTACTAGGGCCAACCTCTACTAGGAGAGTCTAATAACCCTAGTGCCCAGAACTATGTGGACTTTAACCCTTAGACAATCGGAGAGTTACCCACTATGACTTGACATGACTTGTTTACATTATTGATTCTCCCAATCGGAACATTGGGGCATGACAACATGACTCAATTACATAATATATACATCCCGGAATAAACATCGGGTTACAACACATAAGATACATAGATGAATACATTCCGAAGTTACAAATACATCAACACTCCCTCTTAATTAGGAAGGTATTCTTTCGACACAATTTTCAGCACTGGTCTTCTTCCTTATATCAACTAGATCATCTCATCATCTGCATATCGAGTCTTCTAAGTCTTCAAGTCATCTTCATTCTTCGAATCTGGATCATCTCTCGATTTGGATCATCATCACTGGATCTGGATCATCTCTCGATCTAGATCAACATCACTGGATCTAGATTATGACTCAATCTGGATCATCATCACTGGATTGGATCTAGATCATCACTCAATCTAGATCATCACTGCTGGTTCTGGATCATCACTCGATCTAGATCATCACTGTTGGTTTTGGATCATCACTCGATCTGGATCTCTCGGAGTCATCATAATTGGATATGGATCATAGCTCAATCTAGATCTCATCTAGTCATCATCATGTGTGTTATCTTGTCATAGGAAGTTCTACAGAGTCAGCCTTCTTTCATGCTAGTTGTAGGCCTAGCCATCAGGTAGGTCTTTGCCCAGCACTTACATCTGACCTACTCGTCAGAAAGGTATGTCGAGCACTCACATCTAATCATGTAGTAACCTACAACCACATCAGAAAGGCCCAGCACTCACATTCACCAGCATGATAGGACATCACATCGCTAACATCTGTGAGAATGCTTCAGCACTTATATCTGACTTGGAAGGAAACAAGTCCTCCACCCTCGCCAGAAAGGCTTGCACTCACATCTGACATGGAAGGAACTGAATCCTCTCACCATGACAAAATGGCCCCTAGTCCCAGACTGAGCTACCTAGTAACGGACTAGGTGCCTCCATTCTCTTGGAGAATGGAAATTGCCCTTATATCTGACCTGGTAGGAAACAAGTCCTACACCCTCGCCAAAATGGCCTGCACTCACATATGACATGGAAGGAACTGAATCCTCTCACCATGACAAAATGGCCCCCAGTCCCAGACTGAGCTACCTAGTAATGGACCAGGTGCCTCCACTCTCCCAGAGAGTGGAAGTTTCCCTTACATCTATCCTACTCGACAGAATGGCCATCACTCATATCTGACATGGAAGGAACTAAATCCTCTCACCATGATAGAATGGCTTAGCCCTTACATATGACCTGCTTGTTAGAATGGCTTTGGATCTTAGCACTCATATCTGACATGGAAGGAACTGAATCCTCTCACCATGACAGAATGGCTCAGCCCTTACATCTAACCTTCTCATCAGAATGGATTTGGGACTCATCACTTTCCCTTGGAGAAAACCTCAATCTAGAGAACACCAAGCTTCTCCCTAAAGTACTCAAACTTCACTCTGTCTAATGGCTTCATCAACACATCAGCTATATGTTCCTCCGTCACAACATACTGGAGCTTCACTACTCCTCTCTGCACCATATCCCTAATATAGTGATATTTGATCTCAATGTGCTTCGACTTGTCATGGAACACTGGATTCTCTGACAATTTCACGCAACTCTAGTTGTCACAATGTATACAAGTAGCATCCATCTGGAGATCAAATAAATCAGACAGTAGCTTCTGTAGCCATACTGCCTCACAACTACCTGAACAAGCTATGACATACTCTACTTCAGCTGTACTCAGTGCCACATAGGATTTCTTCCTGCTAAACCAGGAGATCATACCTAATCCCATACTGAAGCAACACCCTAAAGTGCTCTTCCTATCGATGGCACTGCCTACCCAATCTGAATCAACATAACCCTCCAATTTAATCTTCTGATTCGCATCATACTTGAGCCCATAATCAACTATACCCCTCAGGTACCTCAGAATATGCTTTGCAGCAATCAAGTGAACATTTCTTAGATCTATCAAGAACTGGCTCAAGGTGTTCACAGCAAAGCAAATGTCTGGTCTCGCGTTCGTTAGGTACATCAATGATCCAATCATCTAATGATACATCATAGCATCAAATGACTCTGATGAAGCATCACTTAATAGCTTCAGGTTTGATGCCATAGGTGTGGCCATAGTCTTGCAGTCCATCATCCCAAACCTCTTCAAGATCTCTACTACATACTTCCCTTGTCTAAGGAATATTCCATCCGCACTCTACCACACCTCCATACCTAGAAAATAATGCATCATACCCAAGTCCTTCATCTCAAACTCGGAAACAATCTTTCTCTACGTATCAGTAATCAACCCATCCATACCTGTCACAAACAGATCATCTACATATAGTAGAAGCATCATTGGGTTTCCATCTTCAACCTTGTAGTAAAGGTTGGAATCTGCTTTACTCTTGGTAAAGTCCAAAATGGATAGAAAGTTATCAATTCTACCGTACCATGTCCTGGGTCCCTGTTTCAAACCATACAAGGCTTTCTTCAATCTACATACATGAGACTCCCTGTCATGTGTCTCAAAGCTGAGTGGTTGTTCTACATACACTTCCTCTTCCACTACACCATTTAAGAAAGTATTCTTGACATCCATCTGGTGTATCTTCTATTTCATCACTGCAGCAAGAGCAAGTGCTGATCTGATGGAAGTGTATCTGGCTACAGGCACAAAGGTTTCTTCATAATCTATTCCCTCTTTCTGAGAGAAACCCCGAGCTACACATATTGCCGTATATTTTTCAATGCTACTGTCTGCAGCATGTTTGATCTTGTAGATCCATTTGGAAGTTACAACTGACTTCCCATCTGGTCTTGGGACAACATCCCAAACATCATTCTTCATGATTGATTGGTACTCTTTGATCATAACATCCTTCCATTCTTTCCGTTCTGCCACTTCTTCATAACTGGAAGGTTCTTTATCAATGAAATCACATAGTAAAGCTACATACTCAGAACAGGATCTGGTCCTTTTTCTTTCTCTGTGATTCTCTTCTGGATCCCCATATCTTTCTGCACATTGGATAAGTTCTCGTATCCAAGCAGGTTTCCTTTTATGATCATTCTTCTCCAGAGGTGGATCTACAGGTCTTTTTGGTTCTTCAAATTCTCGATCTTCTTCTTGAGTTTCTTCATTCATGGTTGTATCATGAATTCTGGGTGCTTCCACTTCTTTAGGTTCTTCAGTAGGTCTCTTTCTGGATTTGTTGTAAGATGTGTCTTCATCAAATGTCACATCCCTGCTGATGTCAATCTTCTTTTTACCCTGGGAAATATATTCTGTAAGCCTTCGAGCTTTTAGAGTATCCCACAAATATACCCTTCTTTCTCGAAGGATCTAATTTAGTCCTCTTCTCTTTTGGAATGTGGATGTACATAGGACAGCCAAATATTCTGAGATGGCTGACTTCTGGTTTCTTTCCAGAGAAGACTTCTTCAGGAGTCTTGTTCTTGAGTACTCTATGTGGAGTATGATTCTATACATACACCGTTGTTCTGGCAGCTTTTGCCCAAAGATGCATAGGAAGGTCTTGATCATGAAGCATTGCTTTTGCAGCTTCCATGATAGTTTTGTTCTTTCATTCTGCAATCCCATTCTGTTGTGGATTATAAGGAGTGGAAAAGTCCCTCTTAATCCCTAATTCTTTGCATAGCTCTTTGAATTCATTTGAAGTGAATTCTCCGCCATTATTTGATCGAATGGTCTTGATCTTCTTTTCAGTATGGTTCTCGATCAAGGCTTTGAATTCCTTGAACTTAATGAATACTTCATCTTTGTTCTTCATGAAGTAAACCCATGTCTTCCTAGAAAATTCATCAATAAAAGAAACATAATATGCATACCCGCTTAGAGAGTTTGATGACATAGGACCACATACATCGGAGTGGATGATTTCCAATATTCTTTTTTCTTTACTTTCACTGCTTGGAAATGTCTTCTTTGTATTCTTTCCTTTTGCACATCCTTTGCAGACCCTATCATGTTTTTCTTGGATTTCTGGAAGACCTTCGACAACTTTTCTTGCAATAGGTAGTGCTCTGTAATGCACATGTGCAGGCCTTCTATGCCAAAGTTCACTTGGATTTACTAAGAGAACAACAAGTATAGAAATCAAACACAAGAGACAATAAACACAGTGTTTTTCATCGGGGAAATCATGAATGGAGAAAACCCCGCAACTTCCTCAGAGATAGAATCAGCACAAGATGTAAAACTCCAAAATAGTAAGATGCACTCCCGACAACAATAATCTTCTTCTTGTCTAGCCCCAGTGTCTTCTCCTTCCTCAACTATGCGCTACACTTGAGTGTGTGAGTGATGTGTTCTCAATAGAGACCCCAGCTCTCTATTTATATTAATCCCAACGTGACTAAAACCCTACTAGGGCCAACCTCTACTAGGAGAGTCTAATAACCCTAGTGCCCTGGAACTGCGGGGACTTTAACCCTTAGACAATCAGATGGTTACCCACTATGACTTGACATGACTTGTTTACATTATTGATTCTCCCGATCGAAACATCGGGGCATGACAACATGAGTCAATTACATAATAGATACATACTGGAATAAAAATTGGGTTACAATACATAAGATACATAGATGAATACATTCCGAAGTTACAAATACATCAACAACTAGAAGGCATATAACACGAGGACACCAAATACATTAGCAAGGGCCTTTTTGAAATTATTAATTTTATTAGCAATTAATGGAGCAGTCTCAATAATGCCAATATGAGTACCCATGAAATATATTTTGGTTAGTTGTTACTTAATAAATAGTTCTAACCCATTATGTAAGTTATCCATCTCAAGAGGACTAGCATTTGGTGTGAAAATGTTCCAAATATCATTATCTAAATGTTGAATAAATAAATTTTCAAATAGCATATTAAATTGCATCATAACTGTGGAGTTCAATACTATAGAATCATTGGAATCAACTGCTTTCAAGATAGCAAGAGGTAGAGAAAATGACCCAATCAAATTAGCAAGAATTGGGCACTATTGGCCAATCTCCGCATTTCCATTGAATCAAGTTGCTTAAAATGGTCCCGTGAGAAATACTACTAGAGAGAATTGAAAATATCAATTTCTTCCAAAAGTGCAACCACAAAAATTGTACAACTAAGCAAGTTACCATTTTAACCACAGATTTGTAATGTTATACCAAAAAAATACTTAGGCCAAACAAGTAACTTTGCACAACTACACATTAAAATAAAAATAATTTTAGGCACTAGTGGACATACCTGTAAGGTGAACTTATGGTTCTTGTATGGTGACAAAGCTTAGCTGCAAGAAGATAATAGTATTTATTAAATACCTTCTCTTGCAAGCAACATCTATGGAACGTTGCCTTGTAGGGACCTTTGGATCTAGATTCATGAAGAAGCATTGCATATTGAAGGTGGCTTAAGGAATTGATGTGGACACTGGACATATGCTTGTGATTTATTATTATTTGGTGACTTGGGGCCCAAGTTGTTGTTTTGTGATCCTCAACGATTGAAAAGTTGACACAAAGACTGAGTGGTATGCACTAAGTTTTGAGAGAATGACAAGAATGATGTGATCATCCTCCTTCTCCACCTTGCATTGCTTCAACTGGTATATCAGGTTCTTGAATTTTGTGAAAAATTCATTCAGTGATTTGAAGTTGGATGAATTAAGAGAGATTAGTTCATTTTCTAGATGATGGACCCTCATCTCATCCTGGTTATCAAATAAGGAAGCAAGCTTGTCCCAAATCTCCTTGGGAGTATTCAATCCTTGGATGTGGAATCGAAGATCTCAATATATTGAGGAGAATAAGTATCCATGAGCTTCATCAATCATGTTCAAGTGCTTTTCTTTGTCATGATTCAAAATTGGCACTGCCTTTGTTTCTTCTGTGAGTTTTAAGAGATTCTTGGTGCGGAGCGGTACCTCCATGTATTCCTTCCACTGGTGATAGTTGAAGGGAGTGAGAGGCTATACTAAATGAGCCATTTTGAATGCAGTAAGGAGGACTGAGCTATTGTAGTGAATGTAGTGAGAAGAAAGGGTTGCTTGTAGTGAATGTTGTGGGAAGAGCTAATAACCTGTCACACAATCAAACATACAAAGTAAGGTCGACACTCCACTTTTGGAATTTCCTTCACACCCATCATAGTTGATCAAGCAAGCTTGATCAACAATTTCCTAACTTTGAATATTAAGTGGTAATTTCTCTGCTTCTGGTGCAGTACTAGAAGGAGCAATTTGCTCAAAAAAAATGATCCAGCTGGAGATCTGAGGAGGAGAGGTGCCTTGTTTGTCGAGGCTCTGATACCATATAAGGTTTTTTGTTACACCAAAACCTGTAGATATTGATGAACATTGGAAACCTATCACAAGGCCCTATCACTAGGAAATTCCCATAGGTGCAGCGGTTATACCATGCGGTTGTACCAATACTCCAATAGAAGGATGCCTTTGGAGGCCATGTGGAATCATTACTTGACATTGACCCCTTACTTGATGGAGGAATCCCCTTGTTTGGGGACTTATATCTCACATTAGAGGAAATTTGGGGTCTAAAATGGGCCTCATAAGGAAATAATAAAAAATCCACATAGCTATAGCATGCTTTACATAGCTATGAGTTGATTGTATGTGGCATGCTTAAAGCTTCACTCAAGATCATATTTATGTGACCATGGTGACAAAATGAACAATGCTTCTATTATGTGTGTTTATTGTTATTTAATTTGTAGTAAACATGATATTGAGAAATTTTAATATTTTTTATTTTGGCGTAGGGATAAATGATTCAACACTCCACATTATAAAAATATACAAACATAATGTTTTAATTAAACAATATATTTCATGTAGATGGTGTAATATGAATAAAATGGTACCAGAGAAGATCCATAATCCATTACAACAAATGTAATCATGTTGATTATCATGAAGATCAACAAATACCACCTCTTGTATTTTATTATCTATAGATGTCAATTAAAATCAAAATTCAATGTTCCTGGAGCAGGTAGATTGAGAATGAAATTAGTTTCCACAATAAACAAAAGCTTCTTATATTCTTGAGCATAAAAATTAGGTGTAATGATTTAACTCAACTTACTGACATGGACACTGACAAATATACTTTCTGGAACATGTGTTTAACAATTCTAACTATGTTCTATAATCGTCAACCGAGAAAATTTGACATGAATCTCCTTACCAAGTTAAACTTACTTCTAAGACAACAAAAAAGGCACAGAGGTCCATGTACTAGAATTTGACATTTGTATTGGTATTGAGGTCATCTTTCTTTGAAGCAACCACAACATATAAGAAATGACATGATTTGACTGTGCATAATTCATGGATGAATTCAATATCAAACATTCCAAACACAGTGAGCCTGCTTGAGTACAAAAAACTCTTGCTAAAACTCTCACTCTACCTGAATTCAACATATCAATCTCATACTGTCATGCAAGTAGTACTAAAAGTTATTATTTTTTCCATTACTCGTATGCAATGTTTAATTGTCTCGAGTAGCTATGACATAGATAGGTAAATCAAAGGTTATTTAGTAAATACTACGAAAAACTAAAAATAGAAAGAAGGATATATGAAATCATTTATAGTAAAAATTCATCTAACCAATGAAAACTCCAGAGACAAATTCATTGACAAAAAAATTCCATGATCACAAAGTGACAATATGTTTAGAAATTCAACAAATGATAGCCAAGTTACCTGAATTGGGGAAACCTATAAAGTTTTGGAATTGGGTACAAGTTCATAACATTCCAAAACTTTCAGGAAAATCAAAGACAAATGCAAAAAAAGAGTGCATTTTAATTTAATTCCCATTAGTTTTGAAAGCTATAACAATTGATTAGTTCTAACTTATGAGTGTTCCTTCATGAACCTACCTGGAGTCTTAGCTTTTTCAATGGAAACCAACCTTTATAGTAGATAAATCAGTTCCTATCATGACCTATGAGGATATAGTGTGACATCCTTGAATGTTTTTGAGCCTCCTATTTTGACACTATCTAATTGATGCCTTGATATTTTTTCACTATAGTAAACTAGAAGAAGCCCTTTCCTATAAGCAAAGAGAAGTATGAACTAAATCAATTTGGAAATAATTTTGACAAATATGTTTGTCTTTCATATTTATAATCAAATTCCAGCACCTAATGTGGTAGAAAACCGCTCAATAGAGTCGAGTGAAAATGCTTCATTTTCTAAAAGAATGGTCGTCATGCAAATGGTTGTATAAAAAAGAAGAAGTGGAATCTTGACCCCAATAGAAATTCATGTGAAGTAAAAGGTAATGTTTTCCTTGCTCTATACAATTCAAAGGTTTCTAATGATGTGTGGGACTTCAAATAAGTCTCATTTCAACATATTATGTACATAAGAATCTTTTTAAAGAGTTAAAAGAAGACGTAAATCATAAGGGGTTCTATCAGACATGAATTTCATTAGAACCAATACAGACATGAAACACGTTACACAATGTGGCATACCCAAAATCTAACAAGCAATTACAACAACTAATCTTTAATTCTTTATTGTCTTATGTGGGAAGTGATTATCCTATTCTTGCAAAAAATAAGTAGGTTGTCATTAGAAATAAATAATCAAAAAGCAATTAAAAGAACCTCACTAGTCTTGGCACAAATGAATTTTATTCGCTTAAGATAATAAAAGAGATCTCAAGTCAAAAACAAAATGATAGTAAACTCGAAAGCTAATAATATTGTAAGGATTCATTTTAGAACACTATGGACAGTAGATTGATTGCAGATCATTATATAAAATGAACTAGGGACTAACAAATATGAGACCTAAAACTTACTGCAAGGAACTATGTAACAAAATTGTTAAATGACACAAATTTGTGATACATTGTTGAGCTTGATTTGATGGCCAAGAAGAGAGTTAATATGTGTTCACAACATTGTTTTAAGGACTTTTGTGCTAAATACATAAAAGAAACCCGCTAGCACTAAATCCTAAGCACCAACAATCTCTAACAGTTCACAATAGAAGATAGATTTAACTAAGCATACATTACAACTACGCTTAATCCCTCTTCAGAGATTCACATTTTTAGTGATTATCATATCGACATAAATCTATGAAAGGAATTAGTTGAAATTCACTTTAACATGTATATATATCAAATTAGAGGAAAAATAAAAAATATAGTATGGTGCTTTTGACAAAAGACAACAAGTACAATAGGTATATTGTCTCAAATTACTTGATAACTGTGTACAACAAAGGTGAAGTACTGAACATACTCATTTGTAGACTAGGGTCCAAAACAAATAACCTTGAATGGAAATAACTCAAGAATACTTTGATCGTACAAGGAGCATCTCTTTTGACCACACTATTTGCATATTGCTTAATTCCTTGTGCAATATGCAAAATGCTAAAAATATATTTTGGAAGGGTGTTTAAAGCAATGAGAGAAAGGTATTTGCAAACCCAATGCTCAATATCATGTAAAACACTAAAATTTACCATCATTAATCAATATAGAAGTTGAACTAGGATTCAAAACTTTTTCTATCCATCGGTAGAGTTTCATGAACATCGGGATGGACAAAAATAGTTATAAATTAAAGGTAAACCAGATGCAAAAGAAATATTTTTAATCTTGACATTCACAAGACCAAATATAGCCCATATTACTCACACATCACTTGTCACAGGTCAAAATACAATCATCCAAAACAAAAATATTCTTATCAAATGAAATAGGAATTTTGAAACTCAACTAGGTAATTGACTTAGTAAAATAGGCCAGAAATGAAGTAAAGGAAGCACCACAAACCTCAATCATGTGGAAAATAACATATAATGTTTGGGCAATCACAACACCCATTTTTTATGGTACATCTACCTGTAAAACAAGAATATCAGTTGGGAACAATTCCTATAACCCAACCTTATAGAAAAATATTTATATAGAAACAAAATGTAAGAATCAAACACAAATTGCATAGTCAAAAAAGAAGCCCCCAAGTCTGAGACAAGTTCTGCTAACAAAACCAAGAAAATATGAGAACTATTAGCACCCTATAATTTTCCTATGGTTGTGGTAGGAAGTCACAGGGGTAACCATTTCAAACCAACTTTAGACTGCATTCCAGCCAATGTAGTCAGAGAGGGATTTCTTTTGTCACAGTAGCATTCACATATACATTTATCTTTAAACAAGCATGCAGAAGGCTATATTTATGCGGGTAACAGAGTGATTTGTAAATAAAACGATTAAACAACGGAAAAATAAAATAACCATTGGGAGATGGAGTCACAGTTTGAAACATTCAAGGACATTACAGCAGATAATGAAAAACAAATTTCTCTTATGTATTATGAGGCAAAGTAAGTGCAAGATTCAGTCAAATAGATTTAAAGTGATGGCAGACAGAAATAAGGAAAGAGCCCGGTGAAAAATAGAGGCATCTATCAAGGATGAATCTCTGAAAACACGTTTAGTAGAAAATAACAAAGGGAAACATCTAAAATAGAGCACCTATCAATTGATGAATTCTATAGCAGTTATTAAAATCATATTACAAACACGATTTCTGATGCAGAAGCGCTTAACTGAGAGCAAATTCCTACATACTAATCTAGAAACATATTGGCAGAAATAACATATGTGGAAATGGAATAATAGAGAACACAGACTAAACATATACACCATGATGAATATCATAACCGCCAAGCAATATTTTCATTAATGCTCCCAAAAATGTTTACATAGCTACAATACCGATGCTGAGGCCTCAAAATGAAAGTCAATCCAACCCATGTCCTCCTTTGAGGAGGTTCTATTTATAGTGGTGTCTTCCCCCGAGATGTGTCTTCAAAATGGGCATCAAAATTGGTTACATAAATGTGGAATAATCCTAAGACATCATGTTGAATCCTAACAAACTCTGACAAGGAATATTTGCTATTATTTACATATCAAACAGGTAATAAGGAATAACAAGCATGCGCTGGATCAAAATGAAAATGTGGCATCTGAGATCTAGCTCGCTTGACTAAAAGCAATGGTTCAGAGCACCTCCAATGATATGGTGCTGACTCAACCTAGAATTTTTCTTCAATATCAAATATGAAGACACCTTCCTTCATTGCAACCATTTGTTCCTATATAGCTTCCTCCCAATCTCCATCATTTCACCTCTTTCAGGAGACTGATCGCTAAAAACTAGGATTTAGAGCCCCAATTGAATACCTCAAATGGTGATGGTTGTGTGAAATATGAGAGATTTTTTTGTAATTGACCATGTTCCCAACAAAACCCATGTGTTCATTTGGCTAGATTCCCCTCCATTTCCTCAAAAACTACTTTTAAATTCGATGACTAAGACAGGATTGTGAAATTCTGGGAAAATACAATGTGAATATGGCTTTGATTCTCCCAATACATAACACCTATGTAAAAATGGAGAGAAATTATTGTTCCTGAGGATGTTTTGAAGAAAAACCTCTCTCATTTTCTCAAAATTCATCTTGGTTTGGCGGAAACAAGTCCCGGAAACTAATTGCTAAAACAATCATTTTCAAAAAAAAAAAGTGTTTGGTTGCAATACATAAAATTTCGTTGAGCCTTCACAACTTAAACCTCATGCACTTTACCACTACGAGATCAATGTGGACCGTTGATTAGGATTTAATAACATCTAAGTCGTTGATTTCGTGAGCGGTCTTAACACCATTTCACAATGGTTTCAAAACATTATCTTGCTTGCTCTTTGATTGGCGAAATAGTTTTAGGAGCGTTGGATGAAATTTGGTCTAATATACATTGTTTATCTTCCATTATGTTTTCTATTTCTTTAAGTAATATCCCACATCCAAAGGATGGAACACGTTAAAAGGGTTTTTATAAGCCAAAAATTATACATAATATCAAGGAACAGAGCATGTATATTATTTGTTGGATATTGGTGCTTGGACTTTGATGGATAGTTGACTTGTATTTTTTTTAATGTCGTAGGAGCGTGCCCCCCCCCCCCCCACCATGTGACCATATTTTTACACAGACCCCATTAGCCAAGTTAAAGAAACTAATAAACTTTGGTGAAAAAACATAAAAAATCGACTATAAGACCGAATTTAGATATAAAACCAATGTTCATATTTTATTTTTAAAATGAGTAAAATCATTTTAATTCATCATGATTCCGCTCTTTTTTCCAAAATGACCAATGAAATCATTTTCTCTTGAAAACCTGCCAAAACGAGAGAACCAACTCCTACAAGGATCAAATTTGGCACAGGTGCTAACAGCGACTCCAACTCGGGGATGCTATCCTCCATGTGAGGTAGCAAAGAACTTCATAGACCATGTTCCAAATCCATTGGGCAGCTCCCAAAATTTTCAGAAATCCCCAACCTGTTCAATCCATACTGCAACCAACTGTACTCTACAAATCTAAACTTGAAACTAAACTTCTACTGAAATCAAACTGAAACTACTAGAAAAGAAATCCTTGCCATGTCAATATTATTTACACGCTCCTACCCTACCTACTGAACAGCAACTCTCAATCAAGTAATTTCTGACTTCCAGTGAATCCAATCAAGTAAGTGATCCAATGATTGAGTTCCTTTAGCATGCTTGACCAGAAATGAAGGACTTAATGGCAACAGGTTATGAGGAAATATTTGATCTTTACTGTAAAGACATAACCAACCATTATTACTGTAAAACTTCTCCACATATTCCACCACTAGATCATGACTTCCTGCAAAAAAATTTGTTATAGGCTTGTCATGACAAGGCTACTCCATATAATCAACCACTAGATCGTAAAATCCATGGCAGTCTCCAAAAATTTTCTTCATTTGTTTGTCCCAATAAGGCTGCTCAAACTATATTTCCATCTGCCCACTATCAAACTGATCTTCAAATAAACCTTGGAAAATGCGTGCATAACAATCTATACATTAGAGGAAATTTCAACTCAAAATGGGCCTTTTAACTTTAACTCAAATTCCATGTCATCATGTGTTAGCCAATGAAATTGCTTTAAATTTGAAATACCATATAGGTCTTAAACACCTTTTTAATATAAATTTGGGGATAGGTATCATAAAAAAAACTACTTTTTTTGTTTGTATTTTTGACATATCTCCCCGTTTTTTTACTCAAATTTCGATCGGGAGAGCTCGTTGGATGCAGAATTAAATTCTGCATCCAACGAGTACCCACTCGGCATACTTTTGATGGACCTCGCTACCCCAAAAACAAGAAATACATGAAAAAACGTGATGATGATGTTGAGTGGGTACTTGTTGGATGCAGAATTTAATTCCGCATCCAACGAGCTCTCCCGATCGAAATTTGAGTAAAAACACGAGGAGATATGTCGAAAATACAAACAAAAAAGTAGTTTTTTTCTTTTCTTCCTCCAAAATTAATAAATATTATTTTATTATTTTAACTATTATTTTATTAATTTTTTTTAGGAGGCCCATTTTGACTTGAAATTTCCTCTAATGCATGAGACCTCACATTCTTTGTCCAAAATATCAGAGTTGGAAACCTAATTCCTTTCATGCATTTCACAAGGAATATCTTTAATAACATCAAGTGAAATAAACTATTTTTGACATAAAAGTTCTGAATTGGAGGAACAAGAACAGACATCCCATTTAGTATCCTCCTTTCCTTCAAGAAAATCAGGAGAGATGCATTCTTCTTGGCATGGATATTCTGAATTTGAGGAGCATGAGGAGATATCACATTCAGGACCCTCATCTTCTTCTAGGTGATCCAATCTATTATTGCAGAATGTTGGTTCTTCAGGTGCACTATCCAAGTGGTCATCCTCATATTTATCATATGTAGGCATGCTGAAATCCTTCTTAAAAACATCATTAACATAATTTTCAACATGCTGATTGCATTCTTCATAAGGAAAATGGATATGACCCTCTTCCTGTATATTACCTTCCTGCTCATCATATATAGGTGGGAAAAAAATTTCTTCAAAATCACTACTAACAGAATTTGAAATAGGCTGATGAAATTCTTCATAAAACACATTATGTCTTTGAAGAAATTGCTGCTACAAAATGATGTTTTCTAATTTCACAAGGGCATCCTCCTCTTGTAATAAAATTTCAGAAGTTGAATGATATGAGGGATAATCTGAGTGATACTCCCCATTTCCTTCTTGGTTACATGGGGGTTGACAATAATGCTGCAAACTATCATCAGTTTCAAATCAGGAAATATAGCTGGTTGAATCATAGTTTTGGCTTGCGACCATTTCAGTCAAGGGAAAAATCACCAACTGTTGGGAATCTACTTGAATATCATGGAAACTAGTTTGTCTTTATTTCTGAAATGAATATTCATGAAAAAATTCTAAAAGCTCTTCATCTAACAACTCTTCCCCACCATATATATCTTTCAAATTTTAAGGAAACCTTTATCATGCGTGCAACAATCTGGAACTAGCAGCAAGGAAGGGTACTGATCTTTTAAATGATCATGAAATACTAAATTAATATAAACTTTCAGTTGGTAATCCCTCATACCATGACCTTGCATTTCCTTCTAAAATAACCATCAACATTTTCATTAAAGAATCCTCATGCAATTCAACTCCCAACTTATATATATGCTTAATGAAGGTCAACATCATCACCCTTTTGATCTTTGAATCTTGGAAGGTATGCTTACCAATCTATATGAGGTATTCAATTTTGAAAACTAGGAGCATACCTTACAGCTATAGATCCCATATTGATAATGAAGAAACTCAATCAGCTCTTCAAGCTTTGCAATCCTTTGACAGTGGAGTTGTCATAGAAACTCTGAAAATATTTGCAGCTTCAGCGTGGTCGGTACTCCCAGTGAATTTACCTTTCAAGGATTTGAGTGGAGTCACCAGAGCATATGCAACCATCATGTATCTAGGACCAGCTGCTCAACCAGATCATAGATCTAAACAATGCCATTCTCCCAAGGAAATAATAGTGATTATATCCCCAGCAACGGAGCCAAGATGTTAGCACCCTGTAATTTTTCCATGGTTGCTACAAGAAGTCATAGGGGTAACCATTTCAACCAAATTTAGACTATATTCTAGCCAATACAGTCAGAGAGGGCTCTCTCTTATCACAAAGGAAAGAAACACATATATATAAATCTTTGTATAGCTTGCACAAGGCTATATTTTTGCGGGTAACAAAGTGTTTTGTAAATAAAATGGTTGAAATACAGACAAATAAATAAACCATTGGGCAGTGGAGTAACAGTTTGAAACATTCAAGGAAATTACAACAGATAATGAAAAATAGATTTTTCTTATGTATTATGAGGAAAAGTAAGTGCAGCATTCAATCAAATAGATTTAAAGCGATGGTAGACATAAATAAGGAAAGAGCCCGGTGAAAAACAGAGGCATCAATCAAGGATGAATATCTAAAAACACCTTTAGTAGAAAATAACAAAGGGAAACAGCTGAAATAGAGCACCTATCAATGGATAAATTCTATAGCAGCTATTACAATCACATCACAAACACGATTTCTGATGCAGGAGCGCTTAACTAAGAGTGAATTCCTGCATTCTAATCTAGAAACGTATTGGGAAAAATAACATATGTGGAAATGGCATAACAGAGAACACAGACTAAACACATACACCGTGATGAATCTCATAACCGTCAAGAAATATTTTCATTAATTCTCCCAAAAATTTTTACAGAGCTACAATACCGACATTGAGGCATCAAAATGAAAGTCAATCAAACCCCTGTCCTCCTCTGAGGAGGTTCTATTTATAGTGTTGTTTTCCCTCGAGATGTGTCTTTAAACGGGGAATCAAAATTGGTTACAAAAATGTGGAATAATATCGAGCCATCATGTTGAATCCTAACAAACTCCGACAAGGAATATGTGATATGATTTACATATAAAACATGAAATAAGAAATAACAAGCATGTTGGATCAAAACAGAAATGTAGCATCTCGGCTCTGCCTCGCTTGAATGAAAGAGACCGTTCAAAGGACCTCCAATGGTCTAGTGCTGACTCAGCCTTTAATTGTTCTTCAATAGCAGAGATGAATAATCCTTCCTTAATTGCAACCACTTGTTCCTATAGAGCTTCCTCCCAATCTCCATCATTTCACGTCTTTCAGGAGACTGATAGCTGAAAAATAGGCTTCAGAGACCCAACTGCATACCTCAAATGGTTATAGATGTGTGAAATCAGAGAGAGGTTTTTCTTATTGACCATGTTCCCGAAAAAACCCATGTGTTAATTTGTCCATATTCCCATCTAGATCCTCAAAAACTTCTTTTGAAGTTTATGACTACGACGGGATTGTGAAATTCTAGGAAAATACCCTATGAAGATGGCTTTGATTCTCCCAATAGATAATACCTGTGTAAAAACTGAGAGAGGTTATTGTATATGATAATTTTCTAAAGAAAAAATATTTTAGTTTCTCAAAATTCATCTTGGTATGGAAAAAACAGGTCTCGTAAACTAATGACTAAACCAATAATTTTCACAGGATAAACGTGTTTTGTTGCAATACATAAAATTTCGCCGAGCCTTCACAACTTAAACCTCATGCACTTTACCACTATGAGATAAATGTGGACCATTTATCAGGATTTAATAAGATATGAGCCGTTGATTTCGTGAGCGGTCTTAACACCATTTCACAATGGTTTCAAAACATTATCTTGCTTGCTCTTTGATTGGCGAAATAGTTTCTGGAGCGTTGGATGAAATGTGTTCTGATCTACGCTGTTGATCTTACATTATGTTTTCTAGTTCTTTAAGTAATATCCCACATGAAAAGGACAGAACATGTTAAAAGGGTTTTTATATGCCAAGAGTTTTACATAATATAATCAAGGAAAAAACATGTATATTATTTATTGGGAGCTTGGCGCTTGGACTTTGATGGATAGCTGAATTGTATTGTTGTTGATGTGGCAGGTGCATGCCCCCCCCCTAAGCGACCATATTTTTACATAGACCCCATTATCCAATTTAACGAAACTAATAAACTTTGGTGAAAAAACATAAAAATTCGACTATAAGTTCAAATTTAGATATAAAACCAATGTTCATATTTCATTTTAAAACTGAGTAAAATCATTTTAATTCATCAGGATTCCTCTCTTTTTTCCCAAATTACCAATGAAATCATTTTCTATTGCAAACCTACCAAAATGAAGAACCAACTCCTGCAAGGATAAAATTTAGCACAAGTGCTAACAAGAACTAAGACAAATTGTTACAATATTTTTATAAGCACCTCCTCTGCTCGCAAACTCCAATACTAGTCATTTATGTTCTCAATATTTTTGTTTATAGGAAAAATATGCACATAAGGTCCATCGCATATCTCATGCAAATGAAAAGTGGGCCTTGTAAGAATCAAACACAGATTGCAGAGTAAAAAATGAAGCCCTTGAGTCTTGCCTTGTAAATTTTGTGGTAGAATACCTCAAGTAGTCGCAACTCTGCATTTGGATTGGATAGCTCCACCTTCAAGAACAAAAATAAGGAAGTGTATTACTAAATCAAATCAACATACATTCCATTACTTCATGTCATGACCTTAATAAAAATGTACCATTTAGTCAAGAAAATCACTTATTAAGCATGGGAAACTTTTTCTATCTTATTTTAATGCTTGTATTAGGAAGTCTCATCAAAATTGTAAGGTGTTGACTAATGTCCTTGGAGGATCAAGTTCGAGATTCGAGGTAGAGGCAAGGGCTAGAACCTATAGGATGGGGGAGCATGGTGTTATTGATGAATAGGATCCCAATACAGACAATAATTTTGATGATATATAGTTATTTGTTGAAGCATGATTTTTTTTGAAACTACAATTTTCCATTTTGATTATGTATTTTCAATTTTCATTCATAATTTCATATATGTATCATACTTGGTGCCATTTTGATATATTCACCCTTACATGGTATATACATGAGAAAACAAATTCCCTAAAAATTTTCAATATTTTATGTATTATTTAAAAAACTAAGACATTGAAGCAGATAATCCCCAAGTCTCAACAAAACCTATTTACAAACAGAGTACACCATAGTAAAAAAACCATTATACTATATCCTCTTTATATAGAGATAAGATCATATATTTTTGTTAGTGTTCAACAAACGATGACAAAGGTAGGTGGCAGGTCACTGGAATTGAAAATATACATCCAACAAAGAAAAATACAATGTGGGACTGTGAAAGATATCATCTCCTAACATAAAAGCAGAAAATGTACAACTTCACATATTGGATATATATTCAGAAAACTTCATAATTTATTTCCATCCATGTTTGCTCATAAATAATGCAATTTTTTCCCAACATTTAGATAATATAAGGTAATGTTATTAATGTCCTAAAAATGACCACTAAAGTAGGTCAATGAGATTGTTTGGTACAATAATGTCATTACAAAGCAGAAGCGTCAAAATAACTCCTATGAAAATCAAGAAAAACACATAAAATGAAGTTGCAATCTAGGTTAAAGTCTATGAGACCCTTGACTTTAATAGTAGGATGCCACTTTGGTAGAGAACAATGAGGTATGGATCTGAGAACTAGAATACAAAATATAATGTAGGTAAGTCAAGTTTTTCTATATCCATCTCTCCTAAAAGTTGGGGTGAAATGGAGAAAATTAAGTATAGAAATTTGCCTAGAAGAAGATCTAGAGGAGGACCTAGATTGTGTTGTAATATGCACTTTGGAATATGTCAAACACCGTTGTGTCCTCGATGATATCGTATGTCTACAGGTATGCAATCTATAATTCCAATGCCAACTAAGTACCTAGAATGTAGGGATGGACCCAAATTAAGTGGTGAGGGATTTTCCTCGTGTGGTATCCCTAGGTCTCCAATAATAGGATGCTTCCAAGGAAAGTAATCTCCAAAAATAGAAAAAAACATGAGCTAAAGTTCAACTTAATTTAAATAGAGTGTATTGAAGTGTAATTGTAGTTAATTAAAGCTAAATACATGATAAAACTATAAATTCACCCCAAATAATGCACTCTAGTCCTAGGCAAAAATTGGGTTACTACAATACATATTTAGAGTTACTGGAATGACGGCTCCTCCTTAAATTGTTTTACCCCAAAGACATTGTAGTGATGGTTGGAACAAACAATAAGGAAACCATATATATATACTCAATAGAACGAATCAAAGGTTTGACAATCTGCCTATAGTTATATTGTCATGGAATGAAATCGATAAGGAAACATAGTCTAATCACTTGAACCAAGAACTGCTTTTGAGTTGACTACTTTCATTGTTGAAGTTCCAACTTGGCTCATAAGAGGATCCAACTAGCACAAAGGACACCAATGCATATGAATCAATGATAAAATCCTTGCAATTGGTTTCCCATGCTCCCATTGTTAGTAAAACTGAAGGGAAGTTAAGGACCCTTAATTGAACTTGTATATCGTCTCTCATCAATAGAATTTTCATTATACCAGCATAACTCCATCTTAACCTCATAGCTATAAAGAAATGAGAGGATTGAAAAATATTATTATAAACCTCTCATTCTATTGTTAAGATGGATCTATGCTAGTTTATTTATTTATTCATTTGTTAGGCCAATTTCCCCCTTTTTTGACTTTGGAGGTTGGTTGTAAAATGTTTTCCCATTTTAGTCTAGCCACCTATAATTCACAAATATCTCATCCACCTTGGGTTGTAAGAGAACCCACTTCTCTTTGAACAAACATTGAATGTTAGTTGAATTCTGCCATCAATTTACTAAGAAGCACCCTCAACTTATCTCGAAAGGTGTTCCAACAATTGTTTGCAGAACTAAGGTCTTCCAATTTGACTTTAGAAAAATTTAATGTCGTTTTCATAACAAAAAGAAACCAATCATGTATTCCAAAGGCTGGGGATTAAGAACAGAGTTTGATAGCAAGAAATTCAAATTTTTAACCCATATACTTTAGAGGGCCTTTTCACAAAGATCTAGAAAATAAAGTATAATATTAAACATTCCCATCCTTGTAATCCCACAAATGTAGTTGTACAAGATCCAGTTTCTACACTCTTAAGAGAAATCTTGCAAGGATTGTATGATTCTCTTCTCTATAGGAGAAGAAACAATGCCTTAGAAGATATTGGTATCTATTTTGTGAACATATGGGTTCATAGAATCCCTTTTCTCAGGATATCTTCACCTAGTCCATCGATATTTGTTTTTTCAAATGTATAAATCAATATTGAAAGAAAAGTTATCGAAATATCTCAAACACAACAAACAAATTCATTGAGAAGATATCTTCTCAAAATATAGGGCACTTCAAACAAATTCCTTAAAAAGTGGATCGCATGGACAATGTTGCACTACAGTAAGGATCCCATGGATATCTATGCTATAAATGGTCCATGAATTGTTACAATTGTTGGTTTATCCCACAATACTGAGAGTGGGGGTGAATCAGCATTGACTCTTAAAAAATAATACACACAATAAACAACAATTAAAACAAAGTTTTTATCGTGGAAACCTCAAAGACCAAACCACCAACACAAACTCATTAATAAGATGAATTTTACAAAATTGTTTATCTGCTACTACAGAAAGGATGAAAAACACACCCTAGGTTTTTCCTGCAACTACAGACTAGGATGCTACAACACCCCTATCATTTTCTTCCTACTTCAACAAACTAGGATGCTACAACACCCCTATAGTTTCCTTCATGCGTCAACAGACAAGGATGCTACAACACCCTCTTCTCCAACTACAACTGGAAAGAGGATTCACCCCCCTACAAACCTGTGGTCTACCCTAGCACCACCCTGCCACCCTATTCTGTTTTTCTCAGTATTTTCAAATAGTTGTAAACTATTCACTTTGGACTCTATCAAACTTACTAATAGAGACACTTAATTCTTTACACATTCATTTATTTAAATACCCTATACCTATTTCGTATCAACGCAACTCTCCATAGCTGCGCTCTTTCATTTTGGATCATGAATGTTTATTTACAGACACAACCAATCATCATCTACCTCTTCAACCGTCACATCACTTCAGAAAAGGAAACGCTTCCTTCTTCCCATAGCTCAGAATTCATTTCTGCAGCCCTATTTATCATTTTCTGGTGCATCCGTAATATTATTCACTAGATTCAATCAGGACAGTTGATCTTTTGTCTGGATCTCTTCAGACCATTTATCTATTCTACAGATTTCCTTTTTTAAATCATATCTCTGCACCAAGTTTTTGTTTCAACGATTCCCCACAGTTGATCTTCGTCAAACTTCTTCTTGAGCATCAATCTCTAGATTGCGGGATGCAGGATGTCGACTGACTGTTTTTTCCTTTCCGTAAAATCCTTGCTGCACTGCGAAATGCGGAAGTTGATTTTCCACCGTTGATATTCATCAGGCTTCTACTTGATCGTTGATCTCCATTTTGCGGGTTACAGGATGCAAGGTGTGGGATGTGATATTCCCTCAAATCATATCTTGACTTTCTGCAAGCTCCTTTCCACAAGCTCCTTTCTCCAAGATCCTTTTCGCAGGCTCCTTTCCGCAAGATTTCTTCTGCACCATCGATCTCTTGTGGAGTCTTTCCTGGACTTCGATCTTCCAGATTGCGGGTTCATAAAATATTTAAACATTACTTCCACAATTCCCTTTCTGCATTTTTTCTTCTACACCGTCGATCTCTTTTAGAAGAACTAATCTCAATCGTCTGATCTTGATCTTTTACGGAATTTTGGATTTTCCTCCTAACTGTCGGAATTAATCCTTAATCGTCGGATCTAGTGCGGGACTAATATAAGCTGTCTAATATTGATTGTTGTGGAACTTCATCCTTCTGCCTATCTTTTGCGGAACTGGTCCTCAGCTGTTGGATCTAGGGCGAGACTAACCTCTGCCACCCAATCTTAATCCTTCATGAAACTTTATCACTTTGTACGTGTTTAACCTCTATGCTATTTCATTCAGCAACAACATTGGATGATAGATCTCAGTCATTCAACTTCAACTTGCTATAGGGTTATTCATTTGTCATTCACCCTGCAACCTGCAACCTGTAACAGGGTTATTCCTTTGTTATTTTGGATATCTGCAACCTTCAGTCTGCCACCATATCTTTGACTTTCGATAACTGATTTGACATCAATGACAACTAATTTACTCAAAAATATCCCCCTTTGGCATTGATGGCAAGATTTTTAATCATTCTCCCCCTTTGACACCAATGACAAAGATACTTCTCTGTCTGACAGCTCCCCCTGTCATCATATCTTCCCCTGAGATTGTGCTTCCTTATTTTAGTTCTTTTGTAAAGGAATGACTCCCATCTTCTGTCTAAGACACTCAAAGGCTTCCTTATGCTTTGGTGAAAAGGTCAGTAATCTATTATTTTGTGTCAATGTATTCTAATCTAACAGTTTTTTGAGATACTTGTTCTATTATATAGTGATACTCAATTGGTATATGTTTTGTCTTAGAATGCATGATAGGATTTTTAGACATATTTACAGCACTAGTGTTATCACAGTTTATCACTATTGGATGTTCATATTTTACAAGTATATCTTCTAGGTTTTGTTTCATCCAAATAACCTGAGTGCAGCATGATGTGGCAGCAATATATTTTGCTTCTATTGTAGTTAAGATTCCAATTGTTGTTTTATTGGTCAATACTGAGAGGGGGGGTGAATCAATATTGTTATCTTTTTACTAATTTAATCACCTTTTAAATCTATCATTAAAACACATAACAACAAGACTACATAGAACACAATTTTAACATGGAAGCCCAATAGGGTAAACCACCAATATGTCCTATTACTACAAAATTGTTATTTACAAATAGTTTTTCCTGCTGCTACAGATAAGGATGGTATTACACCCTATTTACCAGAAACTACTGGAAGGAGGCTACAACCCCTTGGTTTATTAGCTACCACTGAAAGTATGCTACGACACCCTATTTACCAGCAACCACTGGAAGGAGGCTATGACCCCCTGGTTTATTAGCTGCTACTGAAAGGATGCTACGACACCCTATTTACTAGCTACCACTAGAAGGAGGCTACGACCCCCTATTTTATCAGATGCTAATGAAAGGATGCTACCACACCCTTTTTTTTTAGCTACGACTGACAAGATGTTCCTACACCCTATTTATCAGCTTCTGCTGGAAGGAGGAAAAAACCCCCTGCAGGCCTTTTTCCTGCCCTAGCACCACCTTGCCACCCTAATATTTTTTCTGTAATATACTAGATTTCTTTTTCCTCCATTCTCTATCACACCCACTGGTCTTTGTTTCTAATTTTTTGATCTGGACCTCGAGACCCATTCTCTCACTCATACTTCTGCGTATAAGTATCTTCACGTTTCCTGTGGACGTATTGTTCTAGAAACACACCCTTTCACAAACATGCCCTTTCAAATCTGATAATCATACTTATCATAATTTTTTTTATGAACATTTAATTATTAAAATTAAAACTATCAGATACACTTCCAATAATGGTGTATAATCTCTTCATAGTTGCAGGCAGCACTTGTAAGGATTGCAATAAATATTTACTACATGTAAATATCGAACCATAACATTCTTCCGCACCCCTTCATTCATTCATGGATTTGACCCATTCATCACTTTTGTTGGCTTCTATAAATTTCGTGGGTTCTACTATTGATAGTAGGTCTTGTTCAACACCTTGTAGTTGTCTTCTTGTTTAGACTCCAGCATTTTATCACCCATGATCTGTGACTCTGGATGATCCTTTTGTATCCTTCTAGATGGAGTTTTAGTGTCATGTCTAGGGAAGTATTCTTCATATTCTTGTGTATCTTCCTCCTCTTTGTCTTTTTCTTCGTTATGAATTATCTCATCCTTTTGCAATTCTTTTATCTCGTCATCACATGTATTTTCAATACTGTCATGATTTTTCTCTTTCCTTGGTTTTACATCATCTACTTTTACATCAGCACTTTCTACAATTTTATGTAACCTTTTATTGAAACACTTATATGCCTTTTTGGTGGATGAATATCCTATAAACATTCCTTCATCATTCCTAGATTCAAACTTTCCAAGGTCATCCTCGTTTCTTTTGATGTAACAGCTACTGCCAAATACTATAAAATATTTGACTGAGGTTGGTCTTCCATACCACAATTCGTAGAGGGTATTATCCTTGTTTACTCTAAGTTTCCCTATGTTAAGTGTGTAGATAAATGTGTATACAGCTTCTCTCCAAAATGAATCTAACAATTTTGCTTCATTAAGCATTGTTCTAGCAACTTCTTGGACTATTCTGTTTTTCCTTTCAACAACCCCATTCTGCTGAGGAGCTTTTGCAGCTGAAAATTGTCTCTTAATTCCATGATATTCACAGAATTCATTGAATTCATTGGAAGTAAATTCTCCCCCAATATCTTATCTAAGACACTTTATTTTCATACTAAGCTCATTTTCAGCCATTTCCTTGAAGATTTTAAATTTTTCAAAGGCTTCTGATTTTTCTTTGAGAAATTCCACCCAGTTTATCCTTGTGTAATCATTAATGAGCAACATGAAATAGTGATCTCCTTGCATACTTTTAGTTCTGGTTGGTCCACAAAGGTCTGTGTGTATTATTTCCAGAGGGTGTGAGGTCATATGCTCTTTTATTTTAAAACTAGCTCTGGTTTGCTTCCCATGTTGACAATGTCTATACACGGAGTTTAGAGGAACTATAATTTTAGGTAGATCTATTACGTCTTCCTTCATGCTTATTTTGGAAATATTTTCAAAAATTAAATGTCCCAAACTTCTATTCCATAACCAACTTTCATCTACCATGCTTAAGTAACCTTGGTTTTCATTTTCCAAGATGTATACATTGTTTGTATTTCTCATAGCAATACCAACAACCTTTCCTGATTTCTTATTCTTGATTTCACATTTTTCTAAGTCAAAGATACAAATGTGTCCTTGGTCGCATGTTTGAATTACACTGATAATATTAGGCTTGAAGTTTTAAACTAGCAAAACATTTTCAGCTTTGATCTTGTTGTTGAAAACAGTTGTTCCTTTTCCAATTATTTTGGAGGACAGACTATCTCCAAAGGTGACTTTTCCCTTATTATCTTTTAGTGTAATGAATTTTCCTAGGTCCCTGGTCATATGTTTTGAACAACCATTTTCCAAGTGCCATAATTTTTGGCTTTCGGTTGCACATAACGAAATCATTGAACTTATCTTTTCTTCCTTTTCTCTCAGATACTTCTTTTATTTGGTGTTTTGAGATTTGGTTGCAACAGTATTCCTTGTAGGAGTCTTTAGTTTACAATTTCTTGCCATATGTCCATGGTTATTACATTTATAAAATTCTATGTCATATTGTTAGAGTAGTGTAAAAGGATTATTATTTCCCTTCAACTTATTACTTGATGACTTCTTCTTGTATTCAGAATCCTTTCTTTCAATTCTGCAATCTAAAGCTTTATGACCAAAATTATTAAAAGAATAACTGTGACCTAAAAATATCTGTAGATATCTATTTGGTCTCTTGGTTGCTATATTATTTCTATTTTTATCCTGAGAAATTAATCATGTTTCCTGCTTCCTTCCCTTTTAGCTAGAGTCTTTAGTACTTCAGCATAGCTTTTCTTACTTCCTTCTTGATTGGTGATGGGGAAACTCTCTGGCTTCTTTTCTTTAATGAACCCCAAACTAGACTTATCACTTGATGGTGTTTGGATACTCAAAATTTCATCTATAATCCTTGAGCTATTCTCAAACTTTAATTTGATAGATCCTTCATCAAGATTTCTCTTGAATTGCATGATCTCTTCTGCAAGTTTTTCAGACTCGTGTATTCTTCCTTTGAGTTGTAGGTTTAGGTCCTCCTCAACCTTTTTTTCCTCTAGAAATTGAGCTTCCAACTGGCTGATGATAAGATTTAACTATCTGTTCCTCTTCCTACATTTCTCAAGTTCTTCAAGGGCGCTAACAAGTTCAGCTCTTAGGTCTGCTTATCCTTCTACATCTGAGTCACTAATTGAGGCTTGAGTGTCTAGACCCATAAATAAAACTCCAGTTTCTTTAACTTCACTTTCATCTTAATCTTCATTGTCTTCCATGGTGTAAACAATTTTCTTTTTCCCATAGGGTTTTTTCTTGTTTCTTGGTTTACCCCTTTTGAATTTTGAAGTTTCCTTTTCTTCATTCTCATATTGTTTAGTGTAGGTGCATCTAGAGGAAAAAATGTCCAATCCTTCCACAATTAAACCACTTTAAAGGTAATTTCCCCTTGTATTTTCCAGTCCCTCTCTCAAGTTTATTGATGAAAAAAGATTCCTCATCATTTGGGTTTTCTGGTTGATTTTTTAAGGTGGCTTTAAAAGCTGCTTCTTTTCTTGAAGATCCATTTTGTCTTATTCTCATTTTGTACACAAATAATTCCATGTAGCCCATCCATTGTTACCTTTTTAAGATCATCTCATTCTTCTAAGGTGGATACTTTTGGGTTATACCTCATTGGTAATTTTCTTAGTACCTTGCTTACCACTTCCTTTTCTTTTAATTTTCATCCAATCCCTCTTATCGCATTAACAACTTCATCTACACAAAGAAGGTATTCACCAATATTCTCTTCTTCTTTCATTTTAAGACTTTCAAATTGACCTTTATATGTTTGAAGTTTGGATTCTTTGACCTTAGATTCTCCTTCATAGATTATTTTCAACTTGTCCCAAGATTGTTTGCCAGATGCGCATTGCATAACTTTAGTAAATACCGAGTGTGTTAAACCACTTAAGATTGTGTTTAACACTTTGGAATTACCTTCATATTCTCCTAGTTCAACTATGTCTGTAGGGTATTGGTTTCCTATTTTAAGTTCCTTTTCAGTTGCTTCCCAAAATTTCCATCCTTGGGACATCAGATGACATCTCATTCTAACACTCCAGTAAGCATGATTTTCTCCAGTAAATAGTGGAGGTTTTTTAGTGGCCAATACTTTTTGTTGATCCATTGTGTTTTTGAATGGGATATTCCTTCCAATGGTTAAGTTGTTGTGAAGGAACCTGCTCTGATACCAATTTTGGTTTATCCCACAATACTGAGAGGGGGGGGTGAATCAGTATTAACACTTAAAAAATAAAACACACAATAATCAACAACTAAAACACAGATTTTATCATGGAAACCTCAAAGAGAAAACCACCAACACAAACTCATTAATAAGATGAATTTGACAAAATTGTTTATCTGCTACTACAGAAAGGATGCAAAACACACCCTAGGTTTTTCCTGCAACTACATACTAGGATGCTACAACACCCATATGGTTTTCTGCTTGCTTCAACAGACAAGGATGCTATGATACCCTATTCTCTAGCTACGACTAGAAGGAGGCTTCGACCCCCTGCAAACCTGTGGCCTTCCCTAGCACCACCCTGCCACCCTATTCTGATTTTCTCAGTATTTTGGAATAGTTGTAAACTATTCAATTTGGAATATATCAAACTTACTGACAGAGACACTTAATTCTTTACACATTCATTTATTTAAATACCCTATACCTATTTCGTATCAATGCAACTCTCCATATTTGCGCTCTTTTTTTTGGATCGTGATTGTTTATTTACAGACACAACCAATCATCATCTACCCATTCAACCATCGCATCACTTTATAAAAGGAAACATTTTGTTCTTCCCATAGCTTAGAATTCATTTTCGTAGCCCTGTTTATCATTTTCTGGTGCATCCATATTCTTCTTCACTAGATATAATCCATACTATTGATCTTTTGTCTAGATCTCTTCAGACTGTTAATCTATTCTACAGATTTCCTTTTTTAAATCGTATTTCTTCACCAAGTTTATGTTTCAACGAATCCCCACCATTGATCTTCATCAAGATTCTTCTTGAACATCGATCTCCAGATTGCGGGATGTGGGATGCTATATTCCCTCAAATTGTATCTCGACTTTCCGCAAGCTCCTTTCCACATGCTCCTTTCTGCAAGATTCTTTCCACAAGCTTTCTTCTACACCGTCAATCTCTTGTAGAGTATTTCCTGACCTTTGATCTTTCAGATTGTGGATTATGGGTTCATAAAATCTTTAAACTTTACTTCTGCAATTCCCTTTCTGCATTTTTTCTTTCGCACCGTCGATCTCTTTTAGCGGAAGTCATCTCAGTCGTCCGATCTTGATCATTTACAGAATTTTGGATTTTTCGCCTAATTGTCGGAATTAATCCTTAATCGTCGGATCTAGTGTGGGACTAATATAAGTCTTCTGATATTCATTGTTGTGGAAATTCATCCTTCCACCTATATTTTGCGGAACTGATCCTCGGTCGCTGGATCTAGGGTGGGACTAACCTCTGCCGTCCAATCTTAATATTTTGTGAATATTTATCACTTCGTATTTGTTTAACCTCTGCGCTAGTTCATTCAACAACAAAATTGGATGATCGATCTTAGTCGTTCAACTTCAACTTTCTAGAGGGTTATTTGTTTGGCATTCACCTTGCAACCTGTAACCTGTAACACGGTTATTCCTTTGTTGTTTGGGATACCTGCAACCTTCAGTCTGCCACCATACCTTTGACTTTTGATAACTGATTTGACATCAATGACAACTAATTTACTCAACAAAAATAATGGAAATTTTCATACATATTTTTGGTAGAAACATACTAAACCCAAAAATCAACCCAACTTACAAGGGCTCATAGGCAATGGACATTTTTATTGACTTGAATCTTTGCAAATTTAATATGAATTCCCTTTACATAGATAATATGGCCAAGGTATTCTAGGGAAGGCTTGGCACATTGAAACTTCGATTCCTCTACTTATAAGAGATTTGAATCCATATTTGAGCAACTATGAACATATACCCAACAACATACATTAACAAAGAAGGCTTAACTATGATTGGAATTCTCAGCAAGCCCTTTATGGCACAGATAATAATGCAATGTATCAAAGAGTTGGTCCAAGGAATATGGGCACACCATATTCCCCATTCATTTCTCCAAAGCATGGTTTAACAAATCACTTGAAAACTAATGAATTTAAAGGAAACAACAAATATGGATGGATCTATGTGCAAAACAATACAAAATATGCATTTTTGGGTGTGTTTGTACGCTCCTAGTAGTAGTATAGCAACCTCTTTTCAAATTTGGGTCAATACTCATCCATAATAAATCATTTCCATAATGTTTGCATGATGGTATTCCACAATTTTGAAGTGTTTCTAGCATAATTATGGAGGTTTGTTGCACTATGATGAGGAGAAAACCCTACTTGAGGTCTTGTTAACCCCAATGTTTGGCTCTTTCATAAATTTGTCTTATGCCCTAATAGATGCACCAACCTATGGGAAGTGATACATGTGAAAACAATATTTAAGAGGTATTGAGACTTGTATTAGAGGCCCTTTTTCCAGACAGTGTGGTGTCTAGCATTGAAGGTATTCTCTTTTCTATTGGAGGAGTTCTCCATCATTTGGAGAGGATCATTTCCCATTTACTAAGGTACGATCATATGCTTGGTGGAATTAGTTAGGGGGCGTCTCACTATTACAATTTGTCCATTTGTAGTTGGGATTTAGGGTACTTATAGCAATCAACATTCAAATTCGAGAGACTTTTTGGAAGATTATCTTATATTGGAATACACTCAGCCTACTAGGGCCCATAGCTTCTCCACCTTATCTACAGCTCTAGAGCATATGTATCACTATCATTTGAAGGAGGCCACAAATTAGCTCCTTATCTTGCTTCCTAGAGAAACATTTCCGTTAAATTAAAGCTTGTAATAAGGATTGGGGTGCTTATATCATTGTGCTAACTTGATCAAAGAAGCCTATCTCATGAAGATATTTTTCCTAGGAGGATGATAAGTGGCATCAAGCATTCACTCAAGGACTTGGCATTACTTATTTGATTTTTTTTAGTGGCTTGCCTTAAGAGGTTCATAATGTAATGTTTTGATTTGTTTTTTCTTGTAGATAATAATGTATCTAGAAACCACTGAATTATTATTTTATTTGTAAGAGAAATTGATCTATATCTCTATAAAAAAAGAAGCTTTCTACATTATTGAGGCGCAGTTGGATTGTGAAGATATCGCCTGCAAGCCCAATTGAACAATTTGTATGAGGAATTCAAGGGGAAATCACATGTGAGCTTTCCATTTCCCTTATATTTTCTCTTGGATGATTAGAGTTTTATGATAGAATAACAATTGTATACTCCTGCTGAAAATAAACTCTCAAGGGTAGTTTTGCATAAATTCTTTGATGTAATTTTGAACTTTGAAGGAAAAATCTGTTGTAATTTAGAATTAGGTCTTCGCACACATTAATGGCTCATTTAACATCCCCAAAAAACTTCATGGAATAGTTCAAAACATGTGGACAGAAACAAACAAAGTATATGGAATCTAAATAGAGCTAACAATTTTATGGTAGCATTCACAAAGAAAGAAAGAAAACAAACATCATCCATTCTTATAATGTAAATTCCATGCACCTTTAAACAATAATCATTTGAGAAAAAATTACAGTAACACAAAACTGAATCAAAGTATTAACTAATGACTAATTACTACTCAACCAGTCAAATCTGGAATATAATTAGAACTGCCAAAAATATAAAATCTCGAAAAATAGGAATTGGAAAGAAAATGAGTTTAATGTTGAATAATCTTGGATAAAAATAAAATAAAATAAAACTAACATTATTTGCAAGTAACGAGCTAACCTCCAAATAAAGTTCCTCTCTCAACATCTTGAACATCCCCTTTGATAAGGATTTGTTAGAATGTTGTCAACCTATGAATTTGTAGGAATACAATCCAAGACCAATATTCCCTTTTGTTCTTGTATCTAATGAAATAATGGTAAATGTTAATGAATGAGTAAAGTAAACATGTAGCTCTTAAATCAATTGAATTGCCAACTTGATTGGAATGTTGGGTTGATGTAATTGCTAGTGCATTGTAGCAATCATATGTAAGATAATCATCTTATAGTTTTGAATGTGTATATCATAATGTTGAGTTTAAATCTATAGAAATAGATCTTGTATTTACAATTTCTTGGAAATACAAATAGAAGTCAAGTCTTGAAGCTTTCGAATTCAATATTATGAGACTTGTAGTTGTTTGACATAGTGTTGGGATTAGCCATGCAAACTTCAAGTGCTTGTTTTATTACTAAAAATTTAGAGAAAAACTAACTTGAATACATTGAACAAAATTGAACTTGGCACCACAAAAAATAAGCAAAGCGATCATGTCATGAAAAAAAGTTTGTAAATAGAGTTCCCATTGCTCAATGCAAAGTAATTGTATAGTTTGTTTCCAGTCTAGCTATTACTATAGGTCTTTTATATCTTTGATTAAGCCTTGGTCTTGGAAAATCAAGAGTGGAAACACATCTCAAAAATGTATTTATTCTTGTATGCACATTGTGTTGAATTTTTTGTTAGGTTAGGGTTTGATATAGAAAACCAAAACTTTTATATTTTCATGCATGAGACAGAACTAAAGCAAAGGTAGATTAAAAATAGTACTACCGTAATAAATTTAAAACATAATTTTTGTCTCTTTCAACTGTAACACTCCAATGATCATTGTGTTAAAGTTGGTCATTGAGATGATTTACAAATTTCCATGTACAAAACATAAACAGTAACAATAATATAATGAAGTTAAATTAATTAATACTAATCAAAGGATAATAGCAATGTATAGGAAATAAAGTAGTGATAGGAGTACTAGGAAAACCATTAACAAAGAACAATATCAATGTTGATCTACAACTATTTTGGATCACCCTTATACTCAGATACTTTTAGGTTCACATCTTGTCACTGAAAGGACAAGTCACCAGAGGAACAGATGACATACCTTGAGAGAGAAATGGTTAGGAATAATGTTAGGCACATACATTAGCAGTCAATATGACTTAGTCACCCAGTGTGAAAATCCCAACAATAGTAATCGGTCCTAAATATAGATAGACACTAGCAGGAACATGACCATTTCAATAAGATTAACACAAGTCACAACTCGGGACAGGAGACATCCAAGAGTCATAGATCAAGTCTGAAAAACCCTAAGGGTCACTGCCCATTCTAATAAATAGCAGAAGGTTCATAGTCGAGTTTTGGGAAACCAACATTGATCACTACCCAACCTAAGAAGTCGCCAAACAATCACAACCTCTCTAGGAGGTCTCCAAATAGTCAACAACAATCATGACCTGCTAAAGAAAGAATCAACCGCCCACGCATTAGTTAAAGTAAGTTCAAACATTCATAGCCTACCTAGGAATGGTTTTACACATTCACGACCCATCTCAATACATAGTCATAAACCAGCAAGAGAGATAACCCATGGTCACGACTCAATCCAAGAATATTGTTGACAAACATGGCTCATTCAAAATCATCCCCATAATAATGATGCCCAGGATAATAGTCAAATAGCATTCCACAGAGATGAACTCGTCCAACATAACCAACAACAATGGTCATGGATCATCCTAGGGACACCACACATGTCATGGTCTATCAACAACAAACTTTGGCAATAGTATAGAGGTTATGAATCAGTCCAATCAGCTAGCTGATGAAGAACATAGCATGTTTATCAAAGGTACTAGAAAACCCTAAACCAGGATGAACAAACAGTAGAGTATTAGATGATAAGGTGGCATCCCTAGCAGGGCAAGATCAGTATCAAATCTCTCAACATTAAGCAAAATTTATCTCTAGGTCAATTCATTAGTACGAGTTATTGAAGTACTATAAACAATGGTATCTTTAACAATTTTCTACAGCCAGATATGAATTGTTGTCCTAGTAAGTCTTTGACTCCCAATGATCATGGCTAATTCTCATTTCTAATGGACTGACTAATTGAATTTAGTGACATGTACAACATACTCCTATGGTTGACTCACTAAAATGAGTGTTGGAATAGTTGATAGTGACCATCACACTAATTTCCATGTGATTGGATAAATGGAATATTTATTTGTATGCCAATTCACCCTTGCTAGTTTGGTACAACTATATGCTACACCCAAAATTTGTCTCTATGCTCAATCCCCTAAAGTTATTTGGTCAAACCATCTGTTGAGGATCCTTTTTGCTCAACTCTAGGATGTTTGACGTACCCTACCTCTTGGCGTAGGGCATCAAACTATCCTAACACCTGTTTCCTGCTGACAAGGTATGTCGGTGACACTTGTTTCCTGAAGACAAAGAGAGTCGACGTAGCCTACCCATGTACAAGGAGTTTCAACATTGTCAAAAAGATAATAAGAGAAGTCTTTGAGAACCTTCTAGATGAAAGTCATCATGGAGGCCTATCCCAACTACTTGGAGTAGGTAGCATTCATACCCCTAACCTCTAGGGATCATTCCTCGCCTTCCTCCCAAAAGATATCAACCCCTTTGGGCCCTCTTTGGCCTATATATACAACCTTCTCTTCTTGGATATGAGAGGTAAGAGAACCAAGAGAGCACCTTTATACTGTTGGAATCACTGCTAGTATAGGAGGAAAAGAGTGTGGTTGTGAGTGAGATTTGTAGAGATTGTAGAGTGTGTGTGAAAGTGATGTCAAAGGAATTGTGAGAACAAAGCTTCAACATCAAGGATTTGGTTGTAGTTTTCTTCTCTTATATTGTTAATACAAACATGTTCCCCTTTCCCATGAATGATTTTTGTTAATATCGATTGTTCATTACTTTTCTCCTTTATCATTAGTATATATCATTGAATTGCCTTGTTGCTTTCACTATTGTATCTTGTTCTTCATATTCTTTTGTAGGTATAGCTAATCACATGAGAATTACAAGGAAAGTATAACCTTCATCATTGAGGTAAGAAAGCTTCACATTCAATTAGTTCCATATTCTAGGGAAAGGATGCATCATTGTGACTTTTTGTTGTAGATCTACCCCATGTAGACTGGGGAAACAATATTTTCCACATTGAGAATTTTTGATAACACTATATGTTTCTAGACCACATGTGAAGATACGGAAATAATTTTAATAGCACATTTTAAAAGGAACCCAAAGTTCAGTGTTGCAAGCCTACCAAATACACTCCACTCACCCAGTGGATAGTCACCCATTGAAATTGTGATGGTGATTTGGATAAAGGAAGAGGAGAAATCCATCAGTTTATTGGAGAGAACTTATTGGAGTGGTCAATTGAAGGAATGCATAAATTTACAAAAGATTCTATATAGAATTGCATAATGATGCAAAGTTAAAGTGTTGCATAAGCACCTACTAGGAAACATATGTAAATGAATGAGCAAAGCAAACCTCTAGCTCTAAAATTGGTTGCATTGTCAACTTGCTTGGAATATTAGGGTAATACAATTGCTTGTGTGTTGTAGTAATCATGTATACAAACATCTACTATAAGATTCTATATAGAGTTTCAAAATGATGCAAAGTTAAACTGTTTCATAAGCACCTACAAGAAACATATGTTACTGAATTAGCAAAGCAAACATCTATCTCTCAAATTGGTTGCATTGTCAACTTGTCAGACTTACCAAGAGGAAAGAAACCACTAAAATTCTATTTTGAATGAGTGTAACACCCCAGTTTTGACCCCGTTTTCTTTAAATGTATATGATGTATAGAATGTAATTGATCGTGGTGTGCAGCTAAAGGCAAAAGCCCCACCATCGATTTGGTTGTGTCATGTTTCGACGATTGAAATCGTTGCCGATGGTATATCATGATATACGGAACATTATAGTTTTGGTATTATGTAAATATGAATTTTAATTAGAATAAAACCAACCAGCTATGTCCATGCAACCATAATGAAAAGGGCATGATTTTCCTAAGGATAAGGAGGGTGAATTATTAAACTTTGAGCCTATGGGGGAAAAGCCATGTGTCAGCTGTTAAACCCCTTTTGACTTACTCACCTTTCCTTGTCTCATCAGTCAACTACTACATTTAAAACCTTATGTTGTTAGTTGGGGCAGTTATTGCTGGGCAGTGGTGTGTGGCAGGACTGCCAGTCCTTTCCCACATGCACACTCCACCAGTGGATTCTTTTCACTTCACGTGGATAGGGAGGAAAAACAACTCCATTCTCCCATTCTTCCATTCTCGTCCATCCTCACGGAGAGAGATAGTCATTCTCTTCTCCTCACGCACAGGCTAGGGTTGTTTTCCTCACACAGCGAGCTGGGGAGCCATTTTCTGTCATCCACGACTTTCCTGTGAATCAGCCATTCATGATTTATGCTGTGGGGGTGTGTTTTCCTTACCAGTTTCATGGTCTGTGTATATTTTTTTCCTCATGTCTGGGCTGAGAGTCAGATCTCCTCTCCCATTTCAGGCTGTGTATTTTCTCGTTGCCTCGGTGTTGATATCAGGGCTATTGTTTTCCCCACAATTTTGTTTGTTGTGCTTCCAGTTACGTTTTGGGCTGCTGTGGATTCTTATTAGGTCGTTTTGGCCCCGATAGGGCTGATAACAACTCAGGGATCAGATTTCTTCTTCCAAGCTGTGAATTGCTTGTTTTTCTATGTGTATGTAGTGGTTGGTCTTTGGACTATGTTGGAATGGGGATGAGGGCTTGGTTTGCTTGATAAAGCTGGTTTTTTTGGGAGCCACACAGACAGAGCTAGAGGGATATCTTTCTTCTCCACAACCCCTGAATAGCACTAGAAGGGAGGTCAGGGCCTGAGGGACTGTATAGCAGAGAAGGGACTGATTTCCTTGTGTTGGGTGTGTGTGGGTGTCATAGAAGTCAGGATAGTTCTAGTGTAGGTGTCCTTAGCTCTTCAATGAGCTCACCAGCTTGGAATTTAGCTTTTCCCAGCTTATGGATGGCCTAATAAACCCAACTGTGTTGGCTTGGTTGATTTGTTGATGACCTGATAAACCCAACTGTGTTGGCTTGGTTGATTTGTGTATCCTTGGCTATGTGTAAGCCTGCTTGTTCCTTACTCCTTGGGGAATCATGCCCAGCTCGGGGGTGGCAGTGTTGCTGAGAGCTTAAGGAGCACACTGGCCTATGGTTGGGTGGAACGTTGCAGCGACGTAGCTGGTTGCGAGAGAAAAATCCTCATAAGATAAGTATTCTTGTCTATATCATTTCTACAATTATATTTACTGATGAATTATGGTGAACATGTTGAATGCTTGAATGTATGGGTTTTCTTCTGCTGTATGGTAACAATGCATCTCTGCATGTTTTTACTTCAAATCATTTTAGTTCAGTATTAATGTATGCGCATGTTCATGGGGATAGTTGCCCGGATAGTTGAGGTGTGGTAGCGTCCTCTTCGTCAGTCGGAGGGTCAGGGACATGACAGCTTGTGGTATCAGAGCCCATGTTGCAACATGGGCCTCAATGGGCTGTGAAGGATCACTGACAGAGGTAGATTTCCCTCTGCCCAGCAAAAGAAATGAGAAAATCTGAGAATGAAAGGAAAAATTTCAAGAAATTTTTCTAAGTATGAAAATCATCGGATGGCTTAGGATGAAGCCCATCCGATACGTCAGAGGACTTACCCGGAAGCTCATCCGATGCTCCAGATCACCTAGATAGAAGTCCGCCTGACGAGAACCCGCAAAATGAAAATTAAAAAATTTCCAAAGTCTGAGTTGTCGGTGGTTTCGACGGAGAGGAGCCGAGTATTTCGGCGGAGAGAAGCCAACAGTATCGGTTGGGTTAAGCCGAGACACAGCCAACGAAGAACCCACGGAGGAAAACTTCTTCAAAAAAATTTCTAAATGTTGAGATCATCGAAAGGCTTCAGTTGATGACTGCCGATACGTCGGCTCAGAGCAGCTGAAGTCCACCGAAATGTCGGCTCATTTAGATGGAAGGACTTTCGATGCCGTCGGAGGTAAAAAGGTGAAGATGAAGTCGAGGTGTCAGTGAGGATCTCCTAAAGGAAGCCAAAGCATCGAAAAACTTTAGCTGATTGAGCAGCTAATGTGGCAGAAAAATTTAGGCGATCGAAGGAAGAAATTTTTCTGAAGTGCTGGAAGCATTGAAAAAATTCAGATGATCGAACAGCCGATGTGGCGGTAGAAGGAAGAGGATGAGAGAGTTGATACATCGACAGGGAAAGGATGAAGGACTTCCGATGACATGAAGGGGAGCTGAAAAGAAATTTTCGCCGAAATTTTTTCTAAGTATGGAAATCGTCAGAATTTGATCGCTGAAGAGGAGCTGAGGTGTCGGTCGAGATCTCCTGAAGGACGTCGATACGTCGGAGAAAGTTAGAGGATTGGTCCATCGATACGTCAGAGAAATTTAGAGGATCGGTTCGCCAATACATCATAAAAATTTAAAGGATTAGTCCACCGAAACGTCGGAGAAATTTAGAGGATCGGTCCACCAATACATCGGAGAAATTTAGAGGATCGGTCCGTCGATACGTCGAAGAAATTTAGAGGATCGATCCGCCAATACGTCGGATAAATTTAGTGGATTGCATTGCCGATGAGCGTCGGAAGAAAGATGAATATCAGACCGCCGAGGTGTCAGAAGCATAGTCAACTAAGGATTCGATACGTCAGATGTTTAGTTGGAAAGAGACCCGATTTGACAAAAGAAAATTTTGAGTTTTCAAGTGGGATTTCTCAACAGATTTTTCAGTAGTTTTCAGTGGAATTTCAAGGCCGAAAAGGAGGAAAATGGCAGCGATCTTATGCATGAAAATCAAAGACTTACAACAAAAAAAAAACGAGGGCACTGCCCTCAACCCGCCCTGTAGAGCCACAAAGGGGAAAGCCCCCTTGACCCCCATCGTCCCCCTAAAATAGTCGTTCTTTGAGGAAGAAAATTCTGTGTTTTGGGAAAAGTTGTCATTTTATGATTTTTCCAAGAGAAGCTAAGTAATTCTTTCTACAATGTTATGCAGCTAACAATTGTGTTACTAACACATTTGCAGAATCATAGTCACCTTCAAGGCAAATATTCCAGGTAGTGCGGTTTGGTAAAGTAAGTTGTGGTTCAGCCATAAGAACCCATGACGAATATGATGCTCGAGATTCCTACGAGCGTGTGCGAGATGCCATGGGAGAAAATGTCCGAGTTAGAAATGATGACATAGAGTCTAATGGAAGGAGATTCCAAGAGACACCGCCAGATATTGCAGCCACCATGAGAAGCTTGATTAAATCCAAGGAAGAGTAGCATCAGTTGAATGCCGCTATGTTGCATAGTTTGACAGACTTGCAAAGAAAGATAGACTCTGGAAAGGGTACAGTAAAACCAGAAGGCAGTAAGAGCAGTACCAGGCGAAGAACAAGGACTTCTAGTAGATCATATGACTCTAAAGAATCTAGTGGGGATTCAAGCTCTTCTTCTCGCAAGGGAAAGAGAAAGAGGAACCATAGGGATCGCTCTCAGGATGAGTTTAAGAAGGCTAAACCTCCTACATTTGACGGTGAGGTAAACATTGGACAAGAGGCTGAAGCTTAGCTTCTTGGGATAAGGAAATACTGTCAAGTTCAGGATTATTCAGGAAACATTAAGGCAAGGGTTGCCATATTCAATCTAAATGGAAGAGCATCCATTTGGTAGGAACACTTCAAGTAAGTAAAGAGGATCAGTGAAAGGAGACTTAAGTGGAAATAGTTCAAGAAGTATTTCAAGCAGAAATACCTCTCTGACAGGTATTATGATGAAAATATTAAGGAGTTCCATGAGCTGAGATTGGGATAGAAATCCATGGAAGGGTATGCAAATAAGTTCTTGGAATTGTTGAGGTATGTCAGGTATATCAAAGATGAGAAGGTGAAGGTCCAGCATTTTCTGAGTGGATTGCCTCAATCTTAGAAAGATAAAATTGAGTTTTATGAGCCTAGAACTCTTGAAGAAGCAATAAGGAAAGCTAAGTATTGCTATGAGCAAAGAAAAGGTAAACCTAATTACCATAAGGCATGGAAGGACAAGAAGAATGAGAAGTTTGACCAAATAAAGAAAGGTTTCAAACCCCTAACTTCAGGAAGCAGCAGAAGCATCCATCGCAAGCTGCAAGTAAGCCAGTTGGAGTGATAGGAGAAAATCCTAAAGATCCACAACAGAATAGAGGACCACTCCAATGTTGGAAATGTGGAGGACCCCACATGCATAGAAATTGTCCACTCGAGAATGAGAGTGCAAGGCCAGCTTACAACATTCAAGAAGCAGAAATAGTGGGTCAAGTAGCAAAGGCAGCCCCTAGGATTTATGCAACACTGGAGGACCGCCAGGTAGATCACCAGTCAACTGTGGTTGAAGTTGTAGGTAAGACTGTTGAACAATTTGTTTCTATTTTGATTGACCCTGGTTCTACTCATAGATAGATTACCCCTAGAGTAGTGGAGATTTGTGCTTTTAATAAAGTAAAGCATAGAAAATCTTGGTTAGTTCATCTAGCCACTGGAACTAAGAGGAAGGTTAGTGAAGTGGTAGAGAAATGTTCATTGGTCATGAATGGATTGGTCACTTGTGTAGATCTTAATGTTCTACCACTTGGCTCCTATGATGTTCTCATTGGAATGGATTAGTCAGAAGCTCACAAGGTAAATCTTGACTATTACAATAAGACTTTCGAACGCATGGATGATGAAGGGAACCTAGTAGTTGTGAAAGGTATTCCAAAGGTGATTTCAGTAAGGCAGGTTTCAGCAATGCAGTTGAAGAAGTTCTATAGGAAAGGCTGCCAATTGTATGCAGCTCATATTTTGGAGGCATCAGAGGATGAAACTCCTAGGTTGGATGACTATCAGGTGTTACAGGAATTCAATGATGTGTTTCCTGATGAGATTTCAGGGCTTCCTCCAAAGATGGACATTGATTTCAAAATTGAACTTGTGCCAGGAGTAGCACCCGTGTCCAAGACACCCTATAGGATGAGTACACCAAAGATGCTAGAGTTAAAGATGCAACTACAAGAGTTGTTGAAAAATAAGTATATCAGGCCGAGTGTGTCTCCTTGGGGAGCACCAGTTCTGTTTGTAAAGAAGAAAGATGGTACACTTAGGTTGTGTATTGATTACAGACAGTTGAACAAAGTCACTGTGAAGAATAAATATCCTTTTCCTAGGATCGATGACCTCTTTGATCAAATGAGAGGAGAAAAGGTATTTTCCAAGATTGACTTGAGGTCTGGTTATCATCGGGTGAGAATAAAGGATGAAGACATTCATAAGACAGCCTTTAGAACAAGGTATGGACATTATGATTTTGTAGTGATACCGTTTGGTCTCACAAATGCACCCGCTACATTTATGCGCCTTATGAACAGTGTCTTCAGTAGGTATTTGGACAAGTTTGTTCTTGTTTTCCTTGATGACATTCTTATTTATTCTAAGAATGAGAAAGAGCATGAAGATCATTTGAGATTGACATTGCAATTGCTCAGGGAGCATCAGCTGTATGAAAAGCTGAGCAAGTGTGACTTCTATAGAGATAGAATTCAGTGTTTGGGTCACATTATCTCAGAAGAGGGTATCTCTGTGGACCCTAAAAAGATTGAAGCCATTATGAATTGGCCTACTCCAAGAAATGTGACAGATGTAAGATATTTTATGGGACTTGCAGGATACTACCGGAGATTCATTGAAGGATTCTCCAAAGTTGCACATGCCATCACTTCTTTGCAAAAGAAGGGGATAAATTTTGAATGGAAATTGAGGTGTGAAGAAAGCTTCCAGCAGTTGAAAAATCTCCTCAATAGTGCACTAGTATTGAAATTTGCAAATCCAGAGAAATATTTTGTGGTGTGTAACGATGCATGCGAACAAGGGCTTGGAGGAGTCCTTATGCAAGACAACCATGTGATATGTTACGAGTCAAGAAAGCTGAAGGAGCATGAGAATAACTATGCCACTCATGATCTAGAGCTTGCAACCATAGTACATGCCCTCAAGATGTGGAGGCATTACTTGATGGGTAGAAGATTCAAACTAAGGACAGACCATTGTGGTCTGAAGTATCTATTTGATCATCCTACTCTGAATGCTAGGCAAGCGAGATGGTTGGAGTTTTTATGTGAGTTTGATTTTGAAATCAAGCACATAAAGGGAAAAGAGAATAAGGTAGCTGATGCACTCAGCAGGAAGGTGCAAGAAGTGCATGTGGCATCTCTTAGTATTTTCCAATCAGATTTGAGGCAGCAAATTGTTAATCATGCTGCTGGAGATGAATGGTATGAGCAGGTAAAAGACAAATTGCAGCAGCAAAGTCTTGAGAAAAGGTATGAGGGATATAAATTGGAAGAAGATGGACTTCTTACTTATTAAGGTAGAATTTATATTCCAAATGTAGCAGATTTGAGGAGAGTTGTTATGGATGAAATCCATCAAGCTCCGTATTCTGGTCACCCAGGATACCAAAAGACGATTGCTACCGCCAGAAAATAGTACTTTTGGCCAGGAATGAAAACGGACATTGCTGAATACATTTCAAGGTGCATGAAATGTCAGCAGGTAAAGGTTGAGCATCAACATCCCGCAGGTTTGTTGCAGCCTTTGACAATTCTAGAATGGAAATGGGAAGTTATTTCCATGGATTTTATTATAGGATTGTCAATGACTTGGAGACAACATGATTCCATCATGGTTGTGGTGGAAAAGTTGACAAAGGCAGCACATTTTATACCTGTTAAGTCTACGCATAAGACTGATGACATTGCAAAGATCTTCATGAAGGAGATTTTCAAATTGCATGGATTTCCGAAGGCAATAGTCTCTGACTGAGATGTCAAGTTCACTTCCAATGTTTGGAAGGGGTTGTTTGTAGATTTGGGTACAAATCTAAACTTCAGCACTGCATATCATCCTCAGACTGATGGTCAAACAGAGAGAGTTAATCAAGTGCTGGAAGATATACTTCACATGTACGTGATGGACAAACCAACCAAGTGGAAAGATTGCTTACACTTGGTAGAGTTTGCTTATAACAATGGAAAGCAAGCATCCTTGGGGATGAGTCCATATGAAGCTTTGTATGGAAGAAGGTGTAGGACACCAGTGACTTGGGATAAGCCAATGAACAGGGTTGTGCTTGGTCCAGAATTGTTCAAGGAGATGGAGCAGGAAGTTGTAAAGATTAGGCAGAATCTGAAAGTAGCACAAGACAGACAGAAAATCTATGCAGATAAGCATAGGGTGAACAGGGAGTTCATTGTTGGGGATCATGTTTACCTTAGAGTGAAGGAAAAGAAGAGTTCCTTGAAGCTTGGAAGTTGTGCCAAGATGTCACCAAGATATTGTGGTCCGTTTGAAGTGCTTGAAAGAATAGGGCCAGTTGCATATAGACGTGCATTGCTTGCTACCACTAGAGCTCATAATGTTTTTCATGTTTCTTTGCTTAAGAAATATGTATCCTAACCATGTGATAAATTGGGATGTGATTCAAGTGGAACCTGAGGGAGAGTTCCAAATTGAGCCAAATCACATCCTTGATAGGAAGGTCGCAATGATCCGAAACTGAGCCATAGGGCAGGTAAAGGTGCAATGGGAGCATTACAGTCCTGAAGAGGCTACGTGGGAGCTGGAGAATGCCATGCGATTGGCACATCCATTTTTTTTCAATTCTGTGGAGCACTGAGGCAGTACCAGTGTAGCATTTTGTTCAAATTTTGTAAGGCACTGAGGACAGTGCTATTGAAGGGGGAGGGGAATGTAACACCCCGGTTTTGACCCTGTTTGCTTTAAATGTATATGGTGTATAGAATGTAATTGATCGTGGTGTGGAGCTAAAATCAAAATCCCCACCATCGATTTGATTGTGTCATGTTTCGGCGATTGAAATCGTTGCCGATGGTATATCATGATATATGGCACATTACAGTTTTGGCATTATGTAATTATGCATTTTAATTAAAATTAACCCAACCAGCTATGTCCATGTAACCATAATGAAAAGGGCATGATTTTTCTAAGGAAAAGGAGGGGGGATTATTAAACTTTGAGCCTATGGGAGAAAATCCATGTGTCAGCTGTTAAACCCCTTTTGAATTACTCGCCTTTCCTTGTCTCACCAGTCAACTACTACATTTAAAACCCTCTGTTGTTAGTTGGGGCAGTTATTGATGGGCAGTGTTGTGTGGCAGGACTACTAGTCCTTTCCCACATGCACACTCCACCAGTGGATTCTTTTCACTTCACGTGGGTAGGGAGGAAAAATGACTCCATTCTCCCATTCTTCCATTCTCGCCCATCCTCACGGAGAGAAATAGTCATTATCTTCTCCTCACGTGCAAGCTGGGGTTGTTTTCCTCACACAGCGAGCTGGGGAGATATTTTCTGTCATCCACGACTTTCCTGTGAATGAGCCATTCATTATTTGTGCTGTGGGGGTGTTTTTTCCTTACTGGTTTTGTGGTCTGCGTATATGTTTTTCCTCATGTCTGGGCTGAGAGTCGGATCTCCTCTCCCATTTCAAGCTGTGTATTTTCTCGTTTCCTCAGTGTTGAGATCGGGGCTATTATTTTCCCCATGATTTTGTTTATTATGGTTCTAGTTACATTTTGGGCTTTTATGGATTCTTATTGGGTCGTTTTGGCCCTGATAGGGCCAAGAATGACTCAGGGATTGGATTTCCCCTTCCAAGCTGTGAATTGCTTGTTTTGTTGTGTGTATGCAGTGGTTGGTCTTCAGAATGTGTTGGAATGGGGATGAGGGATTGGTTTGCTTGATAAACTTGGTGTGTTTGGGAGCCACATAGACAGAGCTAGAGGGTTGGATTTCTTCTCCACAACCCATGAATAGCACTGAAAGGGAGGTCAAGGCTTGAGGGACTGTGTAGCAAAGAAGGGACTGATTTCCTTTTGTTGGGTGTGTCTGGGTGTTCTAGAAGTCAGGCTAGTTCTGGTGTAGGTGTCCTTAGCTCTTCAATGAGCTCACCATCTTGGCATTTAGCTTTTCCCAGATCCTGGATGGCCTGATAAACCCAACTGTGTTGGCTTGGCTGATTTGTGTATCCTTGGCTATGTGTAGTCCTGCTTGTTCCTTACTCCTTGGGGAATCATGACCAACTCGAGGGTGGAAATGTTGATGAGATATTAAGGAGCACACTGGCCTATGGTTAGGTGGAACATTGCAGCGACGTAGCTGGTTGCGGGATGAATTCCTCATAAGATAAGTATTCTTGTATGTATCATTTCTGCAATTATATTTACTGTTGATGAATTATGGTGAACATGTTGAATGCTTGAATGTATGGTGTTGCTTCAGATGTATGGTAACAGTGCATCTCTGCATGTTTTTACTTCAAAGCATTTTATTTCAGTATTTATGTATGCGCGTGTTCATGGGGCTAGTTGCTCGGATAGTTGAGGTCTAGTAGCGTCGTCTTCGTCGGTCGGAGGGTCGGGGACATGACAATGAGTTTAGGGATGTTGTGAGGGATGCACAAGGTATGAACAATTGTAGGGAACATACATAAAATATAGCACATAGATTAACTAAAAATTTAAATGAAAACAAGAGTGCACATTGGTCTTGGAAAATCAAGAGTGGAAACACCTCTCAAAAATGTAGTTATTGTAGTATGCACATTGGAGGTTATAAATAGAGAAGTTTGTATTCAAAATCAAACCAAGAACAAAGGACATTACTTATTTTCCCACAAAGATTATACTGGTGAAACAAATAGGCCATAGGTCTACAATTTATGGATCATATGGTATCAAAGATGTTGAAGATGTGGCCTAGATTCTAGAAGTAGTTGTAGAAAAATGAGGACAAAAGGGAGTGGGAAATAAACCATTAATCCAACCTCCTCATAGAAGCTTGAAAGAGGTTATCCAAAAGGATGTTTTTGCCACTAGTAATTGCACCAACACTTGGGGGGGGGGGGGCAAAACATGTTGATAAGAAGAAATTGAGGATTTTCTTAAAATGCAAGAAGACTTGAAGTATGTCATCATCTATAGAAACAAGTACACAAATATTTGGCATTGAGGAAGCAAATATGGACCAACAACAATTTCAAAGGAATATACCAAAGACCGAAGAGGTGAAGAGTTCACCACTACTTTTTCATTGTTATAAATATAGTTCCAAAGGTGTTGCAAATTATCTAAAGAACTACAAAAGGAGAGTAAGAACAATTAGGAATGAGTAAATCCCTTTGCATTGTTTTCTTCCTCTATGTAAAAGTGTTAAGAAGTCATTTATTGAGTGTGCTATAAAAGAGCATGAATCATGACATGCCACATGTCCAAGTTGAAGCTTTTGGGAATCAAAATATTGTAAATGGTGATGTGTGATTTGAAATGGATTCAAATTAAACCCAACATCCAAACTTTGTACATTAAATTTAGACAAATTTTTCAATCCATAATCAACTTAAAGATAAACTACCAAGAAGGTGTGTCCTATCATGCTGGTGAATGTAAGTGTTGGGCCTTTCTAACCTGGTTCTTAGATGTGTTCCTCCCATGGTAAGATGTGAGTGTTGGGCATGCCTTTATGACATGGTGTTGGATGTGTTCCTCTCATGGTTAGATGTAAGTGTTGGGTGGGCCATTCTGACTTAGGGTCAGATATAAGCACTGAAGAAGACCTACATGGAGGCTAGGCCTACAACCAACATGAAAAAGGGTTGGCTCTGTAGAACTTCCTATGATGAGAAGAATCAAGAGATAGCACCAGTGATGATGACCCAGTGATGATCCAGATCCAGTGATGATGATCCAACAGTGATGATCCAGCAGTGATGATCCAAATTGAGTAATGATTCTGATCCAGTGATGATCTAGATCTAGATGAATATGACTTGAAGATGAATATGAAGAGAACTTGATGATGATTCAGATGATACAGATAAGAAG
>LPNX010218334.1:525152-538393 GCA_001517045.1 Pseudotsuga menziesii | reverse complement strand
CCTTCCTAGTTAAGAGGGAGTGTTGATGTAATTGTAACTTCGGAATGTATTCACTTGTATATCTTATGTATTGTACCCTGATGTTTATTCCAGGAAGTGTCTGTAATGTATTTGAGTCATGTCATGCCCTGATGTTCCTATCGGTAGATTCAATAATGTAAACAAGTCATGTAAAGTCATTGTGGGTAACCCTCCTATTGATCAAGGGTTAAAGTCCCCGCAGTTGTGGGGAACTAGGGTTATTAGACTCTCCTAGAGATGTCGGCCCTAGTAAGTAATTGTTAAGTGGGGCCGACATGTTGAAGTGGACATTAAGTGAACGAAAGAATATAAATACAAAGTGAGCCTCTCTATTTATCACACACATTCACTCACACTAGGTTGTAGCGCATAACTGAGAGAGAAGAAGTTGTTGGGACAATAGAAAGAAAGACTACTGCTGTCAGGAAATCATCTTACTATTTTTGGGGTTTTGCTTTTGGTGTTAATTATATCTCAGAGAAAGTTGCGGGGTTTTCTCCTTTATGGTTTCCCTGAGGAAAAACTTTGTGTTCATTGTCTCTTATGTTTGATTGTTGTGCTTGTTATTCTCTCAGTTAAAGATCCTCAGATAATGCTAGCTTGAATGAAAAAAATCTAACATGGTATCAGAGCTAACCTGAGAAGAAGACAATTTGCAGCTGTAGAAGCTAGGGCTTCTTAGTTTTTGGGTCTCTCTCCACAATCCCTCAGAAAAAGGATGCTAGGATAACTCTCCATTGAAGGGCGCATCTTTCTATCGAAGCGGAATTTGATTATGGGCATTTTCATTTTTGGTGCAGGAAATTAGGGATTTTCTCAGAAGAGGAATTTTTGAGTGAGCCCGACATAGGATTTTTCTCCTAATCAAAATCAAAGTTTAGAGACTTGGGTTGAGATTTTTGGTTGGGTGTAACTCCGGGAAAGTCAAACCCTAGTTTGAGCCCGAGCTGGAAAAACCCTAAATACTAAAACTGATAAGTTATGATAAATTCGCTATATCTCAGGATTGCAGAAGTCTCAGGGGCCAAAACTTTCACAGGTCGAAGATAAAATCCTAATGTACACTGTGTCCAAGTTTCAACCTCATATTCACTATATTATAGGATATATCATTCCTCCAAATTAGGGTTCTAGCCTCTTCTAGGATTCATCCCTAAACAGGACACCTAGGGAGAATTGTTATATTTTGAGCTACAAAGATCCAAATGAAATTTTTGAAGATGTTCCAGATAGGGCACAGACTATACTTTCCGTACAACTTCACTATGTTGAACAGTCCTGAAACATGTCACCTTGGTAAAACGCTCATAAGTCCCAATTGGTGAAGCCAATTCTGATGAAACCTATGGTGTTGGAACAAGGATAGAAGAGAATACCTCAGTACGAAATTTCAAACACAGAGGAGTAGTAATTAAAAGATACCGCAAAAACAGTATCAAGCATTTCTGCATAAGAAATTGGTAAACTAGGGCTTCTTGTTCTGGGAGATTCCCTCCACTATTTTTAGAAAAGGAGTACATTGGATAGCTCGCCTTGAAGAGGCCTATATTTATATCCAATCACATCTAAAAGATTCCAAGTTTTGAAAATTATGGTTTCTCTGACAAACCCTATATCAGCTAGCTCCAGAACCAGGATGGACACCTCAAATAGGTAAGATCTAATCTTTTGCTATTTTCATTTGAGGTTCTCATTTCAAAATGATCTATCACATCAGCTTGATGACAAGCTTGGTGAAGTTGACAACTTCCAAGCATGGAAGTATATGATCTCTCTAAAGAAAATGAATTGGACACCTATAGAAGTAGAGAGGTTCCAGTTCCAAAGGGAGATGAGGCTAAAAGTATTACACAAGAAGAACTTGGTCAAGTCCAAGAAGATCATTGTTGACAATCACAGATCACCTTATACCACAAGTTTCTTCCCTAAAGACATCGAAAGAGATGTTTGATTCCTTGACCAAGCTATTTGAAGGGAATAACATAAATCGAAAGATGACCTTAAGAAACCAATTAAAGAATGTGAAGATCCAGAATGCAGAGACCATACAGTCATACTTTACAAGGGTCTCTTAAATCAAAGAACAGCTTAAAGCGGTAGAAGAAGAAGTGGAGAATGTAGAAGATGTGATAACTAACTTGAATGGCCTCTCAGGATCATGGGATTCATTCATTCAAGGAATGTTTTCTAGAAGGAAGTTATTGCTTTCAGTAGACTCTGGGAAGAGCACACACAAGAAGAAGCTCGACTCATAATAAGAGAAAAGAATATGGGAGCAACTGAAGATCAAGCTCTCACCATCCAAAGAAGATCCCTCAAGTGATGAGGAATATGAAGAACTCAACTCTTGAAGAACCTCTTATCCATCTTAGAATTTGGATAAGAAATGATGCTATTATGAATGAAGAAGATGATGAAGCTGAAGGCTCAAGAAGGAGTTTACCCACAAAACAAATAACGATAAGTATTCAATTGTCATTTCATGATATTGTTTTGTTATGCATTTGTTTATATTCAGTTGATGTATTATGCATGATAGAATGTTTGCATTATTGATAGTATACTACTAATATGCATGTGATGGGTAAGTAGCTCATGGTGCTATACAACTATTTATTGCTACTTATCTAGAATGAAACCTCTTTGCTGACATATTGGATTAGTGCACAATCTCAATGTTGTCCTGGTAGAGATGGAAGGAATCTAGAAATTTTTCGTGAGATATGGATGAATGTTGTATTGTCTAAAATAGTTGCATGATTATATCTTTATGCATAATAATTTACCATTATGAATATGCACTATGAAATGTTTCTAATCATACAACTAGTGCATTTGACTTGTAAGAAAGACCGTGTACAATCGCCTACAAGAAAAGAAGGATGAGACTTGTTCCGAAGAACAAGTGACGACAGTTCAAAATTCACTCTAATAATCCAAAATGAAGAATGATGTCTAGGATGCAGCATCGAGACCTGAAGGGAAGTCTATAGTATCTTCCATATGGATCTACAAGATCCAGCATGCAGTAGATGACAACATTGTGGGATACAAGGCAGGATTCGTAGCACGAGGCTTCTCACGGAAAGAAGGAATAGACTACAAAGAGACATTTGCATCCAATGGGAGTTGAGGCACATGACATGCAGACTCATATGTGTAAATTAAAGAAGACCTTGTACAAGCTCAGAAGACACCCATGGGATAATACATACATGAGGAGCTTGAAGAAGATGACAAGCTCATAGATGGGTGTGAGAAGAACTTTTGAAAAGGTTCAAGATAGAGGATATTGGTATCCAGTGACCCTAGATGGATACATAAAATAATTAGTAGCAAAGGAAGCTACTTGTCACTCCAGTACATAATGTTTCAGTGCATAGAGTACAAAATACAGAGGGATTATGAAGCTCTGCTTTAGAGGGAGTGACTGTAGAAGTTCCTGAGGTTTGACATGGTATGACATGATGGATATATTATTGATGACTCTAGGCTTTATTGAGAGTAAAGCGGATTTCAACCTTTGCTTCAAGGTTGAAGGAGAAATACCAGTAATGCTCCTGTTATATGTCGATGACTTGTTCCTGACAAAAAATAGGAACTCATTAAAGTTGCAAGAAGGAGACTTGTTTCCAAGTTTGAGATGAAGGACTTGGGGATGATGCACTACAATCTAGGCATAGAGGTGTGGACAAGGGAAGTATGCAGTAGAGATCCTGAAGAGGTTCAGGATGATGGACTGCATGACCACACCTATGGCATCGAACCTGAAGCTATTGAGTGTTGCTTCATCAGATTCGTTTGATGCCACGATGTATCATCAGATGATTTGTTCATTGATGTACCTGATGGATACAAGACCAGATACTTGCTTTGCTGTGAACACATTGAGACATGTTCACTTGATTGTTGCAAAGCATGCAGTGAGGTACATGAAGGGTATAGTTGAGTATGGGCTCAAGTATGAGGTAGATCAGAAGATTAACCTGGAAGGTTATGTTGATTTAGATTGGGTAGGCAGTTCCATCAATAGAAAGAGCACTTCAGGGTGCTGCTTCAATATGGGATCAGGTGTGATCTCTTGGTTTAGTAGGAAACAGTCTTGCATGGCACTAAGTATAGCTGAAGCAGAGTATGTCGCAGCTTGTTCAGCTAGTTGTGAGGCAGTATAGTTGAGGAAGCTACTGTCTGATTTATTTGATCTCCAGTTGGATGCTACTTGTATATATTGTGACAACCAGATTTGTGTGAAGTTGTCTGAGAACCCGGTGCTCCATGATAAGTTAAATCATATCGAGATTAAATATCACTATATCAGGGATATGGTACAGAGAGGAGTAATGAAACTCTAGCATGTTGTGATGGACAAATAGATAGCTGATGTGTTGACTAAGCCATTAGCCAGAGTGAAGTTTGAGTACTTCAAGGAGAATCTTGGTGTTCTCCAAATAGAGGTTCCCTCCAAAGGGAAGTGATGAGTCAGTGAGCCATTCTGACATGGTGAGAGGATTGGTTCCTTCCATGGTCAGATGTAAGGGTTGAGCCATTCTGTCATGGTGAGAGGATTGGTTCCTTCCATGGTCAGATGTGAGTGCTGAGCCATTCTGATGTGATTGAGGGATGTGTTCCCACATGATCAAATATAAGTGTTGAAGGCCATTCTCTAGGAGAATGGAGGAAACTGGTCAGTTACCAAGAATCCTCAGCCTAGGGCTAAGAGCCATTCTAATGTGACTATGGGATTGGTTCCCACATGATCAGATGTAAGTGCTGAGCCTTTTCATAGATGATAGTAGGTGTGTCCTATCATGCTGGTGATTGTAAGTGCTGAGCCTTTTCACAGATGGTAGTAGGTGTGTCCTACCATTTTGGTGATTGTAAGTGTTGTGCCTTTCCACAGATGATAGTAGGCATGTCCTATCATGCTAGTGGTTGTAAGTGTTGAGCCTTTCCACAGATGATAATAGGTGTTTCCTATCATGCTAGTGGTTGTGAGTGTTATGCCTTTTCACAGATGGTAGTAGGTGTGTCCTACCATGCTGGTGATTGTAAGTGTAGTGCATTTTCATAGATGATAGTAGGTGTGTCCTATCATGCTGGTGAATGTAAGTGTTGGGTCTTTCTGACATGGTTCTTGAATGTGTTCCTCCCATGGTCATATGTGAGTGGTGGGCATGCCTTTCTGACATGGTGTTGGATGTGTTCCTCTCATGGTCAAATGTAAGTGCTGGGTGGGTCATTCTGACTTAGGGTCAGGCATAAGAGCTGACTAAGACCTACATGGAGGCTAGGCCTACAACCAGCATGAAAAAGGGTTGGCTCTATAGAAATTTCTATGATGAGAAGAATCAAGAGATAGCACCAGTGATGATGACCCATTGATGATCCAGATCGAGTGATGATCCAGATTTAATGATGATGATCCAGCAGTGATGACCCAGATCCAGTGATGATGATCCAAATCGAGTGATGATCTAGATCTAGATGAAGATGAATTGAAGATGAAGATGACGAGAACTCAATGATGATTCAGATGATACAGAGAAGAAGACTTGTGCTGATAAATTGTGTCGAGAGAATACCTTCCTAGTTAAGAGGGAGTGTTGATGTAATTGTAACTTCGAAATGTATTCACTTGTATATCTTATGTATTGTACCCCGATGTTTATTCCAGGTAGTGTCTATAATATATTTGAGTCATGTCATGTTCCGATGTTCCTATCGGGAGATTCAATAATGTAAACAAGTCATGTAAAGTCATTGTGGGTAACCCTCCTATTCATCAAGGGTTAAAGTCCCAGCAGTTGTGGGGCAATAGGGTTATTAGACTCTCCTAGAGATGTCGGCCCTAGTAAGTAATTGTTAAGTGGGGCCAACATGTTGAAGTGGACATTAAGTGAACGAAAGAATATAAATACAGAGTGAGCCTCTCTATTTATCACACACATTCACTCACACTCAGTTGTAGCGCATAACTGAGAAAGAAGAAGTTTTTGGGACAATAGAGAGAGAGACTACTGCTGTCAGGAGATCATCTTATTTTTTTGGGGGTTTTTCTTTTGGTGTTGATTCTATCTCAGAGGAAGTTGCAGGGTTTTATCCTTTATGGTTTCCCCGAGGAAAAACTTTGTGTTCATTGTCTCTTATGTTTGATTGTTGTGCTTGTTATTCTCTCAATTAAAGATCCTAAGATAATGCTAGCTTGAATGATAAAAATCTAACAACAACTACAATTCATTTATGGCCTCCATTATTTTCCTAATTGACTCATTGTCTCACTTTCTTGGAGTTGGCATAATAATAATTAAAATAGAATTCAAAATTGGTGAAAGTATTAATGGTTTTGGGAATGGTGAAGGTTCTCATGTTCAAATCACACTCCAAAACTATACCTCTAGGTATATTCATTAGTACGAGTTATTGAAGTACTATAAACAATGGTATCTTTAAACATTTTCTACAAGCATATATGAATTTTTGGCCTAGAGATTCTTTGAATCCCAAGGCTCATGGCTAATTCTCATGGCTAGTGGATGGTCTAATTGAATTTAGCAACCTGTACAACATCCTCGTATGGTTGACTCACTAAAAGGAGTGTTGGAATTGTTGATTATGACCATCACACTACTTTCCATGTGATTGGATAAATGGAATATTTATTTATATGTCAATTCACCCTTTTTAGTTTGGTACAATTATATTCCTGGAGGCCACATGTGAAGACATGGAAATAATTTTAATAGCACAGTTAAAAGGAACCCATATTTCAGTGCTACCACATACACTAGTCACCTACAGAAATTTTGATGGTGATTCAAATCCCCTCACACAAAGGAAGAAGAGAAATCCATCACTTTATTGGAGTGACCGCTTGAAGGAATGGATAAATTTAAAAAAGATTCTATACAGAGTTGCAGAATGATGCAAAGTTAAAGTGTTGCATAAGCACCTACTAAGAAACGTATGTAAATGAATGCGTAAAGAAAACCTCTAGCTCTCAAATTGGTTGCATTGTCAACTTGCTTGGAATATTAATGTAATACATTTGCTTGTGTGTTGTAGTAATCATGTATGCAAACATCCTTCTATAAGATTCTATATAAAGCTACAGAATGATGCAAATTTGAAGTGTTTCATAAGCACCTACAAGCAACATATGTAACTGAATGAGCAAAGCAAACCTCTAGCTCTCAAATTGGTTGCATTGTCAACTTGACATCCTTACCAAGAGACAAGAAACCACTAAAAGTTTCTTCTGAATCAGTTTGTTGATGTTGTGAGGGATGCCCAAGGTATGAAAAATCAAAGGGAACATACATAAAATATATCATGCCAATTAACTACAAATTTAAAAGGAATGGGTGTTTTCACAATTCTCTGGATGGATTTAATCTCTACACATGCAAAATAGACAATCCTAGGGTAACGCCATCACTATTGAGCAGAGGAAGGATTCAGGAAGACAAATAATTCTCTGTACACAATACAGAAGTTGAATCATTAAATTAATAACAATTACTCGAAGGAAACTCAACACCTCGGAGACTACATTGTGTCAATCACCTTGTTAAGCGATTTATAACTATTTTTAGGATACTTCGATGAATAAGAACTCTTTTCAAGTACGAGTTAAGTAAGCTGGCAATTTTGAAGGAAATTCATAACTCATGTTAGGCTGAAACTTCTGCTACCTCTAGTTACATGAATAAAAATAATGAACTAGGAGTTAATTAATAAGGTGTGAGTTGACAAGTTGAATAAGGTTGAAAATCTAGGGAGCCTGGAAATCAATACTATAAATGCTATCAAAAAAGGAATGAAGTACAGAAATATTTTTTTTAACCTGAATGCTTGCTTGAAAGTTCTGAGATCAAGAAAAAAACCCCAACTCTTTGATTGTTTGCTCTAAAAGCACAAAATATTAAGAAAAAAGCCAAAATCTTTGATACTTACTACAAAAACCCAAAATGAATATCTGGAAAAAAAAATTGTATTTTGACTTCTTGCTGCAAAATCCTAAAATGTAGATCTAGAGAAAAAAAAAATATTTTGATTTCTTGTTGCAAAATCTCGATATGCAGATCTGGAAAAAGAAACCAAAATCGTTTGATATATAATTAAAACCCAAATCGGAAATCAATATATATGAGGCGAATAAAATTTAAAAATGGGATCCAACCATAAAATTTGGACGAAATTACCAGGGACCTCGATTTCCATGATCGATGGTGGGCGATACGACTCCTAACAACTGTCATTTTCCCATATCTGGGTGAATGAGAGGTAGATTCTGATTTTCTTGGGCGGACAGAGGTCCAAATCGAATTTGGAAGGGGATAAATGTTCTGATTTGGGGCGGCCTTTATATATTTTATGGGCTAACCTCCCATTTTTTAAAAATAAAAGAAGAAAATGTGGGCTAAGCTTAGTAAACAAGGGTTTAGTTAAAAAAATTCCCATTAAAAAATTAAAAGATTTAAATTTTGCCCATGGGATAATATTATCCCCTAAAATTTTCCCTATTTTTCGATCATGAAAAAGATAGGAACGGGTTTTCAGAAGTAAACGGTGAATTAGAGCACATTGTCGAAGACTCTAGTAATTCCTGCAAGGAGATAAATATCAAGAGGGATTCTACCAAACAAACAAAGATAAGAATTTGAATTGTCATTTCCTATATATCTAGTTGCTTAAATGACATTGTTTAGTTGTGTACACATATATGTGCAAGGAAATGTATTATGCACGATAGAGTGTTTACATTGATGAACAATATACTACTAATATGCATGTGATGGGTAAGTGGCCTATTGTGCTATACAACATTCCATTGCTACTTATGTAGAACGAAACCTCTTTGTTGACATGTTGGTAGTAGTGCACACTCTTAATAATGTCCTGGTAGAGATGGAACGCATCATTGTGAATACATTTTGAAGATTATGAAATGTTTCTAACCATGCAACTTATGTATTTGACTTGTAGGAAGGATCATATCCAATAACCTACAAGAGAAGAATGATGAAGTTGTGGATGTACAAGAAAATAATGATGAGCCCCAATGGTCTGGTCATTGTATAGAGAGTTTGGTCATATTCTTCATGGGTAGATCCCAACATGGTTTGTGACATCACCGAGGGTGGATCCTAGTATAAATGGTCGTATCACTAAGGGTAGATCCCAACATGGTTGGTGGCATCCCCAGAAAGAATATGCCAAGAAGGTTGGTCATATATTCGAATAGGAAGATCCTGTGGTATGGCATTCATTTGCAGAAATTGTGGTCAGGCATTCATTTGCAGACGTTGTGGTATGGAATTCATTTGCATATGTTGTGGTCCGACATTCATTTGCAAACATTGTGGTTCAGCATTCATTTTCAAACGTTGTGGTCTATCATTCATTTTTAGACGTTGTGGTATGGCATTCATTTGCAGACGTTGGCATCTGGCATTCATTTGTAGACATTGTGGTCTGTAATTTAATTGCAGACGTTGTAGTCCTACATTCACTTGTGGACATTGTGGTATTGCATTCATTTGTGGACATTGTGGTTCTTCATTCATTTATGGATGTCGTGGTCCTACATTCATTTACGTACATTGTGTTCCTACATTCATTTGCAAACGTTGTGATCTTGCATTCATTTGTGGATGTTATGGTCTTGCATTCATTTATGGACGTTGTGGTCCTACATTCATTTGTGGATGATGATATTCCATCATTCTTTATGTTGTGGGTGATTCCACATTAATTTGTGGATGATGATATTCCATCATTCTTTATGTTGTGGGTGATTCCACATTAATTTGTGGATGTTGTGTTGTGTTTGCATATGCTACATTGCAGGTGATGATAAAGATAATGATGCTTTAGATTATGCGATGTGATGTCATGTGATGTCATGTGATGATGTGTTGAGATGTGATGCTCATTATGATGTGTGGAGATATGATGCTCATGATGATGTGATGGGATGTGATTCTCATGATGATGTGTCGATATGTGATGTTCATGACGATGTACTGAGATTTGATGATTGTGATGATGTGTCGAGATGTGATGCTCGAGATGTGATGCTCGTGATGATGTACTAATATATAATACTCATGATGATGTGTCGATATCTTATGCTTGTGATGATGTGACGAGATGTGATTCTCTTAATGATGTGCCGAGATGTGATGCTCATGATGATGTGTCGAGATGTGATGCTCGAGATAATGCTCATGATGAAGTGTCAAGATGATATGCTCAAGATGATGATGTGCTTCTTCATGATGATGATGTTCCAAAAATGATGATGATGTTGATATAGTTGTGAAAATTTTCTACGACATATAGACTTACCAGTCAGTTGTACAGTTTTTTTGTGTTATATAATACCTTCCTTGTTAAGAGGGAGTGTTAAATAAATGTAATTATGGAATATATTCTATTTTGTATTATTATTATTATTCATCTCTTCAGAGATGTTGTTCCTTCGATTAGGGATGTCGATGATGTATTTGTTCATGTAAAGTCTTGATATAAAACCTTTGTTATAAGTTGAGTCAATAGTACCGACAAAAGTATTATTAAAATGTAATTTTGAGTCTCCCAACGCAAGCCAACCCTTATTGGGAGGATAATTCATCCATGTTGAGTTATTAGGCCTCTCCACTGATTAGTATAAATAGCGGAGGCCCCTCCCTCATTTGGACACAATTAGAACTCATGCAAGTTCGCTAGAGAGAGAAGGAGCAATCCATTTGGGAGAGAGGAATCACTCCAGTCTTATTCTTGGAGTATTACAAGTCTTATTCTTAGGGTCTTACATTGTACTTGGTTGAAATCTATATCAAGGAATTTTTGTTGTGTTTTCTCCCCTGCAAGGGTTTCCTAGGATAAATCTCTGTGTTATTTTGTGTGGTTGTGCTTGTCTTTCTTTTAGTGATCCTTTTTCATATGGTTGTGATGTTATGATGCTAAATGTTTTAACATCCTGTATAACCATTAAAATAGTAACAAACTTGAAAGTGTTTAATGCATTGTCACTTTCCTCACAAAGATCCAAAGGTATGCAATATAATTCTCCATACATATTGAATACCATTTTTTTTTCTTTCTGTTTGTATAAGTGTTGATTATAATTTAAAAAGGATGATGCAAAATTGATGAAAAATATTCATTACTTTAAATTTTATTTTATTTTTTAATTTTTTAGATATTCTCCTACCATCACCAAATCATTTACCTTGCACATACTGATAATTGTCTCTCATTATTAAATATTTAGGAATGTAGTATGAATTCATTCATGCATGTCCTAATGACCACATTATATAGTATGGACAACATGCAACAAAGTTGGGCTGCCCTCAATGTGGAATTAGTAGATATCAAATCGGTCAAGTAACAAATAAGGTGACCTACATGCTTATTCCTCGTATTCCCATAGTTCTGCATTTCCAATGATTGTTTAGGTGCAAAAGCAGGGCACAATTTATGAATTGCCATGCACAAAATATAAGTGAATATGGTGGTATGTGAATCCCTACATATGGTACCGCATTTAGGGTCATGAAAGAAAGATGGCCAATTTTTAAAAAGGAACCTTGTCCTATTAGGATTTCAATGGCAATTGATGGTGTCAATCAGTTTAGGGAGATGAGATATGTTTACTCAATGTGGCATATTTTTGTTATANTATATTATACTTAATTAGTTGTTTGTTAGATATAATAATGTATTATATGTTCAATGTAATAAAAAGGTGTATTTTAAATAATTAGGTTGGTATCAAGTTAAAAAAATGGGCGTATTTATTAAACCTCTTATTGATGAACTTATAAAGCTATGGGTTGGCATCACTTTATATGACATCTCCAAACCAATAGGTCAAAGAAAAATTCAATTCCATGGAATACTTACATGGGAAATTCATGATGCCTTGGGGCTTAAGGGTGAAAACATGAAGTTAGGAAACACTTTTGCTTGTTTTTTGACAAAACAAATTGAAAAATTTTATGTTTTTCAACTTCAACCCCTTCAAACCGATATCTCCCTTAGTAATTTCACCTTGAGGTAAACAAAAATGTTTTAGAGAATTGAATTATCTACATACTCATATTTTTATTTTTTAATTATAGACATATAGTGGGGCAAATTTGGTGGGCACCAACGACATATACTTTAAAATTTTAAGTATGAATACTGAGTGACCTTTGTGGACTCCTTTTTTCTTAGAGATAGTTATTTATTTTAGGGAAACGAAATGTATAATCATAATCTACACTCATTGCAGTTGTGCACGGACTATATGTTTAGGATTTTTAGACTATACGTTAATGTTTATTATTTATCGAAATAACAAATGTACCAAAAACGGTGCCTTATTGACACATGTTTTTGTCGCCTCATTTTCTTTCAAATGTGACTTTTATCAAAATAACTAAAAGCACCCTTTTGAAGAGGACACTTCAAGGAACAACCTTGTGATTTTTTTTAAAAAAATTGGCTTCATCTTCGTGATGATATTGAATTTTTATTGTCACTGATTTTTAAGTCACTAGTTTTTTTAATGATAAAGTTTAGAAAAAAAATCATAAAAAATAGAAATCCTAAATGAAACTAAAAAGAAAATATATGATGAGAAAGTAGATTGAATGATGAATCTACTGGTATAAACTCGGACAGGTAATTCTCATTTTTTGAGGTGTTTCAACCTTGCTAAAGTGAGACATTTCTGAAAACTGTAGAAATGGTGCTGGAAATGTTGACTAACAACTCTCGGCCGAGAGATTTAAAATATCTCAGGAAAGAGTTTGTTTTGCTTGAAATCTAACCCAGAGTTAAGCAAATCTCTCGGCTGAAAGTTGTTTTAAACTCTCAGACGAAAACATAAAATATATCTCAGCCAAGAGTTTTGTCACATAATGCTTCAAGGATATTTTAGGGGCTGACACATTAAACTCCCATGATTCTGATGGGATTCCAAAACTTCTCGACCGAGAGGTGTATAAATAGGCTCTCGTTTGAGATATTTTTTATCAATCTCTCAATCAAGAAGTTTTAATCTGTTTTTTCCGCGGAGAGTTTGCAGATATTTTTTCCGTCAAGAGTTTGCAAAGCATTTTTCAACCTAGAGTTTTTATATCCATATTGCAGCTGAGAGTTCACATATCAAAGTTTGCAGATCTGCTGAGATTTCGCATTATCCAAGTTCTTTTAGCCACAAT
>LPNX010218334.1:511806-525119 GCA_001517045.1 Pseudotsuga menziesii | reverse complement strand
TTTTGGCAGGCTCTTATTTTTTTCATCAAACACCTTCTATGAAAACTAAGACTATGGGGAGATATCCTTCTTGACAAGCTAGAGCATGGTAGTTTCATATTATTTTTATCATTCACCCATTAAGTAAGGCAAGCATTTTCTCAAGGCCACCTAATCCAATTTCCCAACACTTAGTCATTTTCATGACTTCTTGCAAAGTTTATCCTGAAACCCTATTTTAGCATATCCATAAATTCTTCCTCGTGAACCTTCAAGTCGATCTGAATATGTGGACAGGTAGACATAACACCCATATACACAATGACCATATGGTGCGGTAATTTTCTTCAACCCACAAGATATGGCGGTGATTTCCCTGAGGCCACTTAGGCAGATTTGCTACTTTGGTGTAAAAGCAACTTGAACCCCTATTTTGGCAGGCTGTTAATTTTGTCATCAAACACATTCTATGAAAACTAAGACTATGGAGAGTTATCCTTCTTGATAACCTAGAGCATGGTAGTTTCATATTATTTTAATTATTCACCGATTAGGTATGGAAAAAAAATTCTCAAGGCCACCTGAGCTAGTTTTCCAACACTTTTTCAGGACTTTCTCCAAAGTTTATCCTCAAACCCTATTTTGGAAGATCCATAAATTCTTCCTTAGGCACTTTCAAGTCGATATGAAGATGTGTACAGGTAGAAAAAACACCCATATACACAATGACCATATGGTGCAATAATTTTCTTCAAGCCACAAGCTATGGTAGGCATTTCCCGGAGGCCACTTAGGCAGATTTGCTACTTTGGTTTAAAAGCAACTTGAACCCCTATTTTGGCAGGTTGTTAATTTTGTCATCAAACACCTTCTGTGAAAACTAAGACTATGGAGAGATATCCTTCTTAATAAGCTAGAGCATGGTAGTTTTAAAATATTTTTATCATTCACACATTAGGTATGGCGGGCATTTTCCCAAGGCCACCTGAGCTAGTTCTCCAACACTTAGTCATTTTCAGGACTTTCTCAAAAGTTTATCCTGAAACCCTATTTTGGAAGATCCATAATTTTTTCACCATACATGCTTAATGCAAATTGAGATCATGTTTATGTAGAAATATCAATAGATTACAGCTTGACCATATGTTGCGGGCATTTACTTTAACCTATGATTTATATGGCGGCCATTTTCTTGAGACTACTTCTAGGTAATTTTACTTTCTCTGGTGCAAAACTGTGTTTTGCCAAACCTATAAGTTTTTCATACAATAATGCTTAGCATATTACTCTTGTTGGGTCTTACTATTATCTTTTTTTCAATGTATGTATTTAACTCTCAATTCTCATATCTTTGCATGCATTGGATTTTAGGTTTTAATTCCTTCAACATGGAAAATCGAAGGGATTGCGGAAAAAAAATATGATCGCACCAAAACTGATGAAGAGGAAAGGAAAGAGAAAAAATGTGAAAATATGAGAAAGTTAAGAGAAAAAAGAGCAATGGAAATAAATGTGGAGGCACTTGGCGGTGACGAAGAAATGTAAAATGTTAACCTCACACATGGTGGTGATGAAGGAATGCAGATTGTCGAGGAACACGTTGATGAAAGAAATGAAGAGTATGGAGGTGACGAGGAAATGAAAAATGTGGAGCAAACTATGGGTAGCATCGATATTGAGACCATGATTGGTGAGTAAATAAATTTTGATATATGTTTATAATTTACTTTATAATATATAAAATTATATATATATATATATATTTGATTTGAAATAACTCACAATTAGCTAAATTTATATATTTATTTTTACGCAGGGTCTACATCCAACATACAACATCCTACCACACTTACCAATTCACAGAGATTAAGTAGAAGCTGCAACAATATCATCATTGATGATAGATTTTGGAGAATATGGATTTAAGTAAAATTGAAGAAATGGGACCTCCGATGCCTAATCATACAGTTCGTTATAGAGTTAAAAAGATAGTCAAAGAATATTTTGAAGGTATTTCTGTCAAATAACAAGCTCAATTGTTAAATATGTTGTTAAAGTGAAAATGTATAAGAAATAAAATGACATTATTGGGCATTAAAAATGTTAAAGAGGCTAAATCAAATGATATTGTATCACAAAATTTGACATCGGTCCTTGCATCACTTGCAAAAAAGTGATCTCATAATTACATGGTTGCTCGTAAATCTATTCTAACACGGGTTGTGGAAAAAAACACTGTAAACAACCGTTTGTTTTCTACTACTGCAAGAATGTTAAAAACATCAAGAAAAAGTTTATGGAAGCATAAAAATGTTAGGGTTCAATTAGATGAGGATGATGAAGTTGCATGTTGGGGTGTTATCTATAGGCAACCTTATCAAGATAGACTTCTAGATAATGTGACAGATAGGGTGACAGAGTTGTGCGACGTCGTATATCGAAAGGAAACTGTGAAACTCATGCCAAACACATAATATAGATCACTCAAGTGGAAATGTTCAAAACTTTTATGGAGAGTAATGTTGATGCGAAGATCACCCTTAGCACATTTGTGAAGCTTAAACCATGGTATGCCAGGCCCATCATTGTTTGTGACACATGTTGGTGTCGATACCATGTAGAATTCGAATTATATTATGAGATATTTATATATTTTGGAATGCATTGTTGGCCAAATAACCCCCCTCTTGTGAGTGTTCATGAATTTGTATCTAAAATACTATGTGTGCGAGAGAATGATCAAGTATTCTATAAGAAGCAATGTGTCGGGGGTAAAAAATGTGAGGAATGCTCTGATTTGGCCCTTTTTAATGCTAACTACCACATTGATGCAAACGATCCTAAAATATCAAATCACATTATGAAATGGAAGAGATATGAATATGTTGATTATACTCATGTTACAGATTCAACATCAACATCAAGAAAGATTAATTTAGTTGAAAGTGATATCTCTTTGACAGATTTTATGAATTTGTTCATGGATCAAATATATAAATATATCAAGCACTCTCACTCAACATGATGGAAGGACTTATAGTTCAAGCAATCACGAGATGTATTTAGAAAATGAACAATATTATCCATTATCGATTTTGATGAAAAATTACACTTTTACTCCGCAAAAGGAGATACAAAGTGAGTATTATCATTCAGATTAGGTATCTATACTTGTTCATATTATGTATAGACATGCAGAGCTTGATGTCGATGGTTTTGATAGCAATGAAAATAATCGTGAAGTGATTAAGGAGTATCATTTCTACATCAGTGGTGATCGTACACATGATACATGTTTTGTCCATCATTGTTTTGGTATGCTTTATAAAGAATTATCAAGACGAAAGGTCACTTTTAAAGAACAATGGGTGTGGTCAAATGGTTGTGCTGGTCAATTTAAATCAGTGTGCTCATTCTTATGGTTGTCTCACCTTCATAGAAACACAGATGTTCACCACACATGGAGATTTTTTGAAACGGGACATGGAAAAGGAGAACACGATGGTGTTGGGGCCTGCGTGAAACATGCACTCAGGAGATATCAAATGAATCACTCTGCTTCTCACCTTGCAAATTCAAACGATGTTGTTAATTGGTGCAAACAAAATTTGAGCCATGAATTCAATGAAAGGATGGGTAATGTGATAAGTTTTTTCTGGAATATTGCAATGGGTGATGTTGACATATCAATGGCACATAATTGTACTGCAATCCTGAAAACAAGGGGCTTACACTCCATTAGGAGTAAGAAAATGACAAATATACACACAATCGAGAAATGAAGGTACTGTTGGTTTTGTCTTGCATGTATTGATGATGTAGAGTCCTTGGATGAGTGTCAAAACCAAAATAACAAATTTGTGAAACCATGGAGACACCAAGAATTGACACCATTGCCCCCATTTGGAAATATCAGCGATGTAGAACACGACAATGAAGCGCTTGTGATTGACAAAGATTATGATCGTGTTTCTAATTTGGTTAGAGAAGGTGATGTATTTGTTGTCATTGCACCTGTAGATAATCCATTAAAAAATGCATTATTATTTATTGAGATGCACTAGGTCAAAAAGCACGTTGATGCAAGAATGTAAAGACCCGTCAAATTATACGTATGGTGTGGGTTCAATGGTTATAATGGGACATTTCTTTGCAGAAGTAAGAAAGTGATATCTCTTTGACAGATTTTATGAATTTGTTCATGGATCAAATATATAAATATATCAAGCACTCTCACTCAACATGATGGAAGGACTTATAGTTCAAGCAATCACGAGATGTATTTGGAAAATGAACAATATTATCCATTATCGATTTTGATGAAAAATTACACTTTTACTCCGCAAAAGGAGATACAAAGTGAGTATTATCATTCAGATTAGGTATCTATACTTGTTCATATTATGTATAGACATGCAGAGCTTGATGTCGATGGTTTTGATAGCAATGAAAATAATCGTGAAGTGATTAAGGAGTATCATTTCTACATCAGTGGTGATCGTACACATGATACATGTTTTGTCCATCATTGTTTTGGTATGCTTTATAAAGAATTATCAAGACGAAAGGTCACTTTTAAAGAACAATGGGTGTGGTCAAATGGTTGTGCTGGTCAATTTAAATCAGTGTGCTCATTCTTATGGTTGTCTCACCTTCATAGAAACACAGATGTTCACCACACATGGAGATTTTTTGAAACGGGACATGGAAAAGGAGAACACGATGGTGTTGGGGCCTGCGTGAAACATGCACTCAGGAGATATCAAATGAATCACTCTGCTTCTCACCTTGCAAATTCAAACGATGTTGTTAATTGGTGCAAACAAAATTTGAGCCATGAATTCAATGAAAGGATGGGTAATGTGATAAGTTTTTTCTGGAATATTGCAATGGGTGATGTTGACAGATCAATGGCACATAATTGTACTGCAATCCTGAAAACAAGGGGCTTACACTCCATTAGGAGTAAGAAAATGACAAATATACACACAATCGAGAAATGAAGGTACTGTTGGTTTTGTCTTGCATGTATTGATGATGTAGAGTCCTTGGATGAGTGTCAAAACCAAAATAACAAATTTGTGAAACCATGGAGACACCAAGAATTGACACCATTGCCCCCATTTGGAAATATCAGCGATGTAGAACACGACAATGAAGCGCTTGTGATTGACAAAGATTATGATCGTGTTTCTGATTTGGTTAGAGAAGGTGATGTATTTGTTGTCATTGCACCTGTAGATAATCCATTAAAAAATGAATTATTATTTATTGAGATGCACTAGGTCAAAAAGCACGTTGATGCAAGAATGTAAAGACCCGTCAAATTATACGTATGGTGTGGGTTCAATGGTTATAATGGGACATTTCTTTGCAGAAGTAAGGAAATATAAATACCATATTCTTTTTCAAGACTATGAGTCAGATGTTATATGTTCTCAATACAGTCATTTGGTCATAGCAGCCCGGTTGCAGTTGAAGGCAGTGAAGAGTAGAAAAAATTCCAAGCATCGACAATGGAAATTGTCGATAGAAGATCACAATTCCATTCTTGATAATATGCCATTGGCACTATGAATCAAAAACACATCAAGGTTGATGAATTTTTGTTCTTTGATTCTAGGGTGGGTGGGTGGGAGGGGCCAAATGAGCTTCCACCTTCACGTGGTTGGCCTCGTCAGTAGATAATATATATATAATTCTTGAAACTAAGAGAAGCTCTTTCTAACAATATTAATTTAAATATATATTATCGGTTTTGATAAAGCTAGATTCATATATATGTTCTTGATGTTGTTGATGTTTTAATGACTTTAAATATAAATATTGAGTTTCAACATTACGGAACAACATTTCTATTTCTAACTTGTTACATATTTTTAAAACATAAGAAGGCACGATCTCATGATTTTGTATTACTAATTTAAAGATAGCTAATGAATATATAATTCAACCTCAAGTTATCTCAAAGTTGAATTGAAATTCAACTACCACTAAACTGAAATGTGAATGACTATATAGAATCTTTCAATTACGAAATTCATTTAGGTATAAAACATTTAATTATTTATTAAATATTTATTTTAAGTTAAGAAATCAATTATATTATATCCAACATTTTCCTATGCTTTTATTTATAATTAATTTATTAAATTTTGGGTTTCTACACTTAGAAACATTTTTCTCATTCTTATTGAACATATAGAGGAAAACACTTAAAGCAAAGGAGTATAATATATTGAAACATTATTTTCAAATTTATGTGAAGACAACCTTTTGTAATGTAGAAATGGAGGGCATTTACATGTAATGAAAATAAGTTGGATTGAGAACAAAATGAAAGAACAATAAGGATTACACCTCAATGGCCTCTGGTGTCATTTTCATTAATACTTTTTTCTACAAATAGAATTGTTACATACAATGATATCAATTTTAGCAACCTCCCTCTTAGACATTTCTCAAAATTACTTAAGTTTTGTGTGCTCAAAATGCTGATATATTCAATAGAAAAATCCATTACCATAACCTTATTTGATGAGCATTAAAACCAATAGTCTATTTATCTTTTCAATAGTTCTTGATTATAAGTTTTGTGTGCTCAAAGTGTTGATATATTCAATAGAAAAATCGATTACCGTAACATTATTTTATGAGCATTAAAACCAATAGTCGATTTTTCTTTTCAATAGTTCTTGATTATAGATGATCAACTCATAGTATTGATGGGCATATTCTTCCACCATGCTAGATATAAATTGTAATGAACTACATTTCCTTATTTGAAAATATCATTTCCCTTTCTTCGTATTTATCATGTCTAAAGGGTTTCCATGACATTTAAATTATTAGTTCCTTTTGAAAAGTGTGTTCTATTGTAGGAATGGAACCAATTATTGGCTCTAAAAATAAACCATAGTTTAGCTAGTAAAACAATAATAACCTATCGACAATGGCATTTTCAATATTTAAATGGGGATAAGGTCTCACCCAAAAATGATAAGAATTACAAAAAATGTTTACTTATACAGCTCATGAAAATAGATAATAATCATAAACCATGCACACCGTTAAGATTAAATCACAAACAAGATTCATCCATGTAATATTCACAAAATTTTTACAATGGAAAACTTGTCATAGTCATAATATAGGTTCATGCAATCTCCTTATATTATGTGCACTAAAGAAGATATTCAAACCCTAACTCTAATCTATTTCATCATGCTCATACATGCCAACCATAAACTCATCTTACATTCCTATATATGAGTTTCAAAAAGACAATAAAGTAGTTTTGAATAATTACAACTATTTATAATATGGACACATGACTTAGCATGATACATTTTTATGCATTGATTATCTTGGTATGTTGGTATTTTTGGTGCACTGAAAAAATAGCTCGTCCACATATTGGTATGTTGGTCTTTTTGGTGTGATGTAAAAATAACTCATGCACATACTCAAAAATTTGAAAATAGGGTGATGAAAAACAAGAACAGTATGTTGCATGAATAGTGATGGTGATAAAATACAACAATTTTAGCTTCAAAAATGTGTCAAGGATGATCTTATCCCCATTATTTATGTCATGAAGATTCTAAAACAATTCCACTAACTTGGCATTAGTTTCATACTCATATCTTCATATATGAAAGTGCACTATGCAGCCTTTGCATTCAATGAAACATGAGCATGAAGATGGAAAAACACCTTTCACCTTATCCCTCATAGTATATGGAGGTCTATCTTCATATGGAAGCTTAAAAAATTAACCCATCAACAAAGTTCATCTTCTACATCTAATTGAACCATAAATATTTTATGCTTACACAATAAGAACACACTCAGTGACATTAAATGCTTGTAACATTTACCTTGTTTTATTATTTGTATCCCTTGAAAATGAGTTTTGATCATAGAAAAATTGCATTTATGTATTGTCTTAAATTTTATTTGCAACCATGTTCTCATATAAAACAAGGAGTGGCTCAAAATTCTACATGAATTATGTGTGAAAACCATACCAAAAAATACATCTAAAATCATCATGATACAAATAAAAACGTTTTAATTACGATCATTTATCATTTTGCTATTAAAAAAGGGTCAAATTTACAAATACAGATTACCATTCAAATGTAATTGTTCAGATTCAAAAAATGAATAATTACATATATGATCCAGTGCAGTCATCATTCTGGATACTGCAGTGCAGCCCTCATTCTGGATAATAACCGTAGTAAAGATGATCATAAGTTGTTGTACATGGTGCCAAAAAACCTAGATAATACGCTGCATAAAGATGATCATCAGTAGTATATGGCACTGAAAAGTTGCTAAACACTAAGATGGTAAAACAATGTCAACAAAGTAAACATTGCATACATAACAAGAGGACCCTAAACCCAAAATTCGGCAAACCTAAACTATTGCAATGTCTGAAAGGAATAAAAACAACTTCAAAAGAGAAAACAAACAGAAAGAAAACTCAAAAAAGTTTAGTTTGATCATCTCAATCACTGGTTTTTTCTTAAATAATCAACAATCAACAATAAATCAGAAATACAAAAAACACATAGGCAAAATGTCAACAGTAGCAGAGGATGACAGTCAGCTCTGGAATCTTAGCTTCGTTGGTATGAATGTAATCCTATGGGCGTGAAAAAGGGGGGACCAGGCCAAAAAAAGAATATCATGCCATAGGAGAAGTTAGTCAAGGTTTTTTTGTCGTATTTACAGTTTTATTATTGACTGATAAAGGGAAGATTCATCAATTGCTATGTGCTTTTCTCTTATACTGTTTGTGTGTAATGTATTTGATGTTTTTGGAATCATCCCACTTGAGCTTCAATATACCTACAGTCTTTGTGATCCTGGCCATATACCCTTGTTTGAAGAGCAGACAGGTTTGAAAATGGCACTGGTTGAATATATCTTCAGAAGGTTGTGATGGCATTTAGAGGATATTTGAGTGGAAATAACATCTCCTACCATCATATACCATTGCCCAGGGATATATCATAGTAGTAATTAGAAGAGGTTATTCTTAAATATTATAAACTAGTAGTAGTCAGGGCACAAACTTTGAAGAACAATGATAAAGTCTCACACCAGTAGATCTGTAGGTAATAATACTTGAAGCAATTTGAACAATGATGGCCACCATCAGAGAAGGTGAATAGGACATTCTTAATGGAAATTCAAATACTAATTAACAAAAGATAAAAAGGTTAAACTTGAAAATCTAATTAAACAACATAATTATCCATGCAACTTGCAACTTATTTAAGAAACAGAAGGGCCTGCTATGATTCCTACAAGGTTTGAACTTTTTCCTGAAAGCAAGAATATCACTCTCTTTGAAGGAATGGGTAACAGCTCTGGAAACATCAACTCAAAGTAAATGTGTTATCATAAAGTGATTAGCCTCTGTGGAGACTTGAATTATAGCAGAAGGGCCTGCTATAATTTCTACAATGTTCTAACGTTTTCCTGAAAGCAAGAATATCACTCTCCTTGAAGGCATGGATGACAACTCTGGAAACTTTGACTCATAAGAAATGTGTTATCATAGAGTCGTTAGCCTGTGCTTAGAGCCTAAGGGGTGATTTTCAACTCTCACAACAGTCAGGATCATTTGGGAGTCTGCTAAAGTCAAGTTGAGTAAAACCAACAAGGAATATATGCATAGCATTGTCACACAGATTTTCAAATATTGACTAAGCAAGGTAATAACAGTGTATTGAAATTTACCAAGTATGCAAGTGTTTTGCAGTAATATAAGACATAATGACATTGAATAACTTAAGTTTCAAGGGCTATAACAGTACTAAGTAAAACAGATTAGTGAACAAGCATACATGAAAAATGGAAAATGCTTGTTTCTGAGAAAATGGCAAATGCTGGTCACAATGCAAAGATGCTCACAACACTGCTCAATGGACTAAGATGCCTCAAGGTAAATAGAAGCTTGCCAAAGACCACCAAAATGAGGTCTGAACTCTCAGTACCAAGATGCCTCTCTCCAAGAAACTCACAATGCTCTCTAAATTCTCACAAACTCTCCAATATTAAATGCAAATCCCAAAGTGGGGTGTATTCTACACAATGGGGTGTAGAAATTAGTGTTTGATTGGCGTTTCTGGGTTTGGGAGCCACCCTAATTAGTTGGGGGCCAAAACAACACAGAAAAATAGTGAGGTTTTCCACTTCTTTTGGGGACCACGAGTCTGGGGAGGATTTTGTGGAAATTTCATGCACTCAAACAATTAATGAAAAACTAAAATTTCACCTTCTTCTAGGAAGGTTTCTCGAATATTAGCCCTAGAATTTCCATCCTTTACGACTACTGTAAATTAGTGCATAAAACAACATATGAAAGATCACAATAATTCACTCCTAATAGACGCAAACTTCACAGCAATTCAAGGAAAAAGATACCCAACCAAGACAAAAGTTTTCAACCATTCTAGGGAAACTTTATAAAATTGGAGGCATAGCAATCTATGAATCAAGACAAAACTCACAATAGACCTCACAAAACAATTTTACTCAGAAAATTATATGAAACAGTGCAATAAGGAGTTGCAGTTGTATAATTTCTTTCATTAATCAAAAGTAATCTAGATAATTGTTACAATGCAATACAATGGCATTAATAGCCTGACAATTTGAACCCATGAGAGGTAATTCAAGTTGATGTTTCCAGAGTTGTTACCCATTCCTTCAAAGAGAGTGATATTCTTGCTTTCAGGAAAAATTGCACATAATTGATGAAACACAGTTGTGTAGAATCTTCTTGGAAGATTATAGTTCACATAGCTGGGTAGAATCTCTATAAGGGGTTCCAGTTCATATGAAGTTGGATAGAACCTGTATAGGTTCCAATTTCTGCAGAAGTGTTTCAAAGTCTTAACAAAGTCATATAAAGGTGTTAGGAACCCATGTCAATCCCTCTCTCTACTATGTTAGTATATTGTTGTTGGACGCATATGCTTTGTAAGTCGTCCCATAGTAAAATTTGTTCATCATGCTCATACATGCCAACCATAAACTCATCTTTTGTAAGCTGCCTGTAGTATTTGTTGATCCATAGTTTATATTGGCCCATGGTTTTGACCCATAGTATTGGCGCCCATAGTTTATAGTGGCCCATGGTTTTGGCCCATAGTATTGGTGCCTATTTTGGTATATAAGTGGGTGTTGAGGCCAAGGAAGGCACCGTGAAGTTATTTTGTATTGAGCTTGCTCAAAGGAGGTTGCCCCCTCGAAGTGGCCTACGATTAATATAAAAGTGATTTTGAGTTCTGCTACTATATCATATATTTTGATTACTTGTTTACTGCAGGGTCCTCACATCTAGTATCAGAGCACTTTCCTTGGCACAAGTGGGAAATTTTTTATTTTTTTTTGGCGGCGACTTTCAGATCAATTTATGAAACTTTTTGCACAAAATCATAAGAAACAGATTGCATATCTGAATTTCTCTTTCAAAAATACGTAGTTTCAAAAAAAAAATCATCTCATTTGGAGTTCTAAAAGTGGAGATATCGCGGATTTAAAATCCGTAATTTTTCAGAATTTCGGTGACTGCCGCGGAAATTGCGGCGAAAAAATATTTTGACCGAGTGCCCAGATTTCTATTCTGATTTCATGGGTAGAAGCAGAGTGGTTGTTCCAGTTCCGGAAACATTCTATAATAGCAATTCTAAGCAATATAGATCAGGTTTTTGAACATTGGGTGGAATTTCTGCCCAAATTTTTTTCTGTTGCAGGTTCGGATCTGGGAATAATCCCTCTCTGCTTAACTGTGGGAAGTACTTGGGAATAAGCCCTAAAACTCATTGTGAGGAGTACCATAGGAACCCCGAAGTAGCTGGCCCATTGAGAGGACCTGCCAGCCAAAAGGGCAACGACCCCTACCTGATTGACTAGTTCCCACCCGTGAGGTAAACCAAGAGCTGTCATTTGTGGCCAAGCGGTTATCAGTTTTACCTGAGCCATGGAGTGAGGGGTATTGCCCCAATACGCAAGCCGTCAGATAGCATTGGTGGCCGAGTGAATCCCTTGAACCGATAGGAAGCCGCACATACCTGGGGTCCATATCTATTTTTAGTTGCACAATTGCAGATTTCCTCTGTCCAGAACTATTGCTGGTCAGTTCCGCACCGTCGTAGATCCATCTGTTGCTGATCACTTCCACGCCGTTGCAGATCCCTTCCTGAAAAATCTCCTGCTTATGGTTGTCACCCGCACCGGAGCAAAAATCATGGAGGAAGCACTTGCAGCCATCCAAGCCAAACTCCAGGAACTCGATGACAAATTTCTTGGTCTCCATCTTGAGCATTCAGCTATGAACACCAGACGACAGTCCGAGTCTTCATCAACCAATGGGTTCTCTTCTTCTAGCAATTTTCGCGGTCCGAAGCTAGATTTTCCGCGCTTCAATGGTACTGATCCGACTGGATGGATCTATCATGCAGAATAGTATTTCAGCCTTCATAATAATTTTGATGTCCACCAAGTTCCACTTGCCTCCTTTCATTTGGAACAGGAAGCTCTTCAATGGTATCGTTGGTACATCAAGGCTCATGACGAGCCAAAATGGCCTGCTTTTTGCTAGCTCCTTTTGAAACAATTTGGTCCTAGTGCTTTTGATGACTTCACAGGAGCTCTCACTAAACTTTGCCAAAGTGGCACTGTGAAAGAGTATCAAACTGAATTTGAGAAACTAGCTAATCACACTGCAGGATTACCTGATGACTTCTACCAGAGTTGTTTTATCAGTGGTCTAAAGGATGCAATTCGCTCTGAGGTCAAAATGTTCAGTCCCAACACAATGATGGAAGCCCTGGGGTTGGCTAAGTTGGCAGAATACAAGAATGCAGCCCAACAGCGCTCCAAATCCTCTTTTGCTCCCTTCCGAAATATGGGTTCTCAATGACCTCCCATTCCTCTAGCTCCTCGCTCACCTCCAATCAAGCATTTGTCTGAAACAGAGATGCAGGCATGCAGAGAAAAAGGGCTTTGTTATAATTGTGATGAGAAATTCAGTTGGGGACATCGATGTGTTCAACAAAAGATCTATCTCTTGGATGTGGATTCTCCGCCTGCCTCTGAAATTGGTGAAGAAGTTGCCGATGTAATGGATGCTACGATTGACACTCAGGAGCCGCCTACTGACCCTCCATCTCAGGACGACCAACCCGAGATATCCCTCCATGCTTTAGCTAGAGTCACTGCCCCCCAAACAATGCGGGTATGCAGTTACTTCAAGAAGCTTCCTCTTACAATACTCATTGATTCTAGCAGCACTCATAATTTCATTA
>LPNX010218334.1:351555-511329 GCA_001517045.1 Pseudotsuga menziesii | reverse complement strand
TGACAAGCTGCAACAAGCTATGTGTACTACACCCGTTCTAGCTATGCCCGATTTTTCCAAGCCCTTCACTATTGAGAGTGATGCTTGCGGCAATGGAATTGGTGTTGTTCTCCTTCAAGATGAACACCCCATTGCATTCACCCGTAAAGCCCTTTCCGGTAAGAATTTAGCTGCCTCTACATATGAGAAGGAAATGATGGCCATTTTGCATGCAGTACAAAAGTGGCGACCCTACCTCTCAGGGACTCATTTCTGCATCCAGACTGATCACCAGAATCTGAAATATTTCCTAGAACAGCGTATATCCTCCCCAGCACAATATAAATGGGTTAGCAACCTCATGGGTTATGACTATGAGATCACTTATAAGAAGGGTAAGGACCATCTTGTGACGAATGCCCTTTCTCGCACATTTGATGACCAAGGTTCTCTTTCCACTATTTCTATGCCTGTTCCAAATTGGTTGCAATCGGTTCAGCAGGGTTATGTCAATGACTCTTCATTATCTCACATCATCCAACGCTTGGCCAACAACCCTTCTGTTGTTCCACATTACTCTTGGGATGGTGCTTCACTGCGATACAAGGGTCATCTGGTGCTTCCCCAGAACACAGCTCTTCAACAAACTATCTTCTATGAACTCCATGCTTCTCCGTCAGTGGAGCACTCTGGTTTTCTCAAAACGTATGAACAGGCATGGTGCAACTTCTTTTGGCAGGGCATGACAAGGACAATTCAACAGATGGTGGTTGAAGGTGATACCTTCCAGCGCAATAAGGGTGAAACAACACCCCTTCCGGGATTGCTCGAGCCCTTGCCCATACCTCCCTAGATATGGATAGATATTTCTATGGATTTCATTGACGGGATCCCTAAATCTGGAGGGAAGACTGTGATTTTGGTTGTGGTTCATCGCCTCTCCAAATATCGTCATTTTTGTGCTCTCATCCATCCCTATACAGCGTCTTCTGTTGCTCAAATTTTCCTAGACCAGATCTTTCGTCTTCATGGAATGCCTTCTTCCATTGTCTCGGATCGTGATGCGACTCTCACCAGTCATTTTTGGACAGAACTCTTTCACCACACTGGCACCAAACTGAAGATGCGTTTAGGTTATCACCCCCAAACGGATGGTCAGACTGAAATTATCAATAAATGCTTGGAACCTTATCTTCGTTGCTTCTCCTCTGAGCAACAACATCAGTGGGCAAAGTGGCTCCCTCTCGCTGAATGGTGGTACAATACCTCTTATCGCACTGCCTCTAAAATGACTCCATATGAAGCAGTTTATGTTCAGGCACTGCCAGTTCTTCTTCCTTACACCCCCAGCAGTTCTCCAGTTCAGGCAGTTGACGCAGTCCTTCGCATTTTGCATGAAAACCTTCACATGGCAGGCAATCGCATGAAGAAACAAGCTGATCAGCACCGTTCTGAGCGCACTTTTGAAGCCAGTGATATGGTTTTTCTTCATCTCCAGCCTTACAAGCAATCCTCACTAAAACTAAAAGGGTGTCATCAGCTCGCCCCAAAGTTCTATGGGCCATATAGGATTCTTTAGAAAATTGGGTCTGTTGCTTCTAAATTGCAACTTCCACCTTCTTCCCGCATTCATCCAGTATTTCATGTCTCTTGTCTGAAGAAAGTTCTTGGCACCAACATCAAAGGTCAAACTATTTTACCAGAACTGGATAATGAAGGATCCATCTTTTTGGAGCCAGAGGCTGTCCTCCATAAGCGCACTCGTCAGCTTCGCTCTCACTCTATCACAGAGGTCTTAATTCAATGGCACGGAATGCAGCCCGAGGATGCTACGTGGGAACCACTCCTCCAGATACAGCGACAATTTCCACATCTAAAGCTTTGAGGACAAAGCTTTTCTAAGGGGGAGGGGATGTTAGGAACCCATGTCAATCCCTCTCTTTACTATGTTAGTATATTGTTGTTGGACGCATATGCTTTGTAAGTCGTCCCATAGTAATTGTTGATCCATAGTTTGTGTTATTGTTGTGAGGCGCATATGCTTTGTAAGCTGCCTGTAGTATTTGTTGATCCATAGTTTATATTGGCCCATGGTTTTGATCCATAGTATTGGCACCCATAGTTTATATTGGCCCATGGTTTTGACCCATTGTATTGGTGCATATTTTGGTATATAAGTGTGTGTTGAGGCCAAAGAAGGCACCGTGAAGTTATTTTTTATTGAGCTTTCTCAAAGGAGGTTGCCCCCTCGAAGTGGCCTGCGATTAATATAAAAGTGATTTTGAGTTCTGCTGCTATATCGCGTATTTTGATTACTTGTTTACTGCAGGGTCCTCACAAAAGGACCTGTCAAATGTGTGACTGTGTGATAAGGGCCGAGTGCTCCTATACAAATCTATCTCACAGAATGGAAGGACAAGATAGGGAAGGTGAAGTTCCTATGAACTTCATGAGACAAGATAAATTTCTGCATTTTTGTAGTAGAGCCAAGAATCTAGAGGCATCGCAGAATGAATGTGTAAATATGGTAGAGATGAAGTGAATGGATCGTACACAGTAAATTACAGGGTCTGTGTCTTTGAAGTTCAGATGAATGATAGTTGTTTGTTATCCATGGTGATCGAAAACAATATTTGAATTAGATACTGGTTTGAAAACAATATTTTAATTAGAATCCATTAATGGCAAGCCTATCCTAGAAATTAAGAAGGCTATATCAGATGAGAAGCTGTTGCACTCCCCGAGAGGTCCAATTCTACCATGGTTGAAAAATATGTTTCTCTCACTTATCTAAGAGAGAAATTATCCATTCACAAGAGGACAACAACAAATGACTCATTTATTGTTTCTAAACAACATACTGATATGGAATTATCTTGTATAGATTAAAAAAGGGGTGAAAGGGTTGATTGCGAGCAGAAGATTGCTAAGAATAGTGATCGACTGCACAAAAAATAATGTTATGGCCCATTCCTAGTGGATTATTCATTCATGGTCCCAACCATATATATAGTGCATGAGCATGTCAATTTAGAACTTCACTGAGTGAACTACTCAAATTTGCAATCCCACATGGGTTGAAATTCTTGGGTTTCCCATGGAATTATGGTCCTTTATGGATCATATTTCCAAGCCCACTTATATTTTATCTGCCACAAGCCTGAGTGTTTCTTTAATCCCCATCCTCATATGAGAATATGTTTGAAGATGTCCAAGTACCAAGTAATAGGTTTACATCTATGGATAATAAGACTTCCAGACATGCAATGTGTCTGCATAATACTTGATTCAAATGTACGACTCCAAAATACAAATTCAGGACTCTCCCTTGATGTCTAGCCCTAAATCTCCCTGGAATCAACACCCCTAAGCCCCACAAGCTCATTCATTGCTTATGCTTCCCAGCATAACCTTGAAGTTAACGTCTCAGACTCAAAAGGCTTGGGAAATCGATCCCCCTGCTCCTTCTCAACAACCCAATGCTATGCCACAAGTCTATCGACAGAAATCTAAGGAAAATGGCCACTCCTCTTTAGGAGTTCCATATCAAGGATCCAATAGAAGGGCATAGTCCACTGCACCTTTTTGGAATTCTAAGGGGCTTTCCATATCCAAGGAATGGCAAGATTAATATTGTTGAAGGGAATAGTGTTGATCAACTACAGTTATTATGGTAAGAAACTCCACCTTCAAATGTACTTTATATTCCAGGTTTGAACAAGACTGTTCATTCGGTTAGTAATAATGGTTAATGGTTTGTCTTCAATATTAGAGGGAAAATATGTTTGTGCAACCTATGTAAGCTGGTAAGCAACACAGTAATTTCATTAATGTAGAACATGCAATAGAAAAGGTGTTTCACATCTTGTGCATAGTGAATAATATAGCACCATGAAGACACCCTCTTTGATTGATGACAAGTATTTGTTCCCCTTTTTGTTAATGAAAAATGGGTGTTTACATTTTAAAGAGGAAATCTGATAACCACAATCATGCAAAACAATACACTTGAAGAAGCTTGGTGTGGGAAAACCCAAGGTGAATCATCTCAAACTTTTAGGTTTTCTTGCATATAATTTTATTCTAAAAGACCAATGGAGTAAACTAGATGCAAAATTTTAGTCCAGTATGCAAATAGTACATTCAAGGAGCTTGGTGTGGGAAATATGATCACCAAAATCATGCAAAACAGTGCACTTGAAGAAGTTTGGTGTGGGAAAGCCCAAGGTGAATAATCTCAGAATTTTTTCTTTTGTTGCATATAATTTGACTCTAAAAGAATAGTGGACTAAATTAGATGCAAAATTTTAGCCCGGAATGCAAAATAGTACACTTGAAGAAGCTTGGTGTGTGAAAACCCAAGGTGAAACATCTCAGACGTTTTTTGTTTTGTTGGATATAATTTGATTCTAAAATAACAGTGGAGTAAACTGGATGCAAAATTTTAGCCCTGTAGGGTAGCTCGAGTGGTTGAGCACTTTGAGCTTCAGAAGGGATCAGGGTTAATCCCACAGGATAGCTACCTCTATTGCATTCCTCACTCAATGTCCCTACCAGGTCAGGTGCCATAATCTACACCAACAAGTTTACATTGGGTACCATCTATGAAATGCAGGGAAACCCACGTGGTTTTACTTAGAAAAAAAATTGGATGCAAAACTTGGCCATTTGACTAGTTCCCCTGTGTGCTTTTTGATTTTGCTAATGTGGTAGAGATCATTCAAAACATCATTACTTGTAAAGGTCTAAGAGAATTTTCCATCCAGCCCCATGACCAAAACAGCAAGAAACTGAACACAATAAAAATAGTATTATCCAGAATTTCAAGCAAAATGCCATGAATGCACCAGATAAAACTTGAATCCATGCCCTTTTAGGCTTCAGGGATTGGCCAAAATAGACAAGAAAGAAATGATGATTGAAGTCTCAACCTTGTAAAATGATACATAACATAACCATGACATTAAAACCAAGGGTTAAAGGTTTTAATATGGATTTAACTTTACATGAGCAATAACACATGAATAAACAAAAGACTTGATAAAAAATCTCTATACTCAAATAAGACAACTTTGAAAAGAATAAAGCCCTTCAACAAAAATAGCAAATATATGAGAACAAAGATAGAATCTGTAGCTCAAAATTTATGTTTTCCTCCAATTTCAAAACAATTTCCACTACATGAAATTATAGATAGAACTCTAAACTCACAAATTTTGCAATTGTCTATGAAAAATATATCAGAAATATATCTTTGTTGTGGCTTGGGACAGTGCAAGTCCTGGATTATTAGGGATTAGTTCACCAACCAAAATAATAATTTCCAATTTTCATATAGTAAACAATAAAATATTTAACAAGATAAATCATTAAACAAAGTCCTAGATTAACAGAGATTTGTTCACTAACCCAAAAAAAAATTACAATTTTCATCTCTTTCAACTTAACGCTCTGCTGGTCACTGCGTAAATTTTAACGCTCTACTGGTCACTATGTTAAGGTTGGCCATTGAGATGTCATACCATATTTCATGTAAAAGAATGAATAAATAAAGTGCAGGAGATACAACATTAAGGAATCACAACCATTATTTGAATCCACCTTATACTCAGATAATTATAAGTTTGATCTTGTGACCGAAGGGAAAAGTAAAATAGGGTAAGCCATATGCGTACCTTGAGAGAGGGTTAAAGCAGATCGAAACTAACCTTAGACTATTAATCAACAGAAAGAGATGTTTTAATCAAAAGCACAGGCTTGAGTAATTTAGGCATGTCCAAAATAGTCATACTAAGGACACACAGTCACTTAGCACAAGAGACACTCAGTCATACTGATACCCTCTAACAGCCATGTTGAGTAACTCATAGTTCCAACTTGAAGAGTAACCTCAATGTCACTCCAGGGATAAAACCCAGCACACAGGAAAAACCCATAAGAACTAACGCTGAGAAAATTATGAGGTAAGCGATGTAGAAAAATGCAAAGACTCACACTGAGAAAAATCATGAGGTAAGCGGCTGAGAAAGACACAGAGACTCACTTTACAAGATGAGACGTAAATAAAGAAAATGCAGAGATCAAGATCATCCCATGAAGAAATAATAAATCGCAGAGGTAAAACTCAAAGCATGAATGAACAAATCATAGATCGTGAATGAACAATTCACAGAGGTAAAAATCAACCCGTGAAATGAACAAGACACAGAGGTAAAATCATGGAGTGAAATCGCAGAGGAAAACCCGAGAGACAAACCCGTAGGCAAGAGGAGAAAACTAGATCACAGAGGAGATAACCCATGCTAGAGAAACCAACGATAGCAGAGATCCTAGTGAGATAATAGGCTGAGAACACGGTGAGATAACCCTAGGACCATGAGTCAAAAACCACAAGAGAAAAGCGAACCGTAAGGTGGACAAACATTCAATTAGGACCAACAAGACCAAATACTTTTCTCTCTCTCAAGGTACATTGTTTAATATATACTTTTGGCAGCACTGTATAAGGGGAACATCCAAATGGATGGTACGATCCGTTTGTCCTCAACCAACTTTTACAAGATAGATCATCCATACATGTCTACGAAGGAAACATAAAGAGCCCAGTTTAGTATATCCAAGGAAGTGCTCAGGGAAGTGTCCTAATATCAATACCCTCAGAGGAGAAACGATGCCATCCTCAAGACATCCAATATGATGCTAAAAGACTCAATCATCCATACTCGAAAATAAAGCAACCAAAAGGTTGAAGAGTAGGAGGTACAAGCTCTGCTCTAGAAGAGTCGTAGCTTGTCTTCCCCAATAGCTATTTCCTCATAATTTTCAGTGAAGGAAAGTAGGCCCAAAGCCATGGGGAGAACCTCCTTGGATATACTGTCTGCCCTCTTATTGCGTTCTCTAAAGACATGATGAAAGTCTAAAGTGTGAAATAAGGCCTTCAACTCCATAATGTTGTCACACCAACCATCCAGATGGAGGGAAGATAAAGTTGCCTTATCATCTAAGCCCAAAAACTATGCTAACATCCATTAACTATCATAAAATAGTGCATACCATCTCAAAGTGTCCACGTGTGTGGGCTCAAAACATTATCCAATGCTAGCACTTGAGTGAACAAGACTATGAGTGAAACCCCCATAAGCAAGCAACATTGGGAATAGGTGAAATCACCAACTAACTACATGAATATGTGTTCCCAAGATTCCAAGTGTGAAGGACAAGAAAACAATGAATTGCTAACTGCTCAATACAATGAAAAGTACATACAATGAATGTGGAGCACTATTGATTTGCAACTAGAGCAGATCAATCTAAAACTTCAGACCGGAACACCAATGGATCCTAGTTTTTGTGGCCTGAAAAGTCAAAATGAAATTCAATATATATATATATAAGTTTGGGGATAAAATATACCAAAATTAATTAAATATTAACAAAAATAAATATCCATACCTGCGTCACCGGTGTAAATTATGAAACTAGAATTTCCTCAACATCTATATTTGTGCCACTAGCCTCTGTTTCTTTTGGGTCAAACAAATTCATATCAACAATGTCATCATCATTCATGAATTTGGTATACTACATAAATTTCATATATTAAAAACATTAGATTTCATATATTATAGCATACTTAGATACCATGCCCATGTTTTCATTTTGTCGAGCAACGACTCGCTTATAATTGTCTCTATAGTATGTTGCATACTTCTCAAGCTCTAATCGACTCATCCTTTTGAAGATATCATCAAAATAATCATCAAATGGGCATGCATCCATACTCAATGCAAATGAAATACTATGTAGGATGATTTCCACCCCTGCCAATGCAGCCCCAACACAGTCTCATATCTCTTCCCTCACCCCTCTTACTATTTGGGATGTTGTTTCCAACTCCTCTAGTAAAGCTATGACTTTAGGATGTGGTTGTAACAACTGAGGCATCGAACTCCTATAATGAACATCTTGTCGTGCATCAGGTCGTTCATATGTACAACCTTTGCCAACACCATAGAAAATGGATCCCGTATTTGTATAGTCGAGGTCCAATATGTTAAATCGGAACTCTGCAATCAGCATCTTAACAAAATACTAAGGAACCTTGTCATTATTTGGGAACTTCCCATATGCACACAAGAACCTCAAATAAATATGTGGTGCAACCAGGGGATCATTGAATCTTGCGACCTTTAGACGTTTTTTTGTCTTCAGGTCGCAAGTCAAAACATGAAAATACCATTTCTTTTGTGACAACTTTCTTTACTTCTTAAAACTTGTGGCGACCCATCATTGAAAATCGCCTCTTACGCATCATATCATGAAAAATATGGGTTGATGGCCCAACCCCAAGATATGTCTCGATCAAACTATTCAGATTGTGAAAAACAATCTGGAGACATTGTTGAGTAGCAAAAGAGAGATTTGAAGAATCAAGTTCTGCCTTCAATCTCGAGGAACGCTCCTTCATCTCTTCCATAGTCAGCATAGCAATGTTGTCTTCCCAAGGAGTATCCTTAGGAACATCTCTAGGATGACTGTAGAGAGGATCATATCTTTCATTTTGAGCATATTGATGCACCCAACGGTGTCTCCTTGTCTCGGGAGGTGGATTAGGATCAAGATCAGCAAACCCTGTAAGAAGTAAAATGCGCATGCAAGTATTTAAATATATATATATAATTTTCCAATCAAATTATACACATTTAAATAAAATGTGTTCATTAGAAATACCTGATGCATCATCTTGTGCCCCATCATTATTGTTAGAATGTCTAGAAGCCCCTGTACAAAACCAAAAATTGGCAATCACATGTAAGTTAATAAGAAAAATCATCAAACAAGAATTCTAGTTAGAATGTACATGTAAACAACCTATACCTGGCGATGGTGTATCTGAGGAATAAGACACTAAGTTTGTCCTATGTGTTTGTCCATTGGCCCTTGTAGACCCCTCAAACATACGTCTGTCATGTTCAGAGCCACCACCTGTGCATGTAACAAGATCTTAGAAAGACCAAGTAAAATAATATTTATGTTTATATAGACTTAAGCATGAAATGAATAACATTTGAATTTACCTGACGATGACCTCAGCTACTGTTGGAGTAGAGTCCCGCAGCTACAGGAAAAGCTGCCATTTTGGCAGATAGACAGTCTGATGAAGATGAAGAGATAAGGTAAAGATACGACGCCATAGCATGTTTCTAGCAAGGATAATTTTAGGGGCGAATTTTAGCCCAGTGGGCTATTTTTCCATGTTTTTCTCCCAAAAAAGATTCGTCATTTTGAATTTTTTGAAGCCCTATTTCGCCCAATTTTGATGGGCTAAAATATTATCACCCTAAAAATCGCCAAATTATTATATAAACGATATAAAATACTTGGAAATTAAAATATTTTTTGAAAAATATCGCCAATCATTTTATAGTTGGCGTTTTAAGAATTGGTATTATTCGCCAACATTTATACACTTTTAAATAAGTATGGTTCCTTAAAATCATCCCTGGTTTCTAGCTGTAGAGTAGAGCCAGAAACTATCACTACTGGGGGAGAGAAGTCAAAGAAGACGATAGTACTTGAGCGGCCGAGAAGAGAGCTCACCCACTGCATTGAAGGCAGCGGCAGAAGATAGGAGGGCTCAGCTACCCTCATAAAGGAAAAGGAGCAACGAGGCCGAGGTATTGAAGATGAAGGACAGACAGGGAAGCGGTGCACAGTACCCATGGTCAGTGTCGGGAAGCATGGAAGACTGCAGAGAGCAGTGGTGTGATGGAAAGCAGCTACCCCAAGTATAGATATGCCGACTGTCACTAGTTAGGGTTTTTGGGTTACTGTTGGGACAGGCCCACAATGTTGTAATGGCGAGATCTTCGGGCCGCCTATAAAGGGATGTATTTTGTATTGTAAAAGGGTTGGGCAAGTTAGACAAGTAGACATTTTTAGACAGTGGATTATAGAAGCTAAGCTCTGGTTATGTATTCAGTCTGTAGTATCTTACTGTAACTAGTAGCTAGCTCAGTGAGTAAGTATGTAAAAATCCACAGGGATTGACAGAGAGAGAATATTGTAAGAAGGAAATATATAGATAGAGAAGAGATCTAGGAGAGAAGGGCTCCAGGCAGTGAGTGCGGAGTTACCCAGAAGATCTCTAGCTGCATATGCAGTGCAGTAGAACTGTGTACTCTCTCAAGATATAATAAAACACAGTTCTGTGGACGTAGATTCTACCCTGGAAGTGAACCACGTAAAATTAGAGTGTTATGTGATTGATTCTTGTGATTGTGTCTACTTGTTGTATCTATCACTCATTATGTGAACTTTGCTTACAGTTAAATGTATGTATGTGTTATTCAATTCATAGCATTATAGAAGGATAAATGCAGGTTGAAACCTTTAGTATTCTGTATAAGAGTTTGGCTATGTTTCACTCAAGACAGTAAGAGTCGCAGTGTAAAGAAGCCTTGTATGTTGAGTCCTATAAGTTGAACACAAGTAACTCTAAGTGCGCTGAGCCGTAGTGGTAGGATATCACAGGGAGGCAATATCGCACCATCAGGGGAGCTAAGGTACGAGATACCGTAGGTTAAGGATCGAGCGTAGGAGAGAGTTAAATGTTTCCCAGGACGCGGTGATGTGATAAGGGCTAGAGTCATCGCGAGTAAGAGGAAACTGCACATCGCGGAGAGAAAGAGACCTCGCGGGTTGAGAAGAGCTGCGAGGCGCACATAGGATGCTACAAAACCTAGTCGAAGACACTTGAGTCTTTGTCCAACCCATTAGAATCACTTTGGGTGAGACTTCAGGCCGCTCCGCGGTCTATTGCCGAAAGGGCCAGTGAGCTAGGGGTGTTGTTGGTACATTACAAAAAACTCGGGTCTTCCCATAGCAACCAACAAATGGTTCCGTTGCCGGTTTTGAACAAACTGAGAACTGATGTTCTGTTGGCATCCTCCTAGAGACGAACTCAACCAGTGGGTTGAGTCTAAGGAGAAAGAGTTTGCCGAACATGAGAACAAGAGTCTTAGACTGAGTACAGAGGACTGGTTACAAAAACATATCTTTATAGACCTGCATACGATATTTTTTTGCGACCTATGGAAACGAGCTTTACGACTGGTTATCAAAGTTGACTGATAAGAACATATTCAAGAAGAAAAGAAACATTGTCTAGACACCGGAGCTGATTCAGATCGTGAAGAACCTTGATAATCCCATTACGAGGACAATAGACTTCTGGCTTACGAGTGTGCTAGAAGCCTTTGTCACAGAGTTTGCAGTTGAACAGAGAAAAAGCTTCAACGAGGCTGAGCAGTACTTCTTCAAAGGATATCGCGGTAAGTACCTAAAATCTTTAAACTTGTCCATTAAGATGTTATTACATGAAAAAGGAGTAATGGATATGGTTTCAGATCAATAAGTTAATAAACTGTAATGTCACGAGAGTTTGAGAGTGATTTCGATGACATTGGACGTACACGTAGTGGAAATAAATACAAAGTAGATTTCAGATCTTCCATATTTGAAGACAATTCAGATAGTACTAGACAGCAGAGTCATAGCCACACAGACAGAATAGAAGGGGGTATCCCTTACCACCCTTATCCCCACAGAAATAGATCGGGACTCAGAACAATCCCGTAGGAACTCCATCTAGTACCTCCCAGACAGTACATACTATAGCTACATCACCTCCACCTACACCGCCGAGTGGTAGTAACACAGCAAATCAACATCCACCACGTAGAAATAGAATGGGGGATGATATGAAGCTACCTATCTTTAAGGGTACAGGGGCAGAGGATCCAGAGCAGCATTGGTTTCTATGTGAAGTCGTGTGGACCATTAAAGCAATCCATGATGATAATATTAAACTTGTACAGTTGGTCACCACACTTAAGGAACGAGCCTTAACATGGTATATGAAGTATACCTCAGCGATACCCAGAACACTTGTTTAGGTCAGGACTGCCATGATTAAAGAGTTTAAGAAACCTAAGTCTGATTCACAGTGCATTACAGAGCTCAAAGACATCAAACAGTTACCTACAAATTCAGTGTGGGACTTCGATCAGAAATTCAAAGCCCTTATAGACCAAGTCAGCTTTAAGTTTGCTCCAGAGCAGCATAAGGAATGGTTTATTGCAGCCCTACTCCCTCACATCAGACTGCCATTAATGCAGCAGAAAATCCAGACGCAGGATGACACGTTGGAGATGGCGATAAAACTAGAGGCTTCACCTCTAGCTGAAACCAGCACAAGTATGACAAACCTGCAAAACCAGTTGGCTAATCTCACGTTACAGATGCATGAGATTAGAAAAGGAAAAGAGGTTACAAAATACATATGGTGCATAAAATGTAAAGCACAAGGCCATACTAAAGACAATTGTCTAGTATTTGTAGAATATCTAGCAATTGGGGCTCCTAACCCCTTACCACAGACCCACGGGCCATGGTGTGAAATATGAAAAACAAGAGGACACCCACCTCAGCAATTCCCTCTACTTCAGAATTACGTGCAGACACCTAAGAACTTATACTGCGTCTTCTACAAGTCCGTAGGCCATGATGAACACGATTACCTAGCCTATGATCTCATGGTCGGGAGCAAGCAAGACTTGTACAGAGTCCAATCAGAAACACAGGGTCCAGCAGCAGGACCACAGCATGATCTGGCTCATGTTGCCCGTGGAGGAGGATTCAGAGGATGAGGACATGGAGGAGGCTTTGGCCGTGGTCACGGACCAATTACTTGTTACAACTGTGGAGTTATAGGACATTATGCTAGGGACTGTCAGAGCCCCACCACCACATGTAACTATTGCAAATCTTACGATCACGCTATAGAAGAATGTCCTACCTTAATAGCTAAGATCAGAGAACCTAAGCCAGCAGTACACCAGAACATCTAGCTTATTGCTGTTGAGCAGGAAGAAATAGAACCGAGAGTCAACATTGTGACTTGCAGTGGTGCTTCCACCAATGGGACATCGCAGGATAGTGAAAAGAACACAGGACTGGAGTGGGTGCACAAAGCTACTAATAAATCAACACCACTCGACCTGCAGAAGAATAAAGAAATATTTCAGGAAGCTAAAACTTTCTTTGATGATCCTATACAATCAGGATCACAGGTACCATCGTCTAGGGGCGTACCGCAGCAAGCACCTTGTGGCGTTAGCCCTGTACAGATATCACAGGCTACCACATCGGGTGCTTGCGATGAGGACGAGTTGGCAGGAAGTGTGCAATCCTTCCTGCGGAGTTGTTTAAAACTCATGAGAAATGAGAAAGCTATTGTAGAACTCCAGAGCATCATAGATCAGTGTCAGCCATCTTCTTCTGTGAGCAGTGCACATCATGCTATTCATAATATTATGGGACATACAAGAACAAGAAGAGAGATGCGGCTCATAGCACAGGTTGGAGAATTTGAAATGGATGAGGTGATCCTAGATCTAGGATCAGAGGTAAATCTTCTGACTAAGCAGACATGGGAACAGATAGGTAGCCCTAATTTAGTTAGATCGCCTATCCATCTGAGATTAGCTAATCAGCAGTGAGTATCACCCCTAGGTCGATTACCGCCGATGCCAGTTGACATTGACGGAGTTCGCAACTCTTCGAAATTTGAAGTTATAGAAATCATTGGCGATAGTAGACCGTATCCAGCTCTACTAGGTATTGATTGGGAAATCAATAACATGGTCATTATCGACTTAAAGAGAAGACAAATGACCTTTGAGGATGCGCAGATCCGGGTCATCGCACCGTTAGATCCTCTTCAGGGTCCTAGATACATTGAACCTATCTGAGTAGAGGAAGAGGCACGTAACATGGAGAGTCTCTATCAGATGACTGCGAACCAGAATGACTATATCAATCCAACTACATAAGGGAACATTAGTTGGCGATGCGACAGCTCATGCACATCGGATTTGGATGTTGGTCTAGAGAACTGGCAGAACAGACTTTATGAAGTCTCAGCGCACAGATGTGCGTACATGACTAAGTCACTACGATGGATTAGCGCAAAGGTCAACGAGATTCCATCATTTCATGGTCTAACAGATATCCATGACTTTCTCACACAGTTTGAACAACAAATTCCTCACAAGCAGAGGATCACAGCTATGGACCTTGCAATACGAGCCACACCTGCAAGATGGTGGTATGCACATAAAGAGAATATCGCATCATGGGATGATCTTAAGAGATTGATGGCAATCAGATTATCTATCGACAGAGAGTATGTCCAGTAGAGATACATAGGAGAAAGTGACCCCAGGTCACATATTCAGACGTGTGAACGGAATTGGTCGGACATTCCCAAGGATGAATGGGTTCACCAATTCATTCACACTTTGGACACAGTTCCAAGGAACTAGTACACAAAGACTGAATTGCGCAAGGGAATGACTACATGGCCACTTATGATAGACAGCTTTCTACTCACCTTCTCTTTTGAATCTAAGTATCCAAGTGTTGATCAGGCCCTAGACGTTATAAAGATTAAGATATTTGAGGATTGTACCCTAGCAGTGTCAGCTCAACCTGAGTGGGCCATCCAGTTAGAAGAGGCGCTAGAGTGTTATAACTTTGTATCAGAACCAAAGGAGGAGGATGAGGATCCTTGCAACATCAACATTCTGGAGTCAGAGGGGACTCGCGATGTTGATGGACTGAAGCTACAGATTCCAGCAATCGTAAAACCGATCAAGGTTAAACAGATCAACATTGGCACAGACACAGAACCAAAGTTTGCCTCTATTGGAGACTATTGGAACGATGAAACAGTCGAACAGATTGCAGACTTGCTACATGATTACTAGGACCTATTTCCCACCAAGTTCACAGAGATGAAGGGAATAGTCGAAGACTTGGGAGTAATGAGGATACCATTGAAAGAGGATGCTAGACCAGTTAAGCAACGTCCATATAGATTAAATCCGCGCTATAAAGAAAAAGTTAAGGATGAGATCGATAAGATGCTAGCGGCAGGCATCATTGAGCCCGTAGAAGAGAGCGAATGGGTTAGTCCCATGGTCATGCAAGAGAAGAAAACCAAAGGAGACATCAGGATCTGTGTCGACTTGCGTAAACTCAACGATGCATCACTTCATGATCCATTTCTGACACCTTTCATTGATGAAGTGTTAGACAATGTGGGAGGACAGGAGGTCTACTCCTTCACTGATGGATTTTCAGGCTATCACCATATCAGAATCCATCCAGAAGATCGATCTAAGACCACTTTTGCAACAGAATGGGGCTCATTCCAATATACGGTAATTCCCTTTGGTCTTAAGAATGCACCAGCTATCTTTTCTAGAGTAGTAGTTGTTGTATTTAAAGAGTACATCCATAAATTCTTAGAAGTTTATTTTGATGATTGGACTGTATTTGGATTAATTGAGAAGCACATAGGAGATTTAAGACTGATGTTAGAGAAATGTAGGCAGTACCAGATTTCTCTAAACTTGAAAAAATGTATATTCTGTGCGCCATTTGGTATTTTGTTGGGTCACATTGTTTGCAGGCAAGGCTTGATGGTAGATCCCACAAAGATTTCCATCACGGTAAATCTCCCAGCACCCAACTCAGTCAAACAATTGAGAACATTACTTGGTCATATCGGGTACTATAGAAAATTCATCAAGGGATACACAAAGATTACACCACCGATGGAAAAACTGTTAAAGAAAGATGTAAAATTCCTATGGAATGAGGAATGTCAGCAGAGTCTAGACACACTTAAAGAGAAGATGGTTACAGCACCCATCTTAGTATTTCCAGACTGGACCAAGCCATTTCATGTACATGTGGATGCATCTGGCATCGCACTAGGGATTGTTTTAGCGCAACCAGGAGAAGGAGGTATCGATCATCCTATCGCATACTCAAGCAGAAAGCTATCGATGGCAGAAAAAAACTACACCACTACAGAAAGAGAAGGCTTAGCTATGGTGTACGTGCTACAGAAGTTTAGGAACTACTTGTTGGGTGCCTCGTTCAAGATGTTTACTGACCATTCCGCTTTGAAGTACTTGGTCAATAAGCCAGTGTTAGGGGGACGAATCTACAAATGGTTACTCCTATTCCAGAAGTATGATTTTGAAATTATTGTCAAACCAGGGAAATTAAATGCCGGACCAGATCATCTGTCGCGGATAGACTCGGGAGAAGAGCCAAGTAATCTAGAGGACAATTTGCCCGATGCGCAGTTGTTTTCTATTCAGATTGCAGACGAGTACTATGCTGATATTATTCACTTTCTCACTACAAGATGGGCACCTGATGAGTTTACCAAGCATTAGAAGAGGCAGTTGGTTGTTAAAGCAGTAGACTTCACCCTGATCGCAGGACAGTTATGCAAGTTAGGTCCAGATGAAGTCCTGCGCAGATGTGTGATGCCGCATGAAAAAGAGGCCATTATCAGAGAAGCACATTCTGGTACCGCAGGAGGTCATTTCGCAGGAAAGCCGACTGCACAGAAAATCCTGACTGTAGGATTATGGTGGCCTACTTTACATAAAGACACTAAGGAATTTTGTAGATGCTGCAATATCTGCCAGAGGGTAGGAAAATCTTCGCGGAGAGATGAAATGCCACTGCGATCGTAGATTACGCTGCGCGCATTTGACAAGTGGGCTATAGATTTTGTGGGTCCTATCAACCCACCAGGAAAATGAACTAGTGCGAGATACATCATAATAGGAACAGAATACCTCATCACATGGGCGGAGGCTAAAGCAGTAAGGAATTGTGACGCTGCTACAGCTGCACAGTTCCTCTTTGAGAACATTATCAGTAGATTTGGATGTCCAGTAATTTTAATGAGCGATCAAGGCACCCATTTCTTGAACCACACTATTGATACGTTGACAGAGGAATTCCAGATACAGCACCATAAGAGCACTCCCTACCACCCACAAGCTAATGGTACAGTGGAGGCCTTTAACAAGATTCTAGAAAATGCTCTTACTAAGATCTGCAACAACCAAAGAAACGACTGGGACCTCAGGGTTAATGCTATGTTGTGGGCTTATATGATGACATGTAAGAAACTTACAGGACATACACCTTTCAACTTGGTGTATGGACAAGAGGCTATTATGCCTATGGAGGATATTCTTCCCAGTTTAAGAATTGCTCAGATCACCAGGATGGCTGATACAGACACAGTGCATGAAAGGCTAGCGCAGCTGCTTGCCTTAGAGGAAGACAGATTCATCGCAGGATTCCATCAGAAAGTGCAGAAGGCACGAGAAAAAGTTTGGCATGACAGACACATTAAGATTAAGACTCTTTAGATCGGAGACCTAGTACTCCTCTGTGACAGTAAATTTATTAAGTTTCCAGGAAATTTCAAGACGCATTGATTGGGGCCATATCAGATACAGCAAGTTACAAAGGGAGGAGCCGTTCAGCTCAGCAAACTGAATGGGAAGCTTCTTCCCACATTGATTAATGGCAGTAGGCTTAAGGTTTACAATGCTAGCCACTCCATACCCCGGCCTTAACTCAGACAGTTATCACAGTGCAAATGTCCAGTGTAGTTGAAAGGAGGCATCGCACCGGGAATTAGTCTACATCAGCAGGTATTCTAAGTATAAGGAATCGCATAAGGACGGTTCATTTTGCGCAAGACATTAAGCGGCTTGCGGGAAAAAAAAATTGTTTAAAGTTTGTTTTGAGCAAGTGATGCGGTGTGGCATCGCAGCAATGCGATGTTTCTCCGTGCCACATATCCAGTTTTGAAAAACGACAAAGGGCCAGTCAAGTCACCTTCTGACAGGCAGTTAATGAATAAATGATCGGTATACTTTACCATAGATTTGGCAACAGCATATCAAATTTTCCAGATTTGGAAAATCTTCGATGAGACCGGCGCCTGCACACACAGGGTTTGAGGGAAATTTGATCGGATTTCAGCATTTAATGAGGATCGAAACGACGGGTGTGTTCTCGTCCATGCATTAATACCACCGACGGGTTCAGCCTAGATGACTGTTGCATCCGGGATTATAGCGTTTAGCATAAAAGCAGAGATCATTCATTCAGGACGGTTACTTTTGCAAGAGCCGAGAGCTATAGAGTAACTTGTTAAGTTTTCCTTGTGCAAAGCTAATTTTGTTACAGAGTGCTGTGATTTCCCTATTTCGCAGCCATTACCAATCCAAAGTATTGCACCAAGTGGGTTCTGTCCGAGGAGGAACCTATAGAAATGATTTTGGAAAGGTTCGAGTGTGGAGGCCTTGTGTCCGCTATGGCGACACCACCCAAGAGTATGAAACCAGGTTCATCACAGGTCAGACAGCTGCCAAGGATGTGGAGCTAATCTCAGATAACAGAAGAATCCAGTCCGGAGCTGGAGGAAGCAGTTCATAGCACACCAGACTACATTGTACCATGAGTTGAAGGCGCACCAGAGGTAAACATTCCCAAGAGTGGTAAGTTTCCAGTTCCCATACCACCGATTGATTCTAGAGTAAAGGAAGATGGAGATCTATTAGGATATGTCATTGTTGTTAAATTTGTAGATTATAACCTGGGAGACAGTAAGACATATCCTCAGTTCTAGCCGGATCAGTATCTTACGATTCAGAAGAACCCAAGGACAGGTGCCGATGAATATGTTCCTATGGAACATGTCCAGGTTCTTGAGCGGTCAGGTCTACTCAATTTGTTGAGAATACCCCATTTTGGACGAGGTGCAGAGGTTAATGCCGTGGTGTGCATCCTACTTTCTTGTGTACATAGAGGTTACCTTTGGCCAAGTAACAGGTTCAACCTAAATGTCGACCTGATACACCGCATCACCGGGCTATCCAAGACTGGTAAGGATTCTAAGATACATATAACAGGAAAGACCAAGGATTCCAAGCTACCACTAGCCCTAGTTTCCAAGTATAAGCTACAAAGAGGAGGTAGGGCTTATGACCTCACAGCAATTGCAGATGATACACTCAGATTTATAGCTAGTCTTCTTGTAGGCAGATTGTTAACCAAGGTTCACCCAAAGGAAGTCACAGGATTAGTAATTCACCTTGCCATACAAGTTGCAAAAGGTGAACAGTTCAATTGGTCTTTATTTTTGTTAAATATTTTTCAGCAAGATTGTTTGACAGCCCAGGATGAGGCAAGCCACCCCTTCCATTTCTCGTGGTTGCTTATACTATGTGCATTCATTGGGTGGAAGGAGCCGCCCCATACCCAGTTTCGATAGCTAACAAGTGGCGAGCCCAGAGGCACGCGCTATACCAACTTATGGGAGAGCAGCAGCCCAGCCAAGAAAAAGATCAATATGATAGTATTCTCTGAATACTATAAATTGTTGAAGAGAATCGTCCAAGAGACGCCGCGGATCAGCACGGAGACTATGGACATATATGATAACCGGCTTGATTTTATGGCAGACCCCCATAGAATCTACCTACGTCCAAAAAGGTCTAAAAGGGATGATTGGGCTAATGGTTCATTCAGAATGACAACGCAGGATGTCGCAGATGTCATCAAAGACTTTGATGACGACTGTAAACAAGCATTAGAGGATACCACACCACTACCATCAGGTACCGCACAGACAGATCCATTGGACAAGGGCAAAGACAAAGTGGGCTCCTAGACACAAGATACAGTAGAAGTGCCACTACCGGGAGAAAAGAGAAAAGATCCACAGTAAGCGCCATCGGAGGCACATACGACAAAGGATGGAGAAGAAGGGACATCAGAGGCACAGAAGAAGAAAAAGCACAAAGCCACAAAACTACCTTTGAAGACTGCATTAATAGAGGATGACTACGAACTCATGGCAACGAGAATGCATGACACGTTGAAGGACTCATTTGAGGCGATGCAGACATCGCAGGAAAAGATACACAGCGTGTTAGAAAAGTAGCTTCTGGAGCTAAAATCAATTACTAAGAAGACTGCCAGGATACAGGTTCCACCAGAAAAGGCGACAGCAGCAGGAAGCTCAACACAGACGATTTCCCGTGAGGAAATCTTGGAAAAGGATCGTATCAATACAGTCTTGATACCACCAGGGAGAATCCAATTCCCTGCTTCAATGATGGACATACAAATACAGATTAGACAACCTGTCGAGGTTAACCTCACAGATTTTCACATCAATCAGTTACAGATGATCCAGCAGCAGCTAAGCACAGAGCTCAGGGATAGAGAGCTCACGACTTATAAACAAAACACACAGCTGAAACAAAAGAATGCAACACTTGCCACCAGCTTTCAGAAAAAGGCAGATGAGTTAAGAACATATGAAGAAAGAGAACAGGATCTATCTCAAGTCCTACAGAGCATCGCATTGGAGTTACCCCAATGTAACATTGAGTTTTCCTTGCCTCTCCCGTAGAAGGTAAGAAGAGTTGCAGACAGAGCAAAGGCTCTGGAAGAAACAGTGACCAGGATGGAAGAAACAGTGGCCAAGATGGAGGAAGACCACAGAGCGCAAATTGCTGAGCTCAAGGCTCGAGCACCAGGCACCCCCTAGGTAGACAAGGAAGCGAGAGTAGAGGCCTTTCGACTCACTTCCACACAGATGAAATATCGCATAGACGATGCACTGTCAGTGCTAGATGATGCGACGAACACATGGTCAAAGTTAGATGAGCCTCCTGAGAAATTATAAATCCAGCAAAGTATTCAACGGATAGAGAATACCACAGCAACAATGAAGGAAGAAATTAAGATCTTAGCAGCTCTTCTGAAGATGAGAAAGACGATAGAGATGAACCGTTTGCAGTAGGAAGTGCAGCGGTTAAGAGCAAAGGAGATACAAATCAATGACCTGCTTCAACCATATCAAGAACAAATCACAGAGATAGTCGATGCTGTTGAGCAGAAAGTTAGGGAGTTCACTACCACCAGAAATGAAATTGATGCAACCGAAGACTCCAGTATTAGTCAAGCTATGCTTGACTCGGCACAAGAGCGTGTCGTAGCTATGCAAAACGAAGTTGCAGGACTTCGGGACAAATTTCAACAGAATTCGTAGGAAGCCAAGGAGAAGCTACAGTAGGAGAAGCCCGCTGGTAGTGGCTCAAGGACGAGACACAAGTAAGTGTTACGGGACTATTGGAGTAGAGTCCCGCAGCTACAGGAAAAGCTGCCATTTTGGCGGATAGACAGTCTGGCAAAGATGAAGAGATAAGGTAAAGATACGATGCCATAGCATGTTTCTAGCTGTAGAGCAGAGTCGAAAACTATGACTATCGGGGCAGAGAAGTCAAATAAGATGACAGTACCTGAGCGGTCGAGAAGAGAGAGCTCACCCACTGCATTGAAGGCAGCAGCGGAAGATAGGAGGGCTCAGCTACCCTCATAAAGGAAAAGGAGCAATGAGGCTGAGGTATTGAAGATGAAGGACAGACAGGGAAGCGGTGCATAGTACCCATGGTCAGCGCCGGGAAGCATGGAATACTGCAGAGAGCAGTGGTGTGACGGAAAGCGGCTACCCCAAGTACATATATGTCGACTGTCACTAGTTAGGGTTTTTGGGTTACTGTTGGGACAGACCCACAGTGTTGTAATGGCGAGACCTTCGGGCCACCTATAAAGGGATGTATTTTTTATTGTAAAAGGGTTGGGAAAGTTAGACAAGTAGACATTTTTAGACAGTGGATTATAGAAGCTAAGCTCTGATTCTGTATTCAGTCTGTAGTATCTTACTGTAACCAGTAGCTAGCTTAGTGAGTAACTATGTAACAATCTGCAGGGATTGACAGAGAGATAATATTGTAAGAAGGCAATATAGAGATATAGAAGAGATCTAGGAGAGAAGGGCTCTAGGCAGTGAGTGCGGAGTTACCCAGAAGATCTCTAGCTGCATATGTGGTGCAGCAGAACTGTGTACTCTCTCAAGATATAATAAAACACAGTTCTGTGGACATAGCTTCTACCCTGGAAGTGAACCACATAAAATCAGAGTGTTATGTGATTGATTCTTGTGATTGTGTCTACTTGTTGTATCTATCACTCATTATGTGAAATTTGCTTACAGTTAAATGTATGTATGTGTTATTCAATTCACAGCATTATAGAAGGATAAATGCAGGTTGAAACCTTTAGTATTCTATATAAGAGTTTGGCTATGTTTCACTCAAGACAGTAAGAGTCACAGTGTAAAGCAGCCTTGTATGTTGAGTCCTGTAAGTTGAACACAAGTAACGCTAAGTGCGCTAAGCTGTAGCAGTAGGATATCACAGGGAGATGATATCGCACCATCAGGGGAGCTGAGGTGCAAGATACCGCAGGTTAAGGATCGAGCATAGGAGAGAGTTACGTGTTGCCCAAGACGCGGTGATGCGATAAGGGCTAGAGTCATCACGAGTAAGAGGAAACTGTGCATCGCGGAGAGAAAGAGACCTCGCGGGTTGAGAAGAGCTGTGAGGTGCACATAGGATGCTACAGAACCTGGTCAAAGACACTTGAGTCTTTGGCCAACCCATTAGAATCACTTCGGGTGAGACTTCAGGCCAATCTATGGTCTATTTCCGAAAGGGCCAGTGATCTAGGGGTGTTGTTGGTACATTACAGTAAACCCGGGTCTTCCCATAGCAACCAACAGGTACTGTTGTTGCATAGTATCCAAAATTGCTTCAGGATGAAGTTGTAAAGCTATGCTTGATAACAATTTTCCACATATTAGAAAACATGCCAAACAAGAATTCCAGTCAAAATGTATGAAAACAATATCTACCTGGAAATGGCATCCTATGTGTTTGTCCACCAACCCATGTAGACCCCTCAGACAAATGTCTGTCATGTTGAGAGCCACCACCTGGGCACAACAAGATCTTAGATTTAGATATGTAAAAAAAGATTTATTTTTATATATACTTGACTATGAATTGAATAACAATGAAATTTACTTGACGATGACCTCTGGGTCTATCACTGCATAGTAGCTAAGCTTTCTTCACCCTGAAGCTATGAAGCTGTGCATGATAAGAATTTTCCACATATTAAAAAACATTCCAAACAAGAATTCTAGTGAAAATGTACATGTAAACATTTTCTCTACCTGGAAATGGCATATCTGAAGAATAAGACAGTAAACATGTCCTCTATGTTTGTCCACCGAGATCTGTAGACCCCTCAGACAGATGTCTGTCATGTTGAGATCCACCACCTAGGCACAACAACATCTTATATTTAGATGTGTAAAAGAAGATTTATTTTTATATATACTTGACTATGAATTGAATAACAATGAAATTTACCTGATGATGACCTCTGGGTCTATCGTTGCATAGTAGCCAAGCTTGCTTCATCCTGAAGCTGTGAAGCTATGCATGATAAGAATTTTCCACAGATTAAAAAACATGTCAAATTTAACATTGTGAACCTTTGCATGCTGAGAAATTCTCACATTAAAAGCATGGAAAAACATGTCAAAGAAGATAAATATATTTCAGATTAACAATCGAAAAGGTCAAATATGATCCCTTAAAGGTTGTGGCTCAAGTATTCCCAAATCTGGAACACCCCTAGCTATAAAGAACGACATTCTCTCAACCTTCACCCCCTTATCCCTTATCTCTCATCAATTTGGTCAAATAATTCAAGGTGTGCCTCCTCTAGCCTCATCTAGCAACTAATAAGTACAAGACAATTTTCCCCTTGGTTTAGAATATGGGACCTTAGTTCTTACAACTAGTACAGGGAAAAGTAAACAACTACACAAAAAATATAGGAAATATAGAAGATATTTTGGTGTACATGGTTCATGAGGAGGAAGAAGCACCACTATAACAAGAAAAAATAATTGATTGAAAAGGAATTTTTGAATACAATGATTCCTCGAGTGACATATTTAATGGGGCTGCAAGATACACATCTAATGGTAGACCTTGCCAAATGAACATCATGACATAAAATTCAGCCTCCAAGGATGGTTATGCATCCCAAACTAGAGTGAAACACATCACGTGGTCTTCATTTGGAATCCCTATAAAATTATGTTGTTGATTAAGAAACACATCTTACTTGGGATAAAAGAGGCTTTCTTGGACATCTCTTTTCGTTCTTGGCAAAAATGATCACAAAACTAGAATGTGAAATCATTGGACATTTTGTTAGATACATGCCCCTATTCTTCAAAATTATAGGACAAAAGTGGTGACCGCAAAACATTTTTACCCTCCCCACCGAAGTTCAAATCCCACTTTCTGACATGTTTCCTCTTAGTGAGCTTAATGTTGATTAGCTATACATAATCTATTCATGAGTTGTTAACATGGCCTTGTGCCCTGAACAATCTAGGGTTTAACCTGGGTGCCATCCTTGGAATGAGAGGAACGACCCAGGAGGTTCCCTCCCAAATATGTTACCTGGAAAAGAAAAATGACAAACATTTAGGGGACAATTACCTAATATCACAAAAAATACCTAAATTCCTTTAAATATTAAATTAGATAAATTGGTTAGGTACCAAAAACATGAGCTTCAAGAGTATTTATTTCTACTCATCTTGCCACTATGGCTTACACCCAATATTACTATTTTCTACTTGAGTTTCAAGAGTATTTTTTTCTACTCGTCTTGCCACTATCTTTGAAATGTTCCTAAAAGTGATATGCATGCAAACCCTAAAAATGACATGCATGCAAACCCTAAAAGTGACATGCATGCAAACCCTAAAGTGACATGCATACCCTAAAAGTGACATGCATGCAAACCCTAAAGTGACATGCATACCCTAAAAGTGACATGCATGCAAACCCTAAAAGTGGCATGCATGCAAACCCTAAAACTGACATGCGAACCCTAAAAGCTGTATAAGAAGGTTATTGAACCAAAAGGGTATCATTGTTATTATTCATCTTTTGGAAACATGTTTTGGGAGCTCAGTGAGCTACTTAGGTTTTAGGGAAGATTGCCTTGACCTAATTGGATTTGGTGGTGAAATCTATACAACCTAACCAATTGCTAGGGTGAAACATCCAGATTCACCATTGTGTACTTCATTGAGTGAATAGGAATTTTTTAATACAATGATTCCTCAAGTGACATATTTAATGGGACATCAAGATACACAAATAATGGTATACCTTGCCAAATGAACATCATGACACAAAATTTAGTCCCCAAGGATGGTTATGCATCCCAAACTAGAGTGAAACACATCACGTGGTCTTCATTTGGAAGCCCTATAAAATTATGTTGTTGATTAAGAAACACATCTTACTTGGGATAAGAGAGGATTTCTTGAACATATCTTTTCCTTATTTTCAAAAATGAGCACAAAACTAGACTGTGAAATCATTGGACATTTTCTTAGATACATGCCCCTATTCTTCAAAATTATATGACAAAAGTGGTGTCCGAAAAAGTTGTTACCCTCCCCACCAGAGTTCAAATCCCACTTTCTGACATGTTTCCTCTTATTGGGCTTAATGTTGATTAGCTATACATAATCTATTCAAGAGTTGTTAACATGGCCTTGTGCCCTGAACAATCTAGGGTTTACCATGGGTACCATCCTTGGAATGAGAGGAACCTCCTAGGAGGTTTCCTCCCAAATATGTTACCTGGAAAAGAAAAATGACAAACATTTAGTGGACAAATTACGTAAAATCACAAAAAATACATAAATTCCTTTAAATATTAAATTAGATAAATTGGTCAGCTACCAAAAACATGAGCTTCAAGAGTATTTATTTCTACTCATCTTTCCATTGTGGCTTACACCCAAGATTACTATTTTCTACTTGAGTTTCAAGAGTATTTTTTTTCTACTCGTCTTGCCACTATCTTTGAAATGTTGCTAAAAGTGACATGCATGCAAACCCTAAAAATGACATGCATGCAAACCCTAAAAGTGACATGTATGCAAACCCTAAAGTGACATGCATACCCTAAAAGTGACATGCATGCAAACCCTAAAAGTGGCATGCCTACAAACTCTAAAACTGATGCAAACCCTAAAAGCTATATAAGAAGGTTAGTTGAACCAAAAGGGTATCATTGTTATTATTCATCTTTTGGAAACACATTTTGGGAGCTCGGTGAGCTACTTAGGGTTTAGGGCAGATTGCCTTGACCTAATTGGATTTGGTGGCAAAATCTATACAACCTAACCAATTGTTAGGGTGAATCATCCAGATTCACTATTGTGTACTTCATTGATTGAATAGGAATTTTTGAATACAATGATTCCTCGAGTGACATCTTTAATGGGGTAGAAAGATACACCTCTAATGGCAGAACTCGCCAAATGGACATCATGACACAAAATTCAGTCCCCAAGGATGGTTATGCATCCCAAACTAGAGTGAAGCACATCACGTGGTCTTCATTTGTCATCCCTATAAAATTATGTTGTTGATTAAGAAACACATCTTACTTGGGATAAGAGAGGCTTTCTTGGACATCTCTTTTCCAACTTTGTAAAAATGAGCACAAAACCATACTATGAAATCATTGGAATTTTTCTTAGATACATGCCCCTATTCTTCAAAATTATAGGACAAAAGTGCTGTCCAAAAAAGTTGTTACCCTCCCCACCGGAGTTCAAATCCCACTTTCTGACATGTTTCCTCTTAGTGAACTGAATGTTGATTAGCTATACATAATCTATTCATGAGTTGTTAACATGGCCTTGTGCCCTGAACAATATAGGGTTTACCTTGGGTCCCATCCTTGGAATGAGAGGAACCACCCAAGAGGTTCCCTCCCAAATATGTTACCTGGAAAATAAAAATTACAAACATTTAGGGGACAAATTACCTAATATCACAAAAAATACCTAAATTCTTTAAATATTAAATTAGATAAATTGGTCAGCTACCAAAAACATGAGCCTCAATACTATTTATTTCTACTCATCTTGCCACTGTGGCTTACACCCAAGATTACTATTTTCTACTTGAGTTTCAAGAGTATTTTTTTCTACTAGTCTTGCCACTATCTTTGAAATGTTCCTAAAAGTGACATGCATGCAAAACTTAAAAATGGCATGCATGCAAACCCTAAAACTGACATGCATGCAAACCCTAAAGTGGCATGCATACCCTAAAAGTGACATGCATGCAAACCCTAAAAGTGGCATTCCTGCAAACCCTAAAACTGACATGCAAACCCTAAAAGCTATAAAAGAATGTTAGTTGAACCAAAAGGGGAGCATTGTTATTATTCATCTTTTGGAAACACGTTTTGGGAGCTTTGTGAACTACTTAGGGTTTAGGACGGATTACCTTGACCTAATTGGATTCGATGGTGAAATCTCTACAACCTAACCAATTGCTAGGGTGAATCATCCAAATTCACCATTGTGTACTTCATTGCATCAGAGATTCATTGTGTTTAGGGCATTGTTGGAGCTTCCTTAAAGTTTATAGTTGGACATATTCATTCATTAATCATGGAAGTGATCCTATCATTGTTGAGAAAGGGGGGTCTCCACCAAGTTCTGGGAAACAATCTTCCTCTATACTACTACTGTTGAATTGTATACTGAAATCATGGTTATCTCCATCCATTCCTCCTCAAAGCATAGGGCAGCAATTTACTGTGGGAAAGGGTTCATTCTATTGGAAACACATTACCAGTGAGCAGAGGATTATCATGAGGGAACTCAGCCTGTTTAATAAATGTGATCTCTATAGGAAGGCCATAACGTAATGAAGGATTACTTAAATTTCCCTGGATAAAAGGGATGGAGTACTAAAGAGATCATGCTCACATCTTTAAGGGTTGCATACACTCAAGAGAGGTGTCATTAGTCTATATGGATTCCATTCATCCAATCTGGGCATAGCTCTCAAGTAAACCCACTTCCATTGGGGCCTATTCATCATCTGTGTTTCTACATCAAACTGCTACAGCCCTTAGAGATTGACTTTCCATTATTATTTGAGATCTGCATGCACATAAGAAGGAAGGGATCAACACGTGGAAGGTGCTCCTAGTTGAGCGTGGTACTCAAATATTCCATTTCATTGAATCATATTCATAAATCTGCATGTTTATATCAAGTTACTACAGCCATCAAGCAATCCACCCTTATCACTATTTGAGACAGTGTGAACCATCAATCTGGGAAATTAATTATTTTCATATATGGGACATTCTTAGGCATTCGTTATCTTCAAACTTTGGGCATCACCTTGATCACTAAAAGCATTTGTACTGTCATCTACAATTCAACTATGTTAAGGCTTAAAAGACTTCCATTTTAGTTATTGTTGTCCAAGGTACTTCTCAGATCAGATCTGATAATTTCCTGAATTTACATTATTTCTACGTTGCTATTATTTATGGATATATATTGCAATTTTTATGAATCTTTGGGTTAAGTATAATATTGGATACAAATAAAGATCATTACTGAGTATAGATATCAGCAAGTCTAGTATGATAAGGAACCCTGAATTGTGTTGTGAAAGTTCCTAATAATAAACCCTATTCAAACATTACACCCTCATTTACAAACAAAACATAGGTTAAGGAATGTATTGATCAAAGAAGTGTCAAGAGTAATCAAACACAAGAACAATCACAATAATCTATACCAGATTCAGTTTGGGATATTACAATCTTCCACCTAGGATTTCTATTTTCAGTCTTACTGAGTAGTTCTAGTAAGCATTTAATATTGGATATGGTACAGATCAGCCTCAAATATATGGGTGAAACGAAGGGAGATACCTAGTCTGGATCAGCCTCTAAAATATGGTGGACACGAAGGGACATACCTAGACCAGATCAGCGTCAAAAACTATACTTTGTATTTTTTATAAGAACTTACATAGAATACTAATATAACTAGGGTTCTTCTAGTAAATATATTTATATCATTGTACAATATGCTCATACATTATGGATATTACGTAGCTAATGCATTTACTGTAAGTATTATTAGTAAGATATGTACTCATTGCTTAGCTTGATGCTTCTTCTTATTCCCATTAATTTAAGGTGTTCATGTTCTCCTTATTGAAATAGCGTGTTTACAGTAGTTCTTACTCATGCTTATCTATGATTTTTTAGATAGAAATAGTTAACCTCAAAGATAAATTCCTAAAATAAGAGTCACCATATTTAAATATGACCTCCCAACATAGTTTTATTGACTTCATAATTCAATGATTTATGAAGAATTTAAAATACCCACCTAACAAATAATGCTCAAACATATGGAGCATGTATACCATGTCTAGGCCTTCCACTTTAGTACTGGCATAGTTTCACTTGGATCGATTCAACGTAATTATATTAAAGTAAACTTTATGAAATAAGATTTATCCTCTAGCTTGTGCATGGATACCTCTCCAAATGATAATTGAAACATTAGCATGTACATGGAATTCAACCATCCACTTAGGGAAAACTAAAATTTCCATCATTACCAGTTTATTTTTTAGGATGTTAAGGATGCTTCACACTCCTTGTACAAATACATTATTTGTTTTTATTTGTTTCATTCTTCAATTACCCCATAGTCTTCTCAATAGTAGCATTGCCATTGATGAACTGTCAAGAATACCCAAATTACCCAAGATTTAGTTGCAAGATATGGACATTAGTGGGTGGATTAAGTTACTAGTGACAATGAACTTAGCGGGATCAACCAATACACTTTCATGAAGACAACATGTCCTATCATAATTCCAACATGGGTGTACAATATGCACATTTTTAGGTCTAATAAAATTCATAGCTATCGACACCTCTAAAAATTCAAATAGATCCCCATTTAGTTGTGAATTCCATATTATTTATCTTCTTTTGTAATACATACTTATTTGTACCGCAAGAATCCAACTATAAGGAGTAAGTTCTATTTCTATCCTCCAACATGATCTAGCACTTTGTCACTAAAGGGTGTTGGAAACTAATCATGGACATAAGTGGGGTGGAAACTAATCATGGTCATAATTGGGTTGAGGTCTACAAATCAACAGATACTGGAATTTATAGGGATCATGTCTTCTTATCTTGAATCATAATTGGACTATTCAAATATGATTAAGGAAGATGAGACTAATAACCATTATTAATCTATTTCTTCTTTTACCCTCTATCTGATTCTAGGATTCAATATGTAGGTCTCCTGCCATCTGTTTCTCCACCACCACAGGTTCTAGAATTCATGGGTTGGGGTGGGGAAACAAATCTCGATTTTGACTAGCCGATTTGGTTTGGACAATCCTTTGCTTAGTTTTTCTCCTACCCAGCAAGTGGATAGGTTCCCGCTACCCCTAAACGTAAAATATTCCATACCTAGTAACATAGCGAAACTTTCTGAAATGCAAAATGCAATTATTATTAAGTAATAAATGATTTTCAATACCCCAAGTGGACCATTGACATTCCCTAAATAAAAAACCTTTGAATCCATGTTTGTTTGGTTGTTTGTTTGTTGGGATAGCCGAGCGTTAAAGGTCATTCACAGTGGTTATAAATCATTGCCAATAAGTAAGTCAGTCAGTGAGTTCCCAGGAGGTTCCATTGCTAGCCAATCATGGAAGGATGTTTCATCAGAAGAGTTTTGTTCGGTCAATTTGAAAAACCTCCCCGACCGTTCAATTTTTTAAGGCGAATTCAACGTAATGGAAAACCCATATTTCTAGAGGAAAATATATATGCAAATCCAAAAAAGTTATTGCATAATATTTCATTCATCTTTCATATTAGGGTTTGCAATTATTATTAAAAATAATAAATGATCTTCAGTGCCCCAAATGGCCCAACAATGGTGATTCTAGGATTCAATATGTAGGGTCTTCCCTTAATAGGATTGGAATCTAGATTTAGTTCGATTTTCATTTATCCTAACTCTCCTTTTATTCATTACATCTCAATTAAAATATTAGGAAAGAGGTCAATTATTCTCCGAGGCAACCTCTTATAATGCTTATGCATCCCAATAATTATTGAATGAGATATTCCTACATAATACATTTACAGTAAGTATTATTAGTAATATATGTATCTCTTCCTTTTCCTAAATCAATTATTTTCAATTACCCACCACCCAGTAGGTAGTAGGACCAACACAATATGTTAAGGTTGCAGGAGCTAAGCCATAAGCATATCTAGTAGCATAGCTAGAATTTTCTCTAGTTAATTAACTTGTAGATTCCCCGTTCAAGATCCAGTAGCAATTGTTTAACTGACTGATCCAGATAATCTAATTACAGTGTCAAAGGCTACTAGCACTGAAATCTCTAGGTCAACCGCATCTATAATTCATCTGGTCGGAGCAAGGGGGGGAGGATAAAATACACATTGGGCAGGCAGAAGGAGACACATCAATAGGCAGGAGTAAATACACAGTGGTAGGGCAAAGACACGTGGCTTTGTGGCTACATCAAAGCCACATGTACTACGATAATTAGATCCTTCAAATAACCTTGATCTACTATATACATGCGTAGATAAGGAAATAAAGGAGACTTACTTACCTACGCTAAACATTGTTGCCTGCGGCTTGGGCTTTAACCTGTGCACTTGTCCTAGGTATTAAAGTTGTTTGTTGTGTATGGTAATCATATAATGAAGGGGCCTAAATAGAGGTATCATTACATGAGCTGGGTAAGGGTAAGCGATTGATGGGAGTGGTAATCATAGAAAGAAGGGTCTGGATGTTAAGTTAGGAGTAGCGTATTGAACTGAACGCACAGTGAAAGTGTCTTGGGTCTATTAACTGAGGTGGATTTGTTGGACTTTACTAATTTTTGGGGCGGTTTCCTTAGGTAGATTGGAACACCTTTGTGTAGGTGAACTTGATCGTTGGACTTGGATGTGGGTTTGATGGACATGTACTATGTGGATTCCTTACACGTACTAGGTTTACTAGGTGTACTTGGTTGGTGTACTGAGCATGTACCTTCCTTACTCTAGGAAAGTAGATAAAAGCAATCCATCCACTTCCACTTCAATATCCTTGCCAATTGCATAGTCAACTAACTAGAGAAACCCATCTAGCGCCATGGTCTACTAGCCTACCTGGTTAATTATTAGCCATAGTTAAACTCTAGCCTCTTGCCAAATGATATATCCACCAAAGGTTCTAGCATTAACAAGTTGGCCTAGCTTTGTCGGGTGATTTCGTACCAGCCCACCTCTTATACAAGGTCGGGTTCAACTAGATAAAGAAGGCACTCAACAAAAAAGCAATCAATTCAATTCTACTTCACATAGAGGAACGTAGTTAAATGTCATTATTATCAAATAAGAAAGTGCTTTCTGTACCCCAATGAGCCACCTTAACCTCCCCCCCCCCAAAAAAAAATCAATTTATCAAGCAAGCGAGAGAAGCCCTCCAGTGGCAACCCGCCCGCAATCAATCTAGCAAGCAAGCAAGCACATAAGTGATATTATCCCACCATTTATTTCACCTCCTAGCCTGGGTTTATTCTCCTAGCCTAGCCAAGTTATGAAGCAAGCCAAGAAGGAAAGGACAAGTGCTTTCATTCACAAACTTACACTTCAGGACATGGCATTGAGTGTTTCCCAACAACCACTTACTTAAAGTTAGGAATCCAAATCGGAGGTACCACAATATAATAGGATATATTTACCCCCCCTAGTCACATTCTATGGAAGAGATTCATAGTCACTAGACTTGAAATTATTGGGAGCGGGCCAACGGGATTCAACAACCTATACCCAGGCTTTATATCTTCAACCTAGGATGATGGGATGGATGGAGTGGTGCTATTACCTTCACCCAGGAACACCTATGTATGGGGGGTGGGAGGGGGCTATTAACAACCCACTATACCAGTAACCTTTATACAAGAATCCTATCAGAATGGAGGAAGTGAACAAGTTGTTAAAATCTATGGTGAATGACCTGACCAAGGTAAAACAAGGGTTGGTTTCTCACTCCTTTGTAGGAAAGGAAAAAAATAAAACTCTTAGGAACCAGCCTCAGTTCATAAGACCTCCTCATAAGGCATTACTCATCCTAAATAAAGTATTCTTCGATGAAATAAAGTCAATTCCTCTCCTTCTCAGTCGAGCCTACATGCACAAACTCGGTCTAAAGTGACTAGTTTTGAGGGGTAGAATTTATGGTGAAAGGGGGGAAGGTACCTCTGCTACTATCTTTGTTTCCTACCAGCTATGCCTGAAACACCGAGCCCAGAACTTTCCCTCTCGACTGAATGATTGCTCGGTCATGTCTTATTTATTTAATTTAATTATAGGTTTGTTATCAAATGCCCAATCAATTCCTAGCAGGGCCCAAGAGATGGTAAATTCAATACATAAATGGTGGCATAACTAGAAGATAGAGAGTCTAAACACAGCCTTATGAGAACTAGTAATTTCAGGAAAGAAATGTAGGATGTATCTTCGAATGCAAAGAATGAAAAAATGCATGTATCGGGATAGAAAATTATGACCTAATTGAGCGGAAACCCCTTCGTCTTGGTGTGAACCAAAACGATGGTGATGGTCGACTGAAATGGCACATGAAATGGGTACCAAAACTCTATTTTCAAGCCTAAAAAGGCCTTACCAAGCGTGAAAAATTGTTACCCTGCCTGACCAAAAAACCTGAAATGGTGCAATGGTGGACTAAGCGGAAGCCTGAAAACCTCTTACCCTGACCGAAAATCTAGTCAAATGATGACGATGGACTAAGTGGAAGCCCGAAAAGCCAATGACCAAGCATGAAAATAAACGTCTTGGTGTTCGGGGTGAAAGCCTCACAGCGAAAAACCAAGAAAATTATGACAATAGTCGACTAAGAGGGGAGGGGGTTTGGATTTATATAGTTAAAAATTTCTTGGTCAAGAGTTAAAAAGGAATCTAATCTCTCGACCGAGAAACATTTCTGAGAGTTTAATGTAAAAATTATGGCAATACTCTCGAACAAGAAAGTTTAAAACTCTCAGCCAAAAACTTATCTGACTATGGAATAACTCTCGGACGAGAGATTTTTAACCGTGGTTAATTTCTCGTCCGAGATATATTACAACTCTCAACCGAAAAAATATGTTGACTTTTTTCTCGGCCGAGAAACTGGAAATTATAGAAAAAAAATGATTTGTCACGGATTTGTTTCCCAACTTCATATTTTCGCCCTTAACACATTTTTGTGGTAACTAGTATTAAAGTAATATTGCACTCTAAAAAAATTTAAATTTTTTAGTGATTGAATCATTTTTTGAATAATTTATTTGTATAATACATGTATTAACATAATTCCATGTCTCGTAGGCCTTTAAACAAAGGTTAAATTAGCATGTCTAGTGTGTGGTCCCAGATTGATATATTGACACTCCAAAATATTAAGAAAGGATGTGTTTGATGAGTATAGGAACTTCCTCCCTAACAACCATCATTATTGAACTACCAAGAAATATTCATTTAATGGGAAGGTCCCTAACAACCATCATCATTGAACTACCAAGAAATATTCATTTAATGGGAAGGAAGAGACCAGGAAAAACCTCGAAGAATGACACCTCAACTTTGGAAATTGGAGTATAATCGGAATCGCCATCAAGGTAAGCAATTCAATTCCAAATCATGTGTAATAAAATTATACATCTTGTAATATTTATAATATCCAATTGTTTCATAGGTACATAATATTTAATTTGGTTCATTTCCATTATGTAAAGGTCATTGATGCATTAATGATCCTCCTCCATGAGGAATGACACAATACAACATTCAATTCAATAGGTTTCCCTACTATGAGCACCTACAATTTGCCCATTTGTTTGATACAATGCATATCAAGAAGAACATTACAAAAACATCATGGATAATCTTATATGGAAGGAGTAACAAGGATAAAATCAGCAAAGTTTGTAGCGACATTAAGGAATCTAATCATGTAATGGGAATTTGATTCATTATTCCAATTAATATTGGACAACTAGACAATATTACATGGTTATTTACAATGCAAGAAAGAAATGTTGTAAAATACATCATCAAAATAATTAAAATCTACCATATAAATTGATTTATTTTAGCTCTTAAGTTGATTTAGGTTTAATTAGATAAAAACTCTTGTGTTCGTATGAAATTGTATGCAAACCTAGAAGGAGAACAATGAAGAGAGATTTTCAATGGAAATTATTTTATGTCAAAAGAACCTAAGCTTTGAGTTTTAAAATTAAACCATGAAATAGCATATTAGATTTGTAACAGATCTAAGAACACATGCATTGTTAATAGAATCTAATTGTACACAAGATTTTGTGTAAGATAACCATGACGATAAATATGAACAAAGTTTTGAATATAGAATCACTCTAATAGCAAATAAAACATAGAGAATTTGATTTGCAGCTTCAATCATCTATGATACCATGTGAGAATTGATTCACAGTTGGATCTAGAATCCAAGAAACTCTCACAATTCGCTCTAGTTTTCAAAACAAGCACAAAAAATCCTGAAAGAGTAAAATTACACACATGTGAACACAATAGTGGATATTATTAGCACTATGTAACATGTAACTATGTTTATATCGGATATATACATCAATAGAGAAAATCCATGAGGCTTAGGAAGCCATTTGGAAGTGCACATGTGTCATGACAATATTTGACCTCCATCCCCCCTAGGTGGACCACTCAGCTCTCGAATTACCCCAAATAGTCATGACCCATGGTGTGAATGTTGGTGAGGTGTGATGGGGAATAAATGAGTCCAAGACAGACCTGGGTGAGAAAATAGAGGTGTGGGAGTGGCTCAAGGTGAACAATAAATGCACTAGGAGGGACAAAATGGTCTAAAAACATCACTAGCACCCCTAGTCAAACCCAGATTCCCCAAAACAAGGAAGGAATGCTCCAAGGAATTAATGAGGGCACACATGTTCTAGTTTTACCAAGTTAGAGCATTGGTGTGTGTGTGAATGGGCCAAAATAACCAGTTTACTTCCTAGACCAATTTCCCTAAGTTTAAACCATAGCAATCAATGCATAGAAGCAAAAGAATTTGAATAAGGTCTAAACTAAGGTAATAGGGATGGATTATTGTTCTAACACCCCCCCTTAATATTTACTTAGTACAAATTAACCAAAAATATCATGGAGGCCTTGGCAACAAAGGCTCAAGTCACCTCATACAATAGAAAAAATGTATTTGTCCATGAAAACAAGGAAAAGAGGAAACCTACGTGGGAACAAAACCTCTCCTCAAAAATGGACATGGAGCCAAAAATATGAAGGTGAATGCCAACCATCACCATGCATCTCTCACTCCAAGCAGTGATCTCAAGTAAGTGAAGGTATTCCCTATGAAACACTTGGTGAAAATATCAGCAGTTTTCTCAGTGGAAGGGCAATATTGCAAGGCAATCACCCAATCATGTACTAAGCCCCGAATGTAGTGCATATGAATATCTATGTGCTTGGTCATATGTCCATGTAATATATATGTAGAAATATTGATCTTGATTTTATTGGCACACCAAATGATAGTGGGTGAATAAAGTGCAACACCAAGTTCCCGAAGAATGCCTTGCAACCACACACATTGTGTAGTTGCATTCACTGCTCCTATGTACTCGACCTCAGCTAAAGAAAGGGAAATAGTGTGATTTTTATTAATTTAAAAGAATGTGGGACCATTGGAAAGCATGAATACAAAAATTGAAGTGTACTTTATGTCGTTGGGATCTCCAGCCCAATCCGAATCAGAAAATCCTACTAGTTCTAGTGGAGAACTAGTAGCATAGTGTACCCCAAAGTTCCTGGTGCCTTGTACATACTGAAGGATCCTCTTGGATTCCTTCCAATAAATATCATGAGGATGCTGCATATATATAGCTACATAACCTACATCATATGCTAAATTAGTTCTATAATGAGTAAGATACAACAAACTCCTGACTAGTTGCCTATACAATGAGCAATCCACCAATCGAGAGTCACCAACTTCACCTAGTTTGATACCATAAAGGAATGGGAACTTGGTTGTATTACATTTATCCATATTAAACTTCAATAATAGGTCTGAAGCATACTTTTTTTGTCTTATTATGATGCCTCTTTCAGATTTCTCAATTTCCAAACCAAGAAATTGCTTCAACAATCCTAGATCAGACATTGAAAATTCATTGTACAAAGATGCTTTAATTGACCCAATTTATTTGGTGCAGCTACCTGTAATCAGAATATCAACAAAACACAGTACAATTACCTGAAATGCATCACCAATATGCTTCAAAAAAACATTAGGATCATACTTTCATCTAACAAAGCCAAGTGATAGCAAAAAATTGTCCATCTTGGCATACCAAGCCCTTGGGGCTTGCTTGAGGCGATAGAGTGACTTATTTAACCTGCATACAATGGATTTATATTATTGGAAACCTTCATGTTTCTGCATATATATGTATATTCATGTATCTTACCATGAATAAATTCAATTTTGACATCCATATGGTGAACCTCCCAGCGCTTACTAGCAGCAATGGCTAAAATTAGCCTGATAGAGTCCATCTTTGCAACCAGTGCAAAGGTCTCTGTATAGTCCACTCCTTGGACTTCAGAGAAGCATTTGGAAAATAATATGTCCTTATATTTTATATCATACCCATCAGCATCAATTTTTTTCCTATGGACCCACTTACATTGCACAAGCTTCCTCTTGGGAGGCAAAGGAAACAATTCCCAAGTCTCATTTCCTATAGAGAGTTGAACTCTTATTGCATGGATGATTGCCATATTGGGTCATAATATGATTCCTGATATTATTTTTTATCATATCCAACCATAATATATCAATTCTCAGAAATACTCAATTAATTTGCAAAATAAGCACCATGGAATTGTGATCTAGTCTTCCTAGGATCTAGAGGATTGACTGCTAAATCCCCAACAGCTTCTATGGTTTTTTATTCCCACTTGGGCCTTGAGGGTGAGTCATGTTTAGAAAAATAATCTTCAGCCATCTCAAAATCATAAATTTCAGAAATGGAATCATCACTTACATCATCTCATTGTTTAGGAGAAGAGCATTCCCTCGGTGCTAGTTCAAAATCTGGAATAATTTCCTCTTCGAATTGCACACTTCTTTCTATGAAAGTCTTGTGTGTGGATGGATCAAAGAGCTTGTATCCCTTTGGGAATTTATCATATCCTACCATGGTGCACTCCTTTCTTTGTGGCCGCAATTCCTTTCTCTTTTCTGAAGGAATTCGAGCCCATGCCCTTAAGCCAAAAATCCTAAAATGTGAAATATTTGGCTTGTGACCAAACCAAGTCTCATAGGGTGTTTTTCCACTCACTGATTTGTGTAGAGACCTGTTATGAATGTATGCATCATATTTAATTTCTTCGTCCCATAGCTTAGGACTCAAATCCTTAGCCTCAATCATACATGTTGTCATCTCCTTGAGTGCCCTATTCTTCCTCTCAGCCACACCATTTTGTTGTGGTGTGTAGGGGACCGAATGCTGCATTTGGATGTCGCATTATTAACACAAGTGCTGAAAATTATTATTCAAATACTCTTTACCATTATCATTTCTAATTATTTTGATCTTGTTCCCACTTTTATTCTCAACCAAGTCCTTCCAAATATTTAGAGTCTCGGAGACTTCACATTTGAGCTTAAGGAAATAAACCCAACAAAACCTTGAGAAATAATCTATGAAAATGAGAACATAGCTTTATCCTCCATGGGACAGAGTGGGAAGAGGACCAATGAGATCTGAATGCACCAACCTAAGCACTTATGTAGCTCTCCTTTCCTTCCCTTTCTCATAGCTGCACTCTAGATGCTTTCCGGCCACCACACAACCAATGCATGCACCATAGGAGGTCTTGATAGGAGGAAGCCCTTCCACCATGCCATCCATGTTCAATTCCTGGAGGTATTTGTATTTCATATGGCCAAATATCTCATGCCACAAATTTATGGTTTCATTGGCATGAGACTGGAGCGCTTTCCCAGTGGAGTTTGGAAGAAATTTGGAGAATTTGTACATCCTAGCTTGGTGATCAGCATATCCCAATGCTACCACTTTGTTGGAGGAGATTTCAGAGATTTCAACCTCATCTAGAGTAAATGTTACTCTCTTGGATTCTCCAGTATGTTTCATTTCGTATATTTACAGCAGGTTTGCTTCCAATTCTGGCACATAAAGGACAGTGTTGAAATATCCATCTTCAAGATCGATCCTTCCAACTCACTTGGCATGGATCTCAGAATCATCACCCATTGGAACATTTGGGCCACTGTCTGAATACATGGATGTGAAGAATTATTTGATAGAGGCCATGTTCCTATATGCTCTTGAATCAATGATGAAGGTGGAAGAGTCTGAAGATCCAACAACCAATGCATGGCACCTCTCTTTGTTGTCAAATCCTGGACTGTCATTCTTCTTCCATGTGCCCTCTGGGACTGATATGTTGCTCTTCTCCAATAGTTGTGCCATTGTATCAATGGTTTTCTTCATGCATGCACTCTCTATATTCCACCCTTTGTGATAGTAGGTGCATTTGGTCTTCTCCTTGCCCTTCTTGTCCTTGTCCTTGCAAGGATTCGAACCCCCATCAGGAATCTTGGGCCTGTCTTGTTTCTTCTTCTCTGTTTGTTTCAAATCCCTAGATTTCTTCTTTTCTTATTTCATTTTGAAGCATTCGAAACCCTTGCAGAAAGATCTTAGTCCTTTCTTGTTTTGATGGTGCCCATATGGATTAGCTTATCTTTCTCTTGGGTCAAAGACTCCATGAAGCTTGCTAGTGATAGCATTTGCTAGTTTCGAGTTGTGAGCTTGCTTGAGTGAAATGTGCTGACGAACACAGAATACTCAGGCCCTAGCTTTGAAAGGATTGATAGTATGAGTTTCTCTTCTTTCTTTTCTATTCCACACTGCCTGAAATGAAGCACCAAATACTTGAATTTGGTGAAGAACTCTTGGATGGTCTCATAATGCGTTGGGCTCAAGGTGATGAGCACATTTTCGAGCTGGTGACCCCTCAACTCATTAGTCTTCCCAAATAGAGCTCCAATCCTAAGCCAAAATTCATTTTGGGTGGATAGACTATCAACATGAAACAGGAGTTCTCTCGAAATGTTGATACATAGCATTCCAAATGCTTCATCAAGTCTATTGAAATACTTTGATTTCTCTACTGCAGAATTTGGTTCCACCTCTGTCCCCATGGTGACCTTGTAGAGACCCTTGGACCTCAGCTGGATAACCATATCAGCCTTCCATTTGAATTAATTGAATGGTGTTATAAATACATGAGTTTTCTCCATCTCTTCTTACGCTAGTGGTGAAACTTGTTGAATGTACCTACAATGAAAATTCACAAATTTCTCTGGAGAATCACTATAATAGTAAATCAAACACACTAAATTCGATTTGTAGCTTCAATCAGCTTTGATACCATATCAGAATTGATTCGCATCTGGATCTAGAAGCCAAGAAACTCTCACAAATTGCTCTAGTTTGCAAAACAAGCACAAAAATCCTAAAAGAGTAAAATTACACACACATGTGAACACAATAGTGGATATTATTAGCACTGTCTAACATGTAACTATGTTTAGATCAGATATAGACATCAATAGAGAAAAATTTTGAGGCTTAGGAATCCATTTGGAAGTGTGCATGTGTCATGACAATATTTGAACTCCATTCCCCCTAGGTGGACCAATCATCTCTCAAATCACCCCAAATAGTAACGAACCATGGTGTGAATGTTGGTGAGGCATGCTAGGGAATAAATGAGTCCAAGACATACGTGGGTGAGAAAATATAGGTGTGGGAGTGGCTCAAGGTGAACAATAAATGTACTAGGAGGGCCAAAATGGTCTAAAAACATCACTATCACCCCTAGTCAAACTCAAATTCCCCAAAACAAGGAAGGAGCGCTCTGAGGCATTCATGAGGGCACACATGTTCCAGTTTTACCAAGTTAGAGCACTGGTGTGTTTGTGTGTGTGTGAATGGGCCAAAATAACCAGTTTAATTCCTAAACCAATTTCCCTAAGTCTAAACCATAGCAATCAAAGCATAGAAGCAAAAGAATTTGACTAAGGTCTAAACTAAGCTACTAAGGATGGATTGTTGTTCTAACATAAATCATAAGGAAAACATTTGTGAATAGGATTGAATCATTTATGTCCAAATCCAAGAAAGCATCATGGTCTCTTGTATCGATATTCATTAGATGCATATCAGATGAATAAGGAAAAAGAAGTTGAGGAGCTCACTAAAGGCTAACATATATTCCACTTTGATGAAGAAAAGTACTAAAGAAATGATAGTCACAAGAAACTGGTGAATCATTGTGCGGCCGTAAATTTCACCTAGCCATATGTAGATGATTTATTTGTAGCAAAAGAAATCTAATGGTGAGCTAAAAGTATCAAAGATTTGACCAGAAGAATGAAGAAAGGTAAAAGTACAAATAATGCCACTTCCAACAGAACAATAGGACAATAAGAAATGGCAGAGAAAGAAGGGAAACATATCCTAGCAGAAAATTCCCAGAATATTGTTGATGAAGAAGGAAAAAGAAAATTTGAGGTAGAAACTCAATGATAGGAAGAACAGCAGAAATATGAAGAAGAATATTGCGTGCAGAAAAGGAAAGAAGCAGAGGCTAAGAAGGAAAAACTACAAAACAAAGTTGAAAAATGAATCCCACATAAGAAAAGAACAAGAAGAACATAGACAAAGGGAGGAATTTCAGAAGAGATTCGAGGAGAAACAAAAAGAAGAAGAGGCTCAAAGAAAAACTAAGAAGGAATTAAAATCACAAGAGGAAGCTCAAAAGTGAGCAGAAGAGGAACAAAGGAAAAAACAAGAGGTGCAAGATAGCAGTCCGCAAGACACGGACATAGAAGTACCCGCCACTACTTCCACCATTCCACTCACTGGAGGAAATGCCCCACTAAAGGAGCTTTGTATTGGACTATACACACCTTCCCAGGAATATTTGATGGCCAAGCTAAGTTCTTTTGTCTGTGATAGTAAAAAGAAACAAGTTGTGTAGAAGACATATAAGAAACTCAAACTATCCATGCAACTAGAGATGGAGATTATATTTGAGGCTATAGTTATTAATCATATAGATAAAGCACCTAGATTTATAGCCTCAACAAACATGGTCACCACTTTGGAAAGTGAATTCAACATACAAAAGTTGTCCATGGATTTGAATCAATCCAGAAAGAAGATAAACTTTTTAGAATATTGTCTCCTAGAACCTAGAAGAGAAGGAGTTGAGTTGAAACATGAGTATCATTCCCTCTTAGCATAAAAAGGAACCTCGGATATATTAGCATGGAATTTGTAGACTGGAAAGTACGCATTGATTTCTCAAGTAGAGGGTCTTGAAGCTAAAAATGAGGCCATGACAGCACAAATACAAAAATCCTACAAAATGAAAAATATGCTCTAGCAAGAGAGGCAAAAACAACTAGAGAAGAGAAGAGGATTTTAGATAAATTCCATGCCTCTGTCATTGTATTGTAGCACGAATATTTCCATGTAAAGGAACAGGTCACAGATAAGATCCAAGAAGTATAGAAGGTTGTGGCTAGGATTAAGCTTGTGATTGAAGGTTCCCATAAACATTATAATAGCATCAAAGTAGTTAAGGAAAATTTTAATTATATGGAACCCTAGCAATGACAAACCGTTGAGATTCCCCCCAATTTTCCAAAGATAATTGTAATGAAATATAATTGGACTATGCAATTGTTGATAACTACCAGAAGGTTGGGTTAACCTTGAAAAGGAATGCCGCCACTTAATTCATAAAATGTAAGAATGTGCATGTAGGAGTTGAAAAACTATTTGATAAATGTCATTTCCCACCTCCATATACCTTTGAAGATCCTACACCAAGGGAAAAATAGATGGAAAAGATGAGAAAGATCAAGGATGGGGAAATTGAATTCATCATAAACATGTCACAAGTGACTACACAAGAATTGCAAGAAAAATTCAGAACACACACAATGGACACTTGATGGCAGTATGTCATGCATCTACCACCAAGGGATTGCTCACATTGACCAAAGAAATAGTTGCACATGAAGTCTCCCTACCATTACTCAAGCCCTGGCAATTAAATATTATTTTATATGATTATGAACTTTGGGATCAATTCATTAATCACAATAGAATGCTCCCCCCTGAAATTATGTAATTTAAATTTAGCTTTTATTTCTTTTAGGAGAGAATCAAAACTCCAAGTGACAAGTTCCCAGGAAACACAAGATTGATAACTAACCTTGAGGAATCTAAAGGGACACTTTGGGAGTTACTTTTGTAAATATTATAAAAGAAATAGGAGGGGGGAGGATGAGGGGATTTTGGTTGGATATCTTATCACTCATTTTGTGAGAAGTGTTTTTGTGAATGAATAGGGAAGTTACTAGGCTCAAGTTTTCATGGGACTATGACTATGGTGTGGATGAATGTCATGAATTTTTTCTCTCTTTGTATATCACCCATATGCACTAAGATTGTTCTTGATTTTCAGTGGATTATGCTTTCACTGTTTTATTTCTATTGTATATGTATTTATGTGTTATATTTTCTTTCTAAGAGTTGTGGATGTGGGATGTTTTGATATTGTGACTATTGTAGTGTTCATATATTATTTTGTAGTTGTTATAAATGTCTAATTTACAACTTTGTGTTTTTAGAATATCTATACCAATGTTATCTCACTACTCGTGCCTTTAATCATGCTCCTATCTAGGATAGATTGATGTAGCATAGGAATGCATTTTAGATTAGTCACGGATTTAATTTCATCCCCTTAAATTAAAACCCTAAATGATGTACTGGGTCGCAATCGATGAAAACCACAACCAGTGAATGATAGCCAAGCTAGAATCCAGATGAGTTCCCTATTCCAAACAGTTTAAGGTCTAATTGAGACTTTCTATCAGGGAGGCCCCTACCGTTGATGCAAGGACGTTTCCTAGAATAAAAAATATAGTAATCTCCTCAAGGGAGTATGAATGGAGGAAAAATAATCTAACTATTATAGTATGGATGGAGCAGTGGCCTTGTGAATGTGTAACATGAAACATCAAATTTTAATAAAGGCCATTAGTTCAGGGGTCTAGGGGGTAGTATAATGAGTAATGGTGATAACGTAGTAAGGAGAAAAATATTAAACTAAATGGACTCCCAATCCTATGGAAAGAGAAATGACATGGGTGTTGAATGGAAATTAAAGGTACTAATTAATGGCACCCATATTGAGGAGGCTCTATTGCTAGGCAAGGGAAAATGCAATGGTGGTTGGGATGGGTCACTTACCCAAATAAAAGGGGGTCCTATAGACATAAAATGAGGTAAAACAAGGTTGATTCATGTGATTCTTTGGAGAGGGAAATCACCTATATTATAATTTGAGAAAATACACCTGTAAGGAGAGATTGCATGCCCAAACAAGCAAGTCTCATTGCAATTTGGACATGCACACATGGAAACAATACCCAAGCATAAAATTGTGTTTAGAAATTAAACCAAATGTAGAAGTAAAATGTGACCTTGAGAAGTGGTTGAGATCATGTGTGTGGAAATGTGATTAGATAGGGTTAAGGACCTACCCCCATGCTATGGAAATGGGGTTTGTGACTATGGAATGCATAGTTTTTAGAATGAGCTATGGGATCACTGAAATACCAAAGTAGATGGTATAGGGCAGAATTAAAATTATTAATCCTTCCCCCCTATCCCAATGTCAATATAATCAATCCTGCTCCTCAACCAAGAGGTGTCGAAGTGGTACAAATGTTATCATGGAGAGGTACTGACAGGGCATCAAATAGAAATTGGAGGGGGTGTTACCATGTGGTAAATAGCCATGGTCTCACACATATGTGAGATCATTAGGGGGATGCCACCAGTATCACTAGCCCAAAAATTGATAAGGACAATGATGATGAGTCGGCGGGTTTGGGGGTCTACCCCTATGTTGTTGACATGGAATTTCCTCATCATTTCAAAAGGATTGAACGAATAGGTAGGAGGGGATAGCATTTGTAAATATGGCAATAGAGGTAAAGGTTGATGACTAGGAGGTCTCACTAGAGTAAAAAAGGTAATAGATAGAAATTGTCCCCTTAGATGAGGGTATGGGGGGAGGCACTTCCTCAACTAGGTGACCTATGCTTCGAGGGATCTTCGGTGAATGTTGGCTAATATGAATAGAAAATTTCAAAGAATGGCACAATGGTGAAAATAGTAACCATAAATGCCACATGACATGTAGGGATGGTTGATGAGGAATTCCTTTTTATGATGTTGGGTGGCCTCAGGGAGAGTGATATGAACCATTGGGGTGTTCACACCAGTCATGATATCCTCATGTACATGGAAATGATCACATGAGACAGGAAAATACATACACTAATGGGTAGTGTAACCCAATATATCACACACAACACAAGGCGTAGGGGATCGTGTTGATGCAAATGTAGGGTTTTTTACCACCATATTTGGATTACACTAAGGGGGCACATTTTTTTCCTCCCCCCCAGATATAATTTTGGAAGAAGCTTGTGTGGAAGATATGGTTTCCTTCATAACTATGGGTAGTGGGGCCTTGGAAGCAGCTGGATCCACAGGAGTCAAAATTACATGTGGGGTGGGAAAGGGATTCGGTGGGGTAAGGTACCAAATAGGGATACCTAAAATCAAGACAAAAAGGTTAAGCATATCCATTATGAGATTTCCCACAATCCCTTTAGGAAGAAAAATAAACAAAACTTGATGTATAGGAAATCCCTCCCACAGGTTCCCTAATGACAGGTTGGGGCTAGGAGAGGGTTGAGGTTGAGGGGTATATTTATCAAAAGTGATGGTGCATAATTTCGAGATATCCACCTCTGGTGGAGGTGGAGGTAGGGCCTGGAAGGACCTGACAAGGGAATCATATTGGAATATATCAAGACATGCACTCGTGAAAAATGGAATATAAAGGCTTCCAGAGTTAATTTCAACCGTACGTAAGATATTGTTTAGACAAGGAGACCCCTTGGGATCATAATAAGTGAGTTGATCAAGCTTGATGATCTTCCCTTTGTGAAGGAACATCATAATCTAAACACCATGAAGCAACTAATTTCATAGAATACATGTAGCTACGAACAAGGAGGAAATTGAAATCTCTTATGGAATTAACAACCTAACTGTCTATCAAGACCATTTTCCTTACCAACTAGATGGGGATTTTTTGTAAGAGACCTTGACGTTGAGCAGCATGACCATCCTATGCACATAAAGTCATAATATATGGCATGATATATTAGGAGCCTAACTTCTACCAAACATGAGTGGACATGACACAAGTGGATGCACCTTTGTCAATAATACATTAGTGAATAACCAAGTTCTTGATAGAAACCAAGATATAAAAAACTACCAAATAGGGCATCTGAATATTCACTTGATTTAGTTCAAAATGTCATGAGGCAAGAATCAGAAGGATCAACTGCACCCAAAGTTGACAACAAAGATTTGCAATGCATGGGACAATTCTTGAGGACCTCTAATTTAGACATGGAAACAAGTGATTATGCCAATTCATCCACAATGATATAATTAGGAGTAGCTAAGGCATTAGGGTTATTGGTTACACAACACAAAGGGATATTTTGGATCTTAGAGATGGAGTTTGAGTTAGGATGAGGGATGTGGAAAGGCTCTTCAACTAGTGGAGATTATTTACTTGTATTGATATTAGGGGTATCATTAGTCAAGTTGTATTCATTATGTCACTTATGGAGGTTAACATCAATGAATATGATAAGGAGGTGTTGGAAATAAGGGTCATGAGGTTGACCTAAATTTAACTATAGATATGTGTAAGGCACCATAGGTTTTGCAATGACTACTCCTTGGGATGGGAAGGGGTTTTGTAGGACCATCAGTTGCAATCGGGTAAGATGAGGAGGTGCAAAATTAGGTTTCCCTTATGGGGCATTAGCCACTTCACATTGATTGGAATTATTCCATATTTGGAAAGCCTTATCAAGATGGGGACAATTGAGGTAATAGTGTCTGAAAACACCATAAAAGGAACATAGATGGTTAGTCCACAACTAGGGGTTCTTACCTTGCTTGTGATATTTATTGGGATCATAATTTGTAGGGTTCAAATTACCTCTAGTGTTAGCGGGAGGGTTAGGGGTTGTCCCCCACCTTCCTTTTTTTGGTTGTTACCTTTGTTCTTCCCCTTATTCTTCTTCTAATAGGAGTTCAAATACGCTCATTGGTTATTGGGTATAGGTTGGTAAGGCATATTCTATTGAGAATACACTTTCCCATGAGGAAAAGGGGGAGGCACACAATATGGCTACATTGGAGGGGATAGATGAGGACCAAGATAAATGTAGTAAGGGTTCATGGTTGGTTGTTGGACCAATAAATTTTTGGTGTAATTGATAAGTTTTGTTTTGAATAGGGTCAATATGTAGCGGCCCGCGAAAGCAGGATCAAATCCGATGAAGCAGCCGAGAAATGGAGAAAAAATGTATTTGATTGTGTCAATTATGAAGCTAGTTGGGAGCAACTACAGTTTTGTGTCCACTTGCATTTATGAGTACACTCAATGGGCACAAGAGGGTTGCGAATACATCCTACATATATGTAATGGGTTCAAAATTTTGAGTGTTAGGGGTTGTCCCCCACCTTCCTTTTGTTTATTGTTACATTTGTTCTTCCCCTTATTCTTCTTCTTATAGGAGTTCAACTACGCTCATTGGTTGGGAAGGCATATTCTATTGAGAATACACTTTCCCATGAGGAAAAGGGGGAGCCACACAATATGTCTACATTAGAGGGGATAGATGAGGTCCAAGAAAAGGGTAGTAAGGGTTCATGGTTGGTTGTTGGATCAAGAAATTTTTGGTGTAGTTGATTAGTTTTGTTGTGAATAGGGTCAAGAAAAAGTGGCCCACAAAAGTAGGATCAACTCCGATGAAGCAGCAGAGAAATGGGGGGAAAAGGAATTTGATTGCGTCAACTATGGAGCTAGTTGGGAGCAATTACAGTTTTGTGTCCAATTACATTTATGAGTACACTCAGTGGGCACAGGAGGGCTGTGAATACGTCTTACATATATGTAATGGGTTCAGATGTTTGGGGTTGGATAGTTCTTTGGGTAATGCTTAGTTTTTGAGTTCCTAGTTTTCGAGTTCTTTTTGGTATGAAGAAAATTTGTCAAGATTATTTTGTATGAGCAAGTCACAAAAGTTTGTAGCGATCTGCAAGCTTAATGCATAGACATGAAGTGCTCAATTATTGTGACTCATGAATAAGAATAGTGCTTCCATGGTTTTTTCCCGATTGGGTTTCCACGTAACCCATGGTTTTTTCCCGATTGGGTTTCCATGTAACCCATGGTGTTCTATGTGTGTGATTGATGTTTATGTGTGTTGTCTTCTTCTATTTCATTCTGCATAATGATGGTTAGATGGTGTTTATTTGGTAATATATTAAGAGTGGTTAAGTTTACTACATAGTTAGTTAATGTATGTGATGATTTCATTATTTACATTATGTGGAGTATGTGGGAAATTAACTGACCCGTCAAAGCTCTAAGATGTCGGTCGTAGTGGATTTGAGTCACTCCACTTCATTCCTACAGAAACTTGGTTCTAGAAATTCCAATAAATACCTCAAGTGAGACTTCACTTACTCACAAGTGATTTTGAGATGGTCGATAACTTGGGGGTTGTTGGTGAGTAGTTAATTGAAACTGGGTCGAAGTATAGTTGCACAAACAATGGTTTTGTTGTAGGGACCGGGATTTGCGTTAAAGGGGGATGTGGCATCCATCTAAGCCATAGGTCTTTCCATGGATAGACCAGAAGTTTAGGGACTTTGCTAAAGATTAAAATAGAGATACGAACCTTAATTGGGAAGACAGGATAGGAGGGTATGTTTTTTCAAATATTCATGAAATTTTATTTACAAAGTTCCTTGTTATATTAGCTGGATGTCAAATTTATCCCTACAAAAGAGGTGTTTTTTAGGGGGTGATCCCATGGTTTGGACACCTGAGTTAATCCAAACCCTTAAAAGTGTTAATAGAAATATATCTTGCATTGTTGATTACTGGTTGGATAGCATATTGGAAGGGTATGTTACTAATTTTGTTGTAGAAAATATGGAGTCCTACAGCGTAGCCAAGAGATAATTTTTCAAGGGACCATGAGGTAAGTATCTTAAGTCTTTAAACTTGTGGATTAAAATTATACTCTATGAAAAATGGGTTATGAGGATGGTCTAGGATCATGTTGAAGAGGAATGAATTGATATGATAAGGGGATAAGAGAATGGGACATATGAAGAGTGTGGTTTACTGTGAAGTGGGAGAATATTTTGGTCGTGTAAGAGAAGGAGGATTGTGATGAGGAGAGAGGGTTGTCATGTGACTGAAGGACGAGACCACAAACCAGTACCACGGCTTGAAGAAGAATCTTATGGTATATAGTATGAAAAAGATGAATATTACCATCTCATACCAAAAGAATAAATTGTTTATCCATGTCAAACAAAACACTATGACATACCAATGACTTCATGTGCATCTTCAGAAATTGAGGTAAGAAACAATAGTTCGTCGCACTTTATACAAGTAAGTAGCAATAGTGGTAGTAGTCAAAATAGTTATTCAACTAGTAACAATATTGCAAGTGTCTCTCTTTTAGTAAAAAGTTAGTCAGTACCCCCGAGGAGCAAAATGGACAAGGATGATATGAAGCTACCTATTTTTCAAGGGACTAGAATGGATGAACCAGACAAAAATGGTTTTTGTGTGAAGTCGTATGTATTCTTAAGCATGTACAAGATGATAATGTGAAAATACCATAGTTAATCACAACCTTTTGAGGTTGTGCTTTAGACTAATTCATGAAGTTTGCAAATGTACCCGCTGGAACAATGCAGAAAACATTAGTGGAGATTGAAGCTGGATTAATAGATGAATTCTGAAATCCAAAGTCCGAGTCACATTGCATTAATGAAATAAAGGAAATAAAGAATCTAACAGTTGAATATGTGTGGGACTTTGACCAGATGTTTAATATGTTGATGGCTCACATGAGCTTTCAAATGATAGATGTTTAGCACAAGGAATGGTTCGTAGCCACTTTGTTTTTGCATATCATGGTTTTGTTGATGCAAGAGAATCATTTTCTTTGCAAACTGAGGTTCTTGAACTATCTATGGATTTAGAGGCATCACCTATTGGAAATACCGGTGCGGGTATGGCTCAAATCCAGTCACAACTAAAAAACTTGTTGCTACTGATTCAAGACATTAAGGGAAAGACAAAAGGGAATAAGGTTGGTGTACCTAATGTAAACTAGAAGGTCAATCTATTAGGATTATTAATCCTCCCTTTTCCAATTTGGTCATATGTCTAAATCAGGAGTCATGTCTAAATTAGGAGTCCATCCAGTCTATTTTTAGTCACTAGCACCATTGGGTCCACTTGGCCTAATTGGGGCACATGTTTTAGTTACTAAAGTGTGGGGAACACTAATTGAGGCCTACTACCACTGATTGCACTTGCATGCATCAGTTTAGGAGACTCCTAGACCAATCCCTACAATTTAGGAGCCACTAGGAGTTTCGATACCAACCAAGGTCAGTTGAGTTGAGTTGGTGACTAGTCAAGCTAAGTTAGGAGTCAGTTACATTTAGTTCTAGTCCTCTACATTCAGTTAGCGCTAGGTTTGCATGTTCCATGCAGGAGGGGCGCATTTCTCACCTACCACAGTCAATTAGCCTTAGTCAACACTGAATGTAACACTTGAGTTGTGTTTTAGAACTCCGATGAACTCCGATGATGGTTTAGACAAGGTCAGTTAACCATTGAGTCCTCTGATAATGATTTAGACAAGGTCTTAGTTACCTATAGTCAAGTAAAGTGTAATCAATTCAAATTTCCTCATGTGGATTTGAATTACTTGTGGCTATTTATCCATTGTACTTCATTGTAATTATTATCTAATTACTTTTGATTAATGAAAGCATTCACAGTTGAAAGCCATTTTTGTACTATTTCATTCTACAATTGCTGAGTAAATTGTGTGATCTATTTTGTAAGTTGTGTGTTTGTCTACAGATCTATGTGCTCAATTTATACACTTGAAATTCCCAGCATTCCAAAAATATCTAGCTACAAGAGCTCATAAACCCTTAAAACATGGAGTCAGATTCAGGTGTGGGATATGTCATACTAGAGGACATTGAGTGGAGGATTTATATCTACTACAAAAAGTTGTAAGTACTCCTAATAATCTATTATGTAAATTATGTATATCAGTTGGTCATGATGAAAAATATTGTTGAGCATATTCATTTCTCTTAGAGCATATAGTAGAGGTGTATCGAATGAAAGGGGAGGAGCACACTGAAGGAAGTGGTGCACAGTTTAATCGGCACATAGGTGAATTTTAGGGATGAGGACAAGGATGATTTGGCCGATGTAGAGGCCATATAATCTATTATAATTTTGGTCAACCAAGACACTTCGCCTAAGATTATGAGAACCTATGTTCAACATGCACGTATTGTAGAGCATTATATCATACCATTGAATACTGTCGATAACTCATAGAAAAGTGGCAAGAAAAACCAAAATCAAACTGGCCAGATGATATCAGTGGAACCAAGAGAGAAGCAACCCATTGTTGTTGTAGTTACAGCAGGGGGAGCTACAGTAGGATTGTTAGTTTTTCTTTAGATATGATTATATTATCTAGGATTTTTATCTAAAAGAATAACAAATACAACAAGATGCATAAGATATAAAAGATATACGAGACACAAATATTTTTTCCAAGGAAATCATAAAGGAGAAAACCCCACAAACTTCTTCAGAATAGTAAGATGATCAAAAGTAGTAATAAGAAGCATTCATTAGCTATCTATCTCTCCTCCTTTCTCTGTCTCTCTCTCTCTCTCATGTGAACTTGAGAGTGTGAGTTGTGTATAAATGAGGGAGAGCGCCTACCTATTTATACCCTTTCAAGTCACTGACCAAACACAAGACTGGACCACTAGGGTCCACATCTCTTCCCTAACATGACTGAATTCTCCCAAAGAGGCTCCAAATACACATTACATGATGTTACAAAGGAGACTATTTCCCTGACTTACAACTAAGCTTGTACCTCAAGGTTTCAACATAATTAAGACATCCCACAAGGGGGTAAGATACATCCCCAATGGGGGCACAACAACATACACTAATAATACACATAAGAATATCTTCTAAAGTTACAAATTCATCAACACTCCCTCTTAACTATGATGGTATTCTCTCTCTTCATGGTCATCAACACATCTGTTCAAGTCTTCATTGTATATTCATCATCATGGAGTCATAGAGTCATCATCATAGTTGCTACCATTGTCATCTTATTATTTGATCATCCTACCATACTATCATTAGAAGTTTCTACAGAGATGGCCCTTTTTCATGTTGGTTGTAGGCCTAGTCCTCTGTCAGGTCCTCATCACATCTCAAGCAAGATGTCACATAGGAACTGTCTAAGGCCTTCTTTAAATTTCCACATCAATAACCTGCATCTTCTACCTTCTTCTCATCGTATCCTGATCATCTATTTTTCCCTACACAAGACAAAATAAAAACAAAAAAATAATCAGTGGTCGACCTCCATTCTATCAGAGAACCACCTAGGTGCACCTCTCATGCTTCATGACCTTATCATCTCAACATGTGAACACATATATGGATATATATGTAAGGACTGATTACGACCCAACAACCTACTGCATCATAATAATATACATTATAGTTCAACCTCAAGGGATTACATCTAAACAACCTACGTCCAGGATCTTTTCCATGCAGATAACCTTTGGGGTGTATTACATCCGAGTAACCTGCATACAAATCCAGGTCTCATTTTTACACTCAAACAACTCATGGGGCATCTTACATCCAAATAAACGGTGTACCATGTCGAGTTTCATTTTTACATTCGCATAACCCGTTACAGGATTGATTATGACCAAGGATAACCTGCGAGCTTCGCTAGGACTGATAACATCCGAAGACATCCTATAGGACTAATTACGTCTAAGCATCCTGTTGCACCATGATTTTCCCACTTGGAAAAACTGTCTCATTTCCCATGTGATATATTATTCTTTCGTCATATCAGGACTAATTACATCCAAGGATAACCTGTGAGCTTCACCGGGACTGATTACATTCAAGGACAACCTAGAGGATTTATTTTTGTCTGAGAAACCTATGAGCTTCTCCAGGATTTTACTCTCAGACAACTTGTCTTTTTGGCTACGCTAGAGCACATCACACCCTCTTTCGAGGGATCTCGATTTGGATCACACCAAGTCTTTCTCTGAAGTACTTGAACTTCACTCTCGCAAGAGTATTGGTCAACACAATGGCTATCTTCTCCTCTATTTCCATGTACTTGAGCTTCAATGTTCCTCTAAGCACCATATCCGTGATATAGTGGAACTTAATCTCGATGTGCTTCTACTTATTGTGGAACACAAGAATTTTTGACAGCTTCATGCAACTCTGATTGTTGTAGAAGAAAAAAGTCGCAACCAACTGGAGATCAAACAAGTCAAACAATATCTTTCAAAGCCACACTACCTCGCAACTAGATGAGAAAGCTGAAACATACTCTACCTTGGTTGTAATCAGCACCACACATGATTGCTTCTTTGTGAACCAAGAGATCATGCCAGATCCCAAACTGAAGCAGCAACTTGAGGTGTTCTTCTTGTCAGTGGCACTAACTGCACAATCTGAATCAACATAACCATGTAGGTTAATCTTTTGATTCACATCATATTTGAGCCCATAGTCTACTATACCTTTTAGGTACCTCATCATATGCTTTGCAGCTATCAGGTGAACATGTCTCGGATCCATCGAGAACTGGCTCAGGGTGTTCACCACAAAGAATATGTTTGGTCATGTATTCATCAGATACATCAATGATCCAATCATATGATGATACATCGTGGCATCATCCTTCTCGGATGAAGCAACACTCAGAAGATTCAAGTTAGATTCAAGTTAGATTCCATAGGTGTGGCCATTGCCTTGCAGACCATCATTGTAAATCTCTTCAGAATATCCATTGCATACTTTCCTTGACCAAGGAATATCCCATCTCCACTCTTCCACACCTCCATGCCTAATAAGTAGTGCATCATTCCTAGGTCTTTCATTTTGAACTTGGTAGCAAGTCTCCTCTTTGCATCTGTAATGAGTTCCTCTTCACCTGTTACAAACAAGTCATTGACATATAGCAGGAGTATCACTTTTCTTCTGTCTTCCACCTTGAAGTAGAGGTTGGAATATTCTTTACTCTTGGTAAATCCCAAGCTCATCAAGAAGCTATCCATCCTATCGTACGATGTCCTCGGTGCTTGTTTCAATCCATACAAGGCCTTCTTTAATCTGCACACATGGATCTTCATATCATGTGTCTCAAATCCCAATGTATATTCCACGTACACTTCCTCCTCGACTACACCATTCAAGAAGGTTGTCTTTCCATCCATCTGGTCTATTTTCCATTTCATAACTGCTTCCAAAAGAAGTATGGTCCTAATGGAAGTGTACCTTTCCATGGGTGCAAATGTCTCTTCGTAGTATATGCCTTATTTATATGAGGAGACTCGTGCTATGAATATCACCTTGTATTTCTCGATGATATCATCTACAACATGCTTGATCTTGTAGATCCATTTTGAAGTCACGAGGGACTTCTTTTCTTGTCTCTGAATAATATCCTAGACATCATTCTTCATGATCAACTGATATTCCTCGATCATCGCATCCTTCCATTATTTATTTTCAGTGACCTCTTCATAGGTGAAATATTCTCTATCAATGATGTCACACAGCATTGCCACATAGCTATTGTAGGGATTTTCCCTCTTTCTTTATCTATGTATTCCTTCTGGAGCACCATACCTTTCAACTTCTCGTAAGAGCTCTCGTTCCCATGCTAGTTTCATCTTGTGGGAGCCCTTCTCAAGGAATATTTCTACCAGTTCTTGTGGTTATGTCATGTTGTGATATCCATGGTCCTCTGGAATCGCTTCTCAAATTTCCATGTCTCGACCTCTCGTCACTTCAGGTTCCTCGACCTCTGGGATGGGTGTCCTCTTGTATCTGAAGTATGTCGAGTCTTCATCAAAGGTTACATCTCTACTAATTTCAATATTCTTGAATCCTAGGAAGTATATTCGGTAGGATTTTGATGCATCACTGTATCCTACGAAGATACCCTTCCTCCTAGGAGGATCAAACTTAGTCCTTTTCTCCTTTGGGATATGTATGTACATCAGGCAGCCAAATATTCTCAGATGGTTAACTTATGGTTTCTCTCATGATAAATCCTATTCAAGAGTCTTGTTATAAAGTACTCTATGAGGAGTATGATTCTGTACATACACAGTTGTTCTAGCAGCCTCCGCCCAAAGGTGCATAGGAATATCTTGATCATGCAGCATAACTCTTGTTGCTTCCATGATGGTTCGATTCTTTCATTCTGCAACCCCATTCTATTTAGGATTGTATGGATTTCTCAACTCCCTCTTAATCCCAGACTCTCTACAGAGTTCCTTGAATTCTTTTGAAGTGAACTCTCCACCATTATCTAATCATAGAGTGTTGATCTCCCTATCTGTTTGGTTCTCGACCAAGGCTTTATATTCCTTGAACTTACTGAAAACTTCACTTTTCCCTTTCAAGAAATATATCCAAGTATTACATGAGAAATCATCTATAAAGGAAACATAGTACACATACCCACTTAATGAACTAGAGGACAAAGGTCCACATACATCCAAGTGTACTATCTCCAGTATTCCTTTAGCCTTTCTCTCATTGTTAGGAAATGTCTTCTTCACATTCTTTCCTTGTGCACATCCTTTGAAAATGCCTTCATGCTTTTCCTGGATATCTGGAAGTCCCGAGACTACTTTGCTTGCCATTGGTAGTTCTTTGTAGTGCACATGTGCAAGCCTTCTATGCCATAGTTCACTAGGTTCAATCAACTCATGAACCAGCGCTTGTTCAGGTTGACCCTTCATCTTGTACAAACCTCTATCTTCCTCTCCAATAACTATTGGATCTTCTAATTCCTTTCCTCTGGGCCACATCAGAACTTGGCCATCAAAAAAAGAAACCATAATCCCTTTTGCATAAAGTGCAAAAATGGAGAGAATATTCTTCTTCAATCCTTGAACATATAGCACATCCTTCATCTTCAAGGATTTCCCAGAGTCAAGCTTGTATGAAGCTTCTCCATGGGGTGTTGACAGTCACCCCCATGTTTCACCTTGTAAGGTTAGTCATGTTCAGATATATTAATGAATGATTCCTTGTATCTCATCATATGTTTAGAAGCTCCACTATCCACAATCCACTCATTGCTTCTGTGTGAGATAGTTCCAATAAGTGTTGATATTAGCACATACTCTTCATCTGAATCATCCTTTTCTCATCTGAATATTTTGTTTCTTGGTTCATCATGTTTGGCTCCATGAGCATGGTGTCTCTTTTTCCTGATGGGACAATCTCTTGCAAAGTGTCCCTTTTCATCACAAGTATAGAATTGAACATTTGAAGTATTTCTTTTGGTCTTCTTCGATTTCTTGTCCTTCTTCTTGTTGTGATCAAATTTCTCCTTCTTCTCCTTCTTATTGAAGTTGTTCCTGGTGTGAACTATGACATATTGATCGTCGGTTGCTCCCATATTCTCTTCTCTTGTTACAAGTCTAGCTTCTTCTTGTGCACATTCTTCTCGAAGTCTGTTGAAAGAGATCAACTTCCTTCTTGAACAAATACCTTGAATGAGTGAGTCCCATGATCTAGGGAGACCATTCAAGGTAGTCATTACAATCTCTCCTTCTTTGACATTTTATTCAACCACTTCAAGTTGTTCTTTGATTTGAGAAACCCTTGTGAAGTAATATTGAATAGTCTCGGAGTTTTGTATCTTCACATTCTTTAGTTGGTTCCTTAAAGTCATCTTCTAATTTATGTTCTTTCCTTTGAAAATATTTGTCAAAGCATCATACACTTATTTTGGTGTCTTGAATGAAGACACATGGGGCATGAGGTGATCCTTAATAGAATCTACAATGATTCTATTAGCCTTATCCATGCTTCTCTTATGAGCAACCTTAGCCTCATCTCCCTCTGGTTCTAGAACTTCTCCATTGATGAAATTATCCAAATCATTATCTTCAAGGATCAAGGAGATTCTGTACTTCCATGCTCGAAATTTATCAGCCCCTACAAGCTTGTCCTCAAGCTGAGTATGATGAGTCATATTTTCAAATGAGAACCTAAAATAGAAATAGCAAGGATTTAGATCTTACTAATTTGAGGTGTTTGACCTGGTTCTGGAGCTGGATGACCTAGGGGTTGTTAGAGAAACCCTAATTTCCAAAATTAGAGTTCATGAATTCTATTTGGACATAAAGATGTGCCTCCTTAAGGCGAGTTTCTCAACTAGGTCACTTTCTAAAAACTGAGGTGGGAAGCCTCCAAAATTTGATGACCTAGTTCCTCCTGGCACCAGTGACAGGGTCAAAAATCAAACTTCTCCAATTCAGAAACTGTCTCCACCAAAATATGATCCCTACTGAGGTGAGTTAGCCTATTCCTCTTTTCTTGATGATATGTGGAGAGAACACCTTGAACTAGGAATCCCTAGTTTCCACAGTTGCATAGTGCCTTCTTTTAGAGAGGCTCTGATACCATGTTATTTTTTCTTTAGATCTAATTATATTATCTAGGATATTTATTTGGAATAATAACAAGTGCAACAAGATGCATAAGATATAAAAGATACATGAGACACAAAGGTTTTCACCAAGGAAACCATAAAGGATAAAACCCCGCAAACTTATTCAGAATAGTAAGATGATCAAAATCATTCATAAGAAGTATTCAATGGCTATCTATCTCTCCTCCTTTCTATGTCTCTCTCTCTCATGTGAACTTGAGAATGTGAGGTGTATATAAATGAGGGAGAGTGCCTCCCTATTTATACCCTTTCAAGTCACTCACCAAACATAAGACTGTGGTCCACATGTCTTCCCTAATAGGGTTGAATTCTACCATAGAGGCTCCAAATACACATTACATGATGTTACACTGGTGACTATTGCCCCAACTTACAATGGACGTTGTACCTCAAGGTATAAACACAATTAAGACATCCCACAAGGGGCTAAGACACATCCCAGTGGAGGTACAACAACATAAAATGATAATAAACATCAGAATATCTTCCAAAGTTACAAATACATCAACAAGGAGATTATAAAGGAATGCATGGTAATCAGTGCACCCCTGGAATTAGACTGGTTGCACATTCACCATTACCATTTGATGTCCAAAAAGAAAAGGAGACCTTTGTCGAAGCAAGATGTATTTCACTATGAATCATAAAGGAGCATTGACATCTGTTCCACCTCTAGTATGAAAAACTTCCTATATATTACATGACACCTAGTTATGACCACTTAGTTCCAAGGAGACCTCAAGGAAAGGTATGTGCATTGAAAAACATTGTGAAGAGTTTTCTAGATTTGATCTAGGATGAAGAATCATTAAGTGAACTGAATAATTAAATTTATCAATTTTAAAGTGAGGTGGTATTTCCTACTCAGAAAAGGGTTGTAAACAACTTACCAAAGAAAATGAGAACAATAGGGGAAATGTGACTTAGTGCATAGATTAGGGACTATGACATGGATTTCATCATTTTAGATCTAGGTTCAGATGTGAATGTTATCACTAAATAAACTTGGGAGGATATGGAAAAACCTAAGTTAGTGTGGTCACCTATTCAATTAAGATTGGCCAACCAACAGAAAGTGATTCCATTTGGAAGAAGGGTAGGTGTTCCTGTCAAAGTACAAGGACTGTGAAGTTATTCAGATTTCAAATTTATTGAGATAGTCAATCATACCAATCCATATCTTGCAGGTATAGATTGGGTGATTGATAACTAGACTATCATAAATCTGAAGAAGAGATTGCTGACATTTGAAGGAAGGAACATCAGAGTTGTTGCACCTTTAGACCCTTTAGAGGGAATGAGGTATGTCAAACTTGTCAAAGAAGAATATGATGCTCAAGATCTAGAGAATATTTATAACGTAACTTCAAGAATTGTTGACTATGTCAACCCCATAGTAGATGGTACCTTAAGATGGCATAGCATTAGTTCATGTTCATCAGACTCAGAAGAAGCACTAGAAAATTGGCAGACTATTTACATGAAGTTTCCATGAGAGGTGTGCTCATATTACAAAGTCATTGCATTGGATTGAAAAAAGGTATGTGATATCCCTACCTATAAGGGATTACCAAATTTAGATACTTTCATTATTGATTTTTAGCTCAGGGTGCCTAAGTAGCAATGAGTGTTATCCTTAGATGTAGCACTAAAAGCAACCCGAACCAATTTTTGGGATGTCCATAGGAACATATAGAGAGTTGGTTGTAGTGTAGAAGGTTTTTGGAGGTTTGGTGTGGAGGAAGGATTTCATGTGTGGGAATAAAGTACAATGGGTTAACTAGTCTTGTGGGCCATTTGAAAACATGTACTAGGACATGGTGTGTATATCTAAGCAAGAGTAGGTCCATATGTTTATCCATACACTAGATACTATACCCAGAAATTGGTATACATTGTTGGAACTCTAGTAAGGTGCAACATATTGGGATGATCTAGCCATGAATTTCATAAGAACATTCAATTATGAAGATGAGAATCTAACAGTGGACACAAACCTACAAGTCATTAAGGCCAATATTTTTGAAGAAGTACCAATACCATTATCTAATATTACACAGTGGACTGCAACACTTAAAGAATATTTGGAATGCTACAATATTACTGGGGACCCAAATGATGATCTGAGAGACTTGCATGTCCCAGAAACAAAAAGAAGTTGAGACATGGAAGGTCATGAGATTACATCTGATAAATGTTTGCAACCATTGAAGACAAAGAAGATAAATATTGGCTCAAAATAAAATCCTAAATTTGCTCATATTGGTGATTATTGGGATGACGAGACTGTAGGTAAACTCACTAACTTACTACATGAATATCAAGACTTGTTTCCTACTAAGTTTTCATATATAAAGGGCATTGCTGTGGATTTGGGAGAAATGAATATCCCGTTGAAACCTAATGAAAAACCCATTAAGCAGAGACCTCATGGACTGAATCCAAGGTATAAGGAGAAAGAAAAGAGCTCAATAGGATGCTAAATGTAGGAATTATTGAAACTATCGAAAATTCTAAGTGGATAAATTCAATGGGAGTTCAAGACAAACAGACTAGTGAAATTTGAATTTGTGTAGAGTTGAGAAAATTGAATGATGCATGTTTACATGACTCATTTCCCACTCCTTTCACAAATGAAGTGTTAGAAAATGTTGGTGGCCAGGAGGCTTATTCATTTACTGATGGGTTTTTTGAATACCAATAGATTAGGATTTCTAAGGAGGATCAACACAAGACCACATTTGCAACTGAATGGGGTTGTTATCAATACACAATAATGCCACTTTTCTTAAAGAATGCTCCAACTATTTTTTCTAGAGTGGTTGTCGCAGCGTTTAAGGAGTTTATTTACAAATTATTAGAGGTATACTTTGATGATTGGACAATTATGGATTACTTAAGAACCACATTGAGAGACTGAGATTGATGATATATCATTGTAGACAATAAATATCTTTAAATCTAAAGAAATGTATTTTTTGTGCTCCATTTGGTGTATTGTTGGGACATGTAGTTTGTAAACAAGTCATGTTTATGCATCCTGGGAAGATAGATATCATAATAGATCTACCACCATTGACATCAATGTGACAATTAAGAATATTGTTGGGACATATTGGCCACTGAAAAAAAAGTTATTAAATGATATGTGCATATCACATCCTCGATGGAAAAAATGTTAAATAAAGATATTAAGTTCCAGTGGAATGAAGAATGTTAGCAGAGCCTCAACGAGTTCAAGGAAAAGATGGTGGCAATGCCTATTCTAGTGTTTCCATATTGGAAAAAGGAATTCCATGTGCATGTTGATGCTTCATCTTTTTCTTTCGGTGCAGTTCTTACTCAGCCAAGAGAGGGGTCCATTAATCATCCTATAGTGTTTACTAGTAGGCATTGTCCACAACAGAGAGAAATTATACTACAACGAAATGAGAAGGATTATCTATGGTATATGCATTGCAAAAATTTATGCATTATTTGTTAGGAGGTCATTTTAAAATCTTCATTGATCATCCTTCTATCAAGTACCTGATCAACAAGCTAGAGTTGGGGGGGGGGGTATGTAGGTGTCTAGTGTTATTTTATGAATATGACTTTGAAATTTTAATTAAGCTATGAATTTCAAATGTGGGACCTAATCGTCTGTTGAGGTTAGAAACAAGGGAATAACTATTTAATCTATATGATAACCTCCCAGATGTGTAGCTCTTTTTGGTGAATATGGTGGATGAATATTTTGAAGACATTGTGAAATTTTTTAATACAAGTATGGCAGCACAAGGATATTGTTGGGTATTTTCTACTATCTTAAATACACCTAATATTTAATTATCGACCGGGGCTGGTAGGCTTAGAGTTGATACAAAATATATGCAAAGGTAAAAAGGCTCCTAGGGTGTTGTGGAGATATTTTAATAAACAAAAGATCAAAAGATCAAAAACCAAGTCAAACTCCTAAAACTGTCTAAATAATTGGACTGGACTGGAATATCAAATTTAAACAACTACTAAAAAGAAAAATATAAACAATAATACTTATAACTTCAGACACTAACTCATACAAGGAATTATAACAACTGAACTGACAAATAATCAACTAACTACTTCTTAAGCGGAAGGCTAGGGTAAAAAGACAACTTATCTTATAAAGAATAGAAAACTGAAAAAGCAAGTAGAAAACTTAATAAGTAAAACTTTGAAAGAAGCAAGTAGAAAACTTAATAAACATAATAAATAGAAGCAACTAGAAAAATTAATAAAGATATTTAAACTTTATTCTTCAATAAACACATACCAAAAACAAGAATGATCAATAACCTAAAACAATCAAACTTTAATTGTAATGCTTAAATAAAATTACCAACTACAAACATAATCCGAATATTGACAAAACAAAACTAGAAACAATCTGAAAATACATAAAAAACAGTAAAAACAAAACCGAGGGTTAAATGACATACTGAATAGTAGGTCTGTAAAGGGTGACTAAATGGCATATTGGACAGACATTCCGAATGGCGGTCCGTACAACAAAAATGGTAAAAACTAACCTAAATGAACTAATTCTTCGACTGAACTTATGTAGTTCTAAACCTAATGCATGGAATCAATAAACAAACTTATTTAATCAAAAAATTAACTTCAAACTAACTCTCAAACAAAAAGAAAGCATTGCATATTAAATTAATTAGTAAGCTGGAAATTAATTTAAACAAATTGGAAATTAACTTAAGCAAATTCATGGCAAGAAATAAATAAACATAACTAAATCTAAATGAAAGCAAACTATTCTATATAAGCAAATTCATAACAGGAAATAAATAAACAAGAGTGAATTCTAATGGAAGCAAACTATCCTATGTATTTGAAATACAAACTAAAAACAATACTAAAATGAAATGACTATAAATAAACTAACTAAAAGTAAATAACTGAAAACAAATGACTGAAAATAAATGACTGAAAGAAGAGTTATGCACGCATCTATTTATTTAACTACTGAAATAAAACTAAACTAATGCAATACAGGAAATAAAATAGCATTTACTATTAACTAATGAAAACAAACTGGAAATAAACTAAACTAGCTAAAACAGAAAAGAAAGAACTAAATTAAACAAAGAAATGAACCTCTGGTTGATGAGGGGCCCTCTCAACAATCAGGGGTGAAGCCTGCTAACTCCTACTCAAACGCAATCTTCAACAGCAATGCATATAGCTCTTTATTTAGATTCAAAAACAAAATTATAGTGCTTATAAAAACTATGACTAACTGACTAATTCTGACTAACTCTGCTTTGTATTCAAAGACTAATATATATAGTTAACATGAGAGATGAGCGATTCGACCTGCAAAGGTCAACTGATCTCTAATTTTAGACAATATTTAAAGCACATAATTGATTTGCAACCAAAGCATAGTCTGGCTCTTCATTCAGCGTGATCATGGCGTGATGTGGCGAGTCTGCTCCTTCTTTAGCGTGAACAGGCTTCTTCATCATGCTTGATGTGGCGACAACCCCTTCCTTAGCGTGGAGGATGGACTAGTGGTGAGCGCAAGATTATACACAGTAGGATTCTAGAATGCAGATCCCTCATTAGCATGAGTGTGTGAGTTTGCAAGCTGGTGTGTGATCATATGCGTGGATAATCAGTCGGTTGCATTTTGTTTCATGTTTAAATCCCCAAAACTGATTATGGACAGCATGCAGGCTGATGCATGAGCTGAAGGTGAGCTGAACGGAACACTGATTCGTAAGCTGGATGTGCAACGATCTAGAGAAAACATGGCATTGTGGTGAATAGGGAAGAGCACACACGATAGGTTTCTAGAATGAGGGTGCTTCTTCAATTGAACGTGTGGGCTGGTGATGTGGTGGTAAGCAACACCATTGTGACAGCATTAATTCTGTAGAACGTTCCCTCCTTTGAATGCGTGAGCAGCAAAAATGGGATGGCGAAATCAATGCACTGGCGATCCTTCTATATTGTTGATTATGCTATCACCTGGGCACATGGTCAACGAAATGGTTTGCAGACTTCTTCAATGTTTAATGCCTAATATTGGATGTTAACAGTGCGTAGGATGATGGGCGAGCTGAACGCCAAGCTGGATCATGAGCTGGACATATGGTGTGAAAGGAAGGCTGAATGCGTTTTGATGTTAATTTTGCCCAAACAAACTATAAAATATGCAAACAAATATACATATCAAATAATACATTAAATATGCTTTAAATAATATACTTTTGAGTTAATAAAATCATAAAAATGATATTAATAACCAAAGTTATAATAACATCAAATTTGTTCTTACCTTGTGCTGAAATAACGATCTGCATGACATAAATCATACTAAAGATAATAAAATATGTGTTTAAATGTGTTATTTAATTGCCAAAAATGGTAACAAAATGAGGCTCAATAGATATAGTAAAGCACAAATAATCATTTGGTTGTCAAAGCATTAGATTATCAACTAATCGCAAGTTAGTTATATAATCTAGGACTAGATGAAATCTTAAGACAATGTGTTTTGAGGCATGAATGTCTTATGATTTTGGTCGAAGCTCATGATGTTGCATGAGACCACTATGCAGGAAAAATTATAGCATAGAAACTATTGAGGGTAGGACTGTGTTGGCCTACCTTGCATAAAGATGTTAAATACTATTGCATATCTTATGATTCCTAACAACGAATTGGGAAATTGTCACAAAGAGGTGAGATGTCATTAGCACCACAGGTGACATTGCAATATTTTGACAAGTGGGTTGTTGATTTTTTGGGTCCAATAAACCCACCTATGAAGAGGTCAGGAGAATAGTATATTATTACTGCGATAGACTATCTAACTTGATGGGTTGAGCCAAACCTGTAAAAGGCTATAGAGTTGTGACTGCTACGAGGTTTTATTCCAAAGTGTAGTTACTAGATTTGGATGCCCTTGAATTCTATTGAGTGACTAAGGAATTCACTTTGTAAACCAGACAATTGAAGCACTTAAACAAGAATTCTATATCTATCATCGAAAGATCACCCCATACCACCTCGAGACAATGGAACTGTTGAAGCCTTTAATAAGATTTTGGAACATGCTTTGACTAAGGTTTGTAATGTGAACTATGAAAACTAGGATTTGAAGTTTCATGCGGTTTAATGGGCTTATATGGAAACTTGTAAGAAGTTGACAAGTCCAACACCCTTCAGGTTGGTATATGGGCAAGAAGTTGTCATTCCAATAGAGTATATTGTATCTTGTTTGAGAATTGTTGTATTCACAAATATGTCAGACACTGACGTAGTAGAAGAAAGGCTCTCACAATTACCATAGTTAGAAGAAGAAAATTTCTTGCAGGATTTAATCAACAAATTCAAAAGGAAAGGGAAAACTCCTCACATGATCGCCACATCAAGAAACTGCAGTTCTAAAGTGGATATTTAGATCTCCTATATGACAATAAGTTCATCAAACATCCATGTAAGCTAAGAATGCATTGGTTAGGACCACATGTGATTAAGTATGTGATAGAGGGAGGTGTTGTACAACTACAAAAACTAAATGGGGAACTTCTAGAGGGGTTAGTTAATGGAATTCGGATGAAACCCTATAAGAACAACCACCCATTCCCTCATTGAGCATAGATTAATCAAAAAAAAAAGAGAAAACAAAAAATATTTATATTATGTCAAAATTTTGTTTCTATCGAAGTAGTAGTATGTATATATAGTCTTGTTATTCTGTTGAAGTTGCTAACATGTCATCGATGACTGGAATCAGAATTAATTGCCACGTTAATGATGCAAGAAGTGGTGGTAGAAGTGGAGTTGCTATCATAATTTCATGAAAATACACACATATGTGAAAGGATATGGCGTCATAAATCATAATTATTACAAGTGATTTTCTTTGTTTGACTAAATCTAGGGGTTGGCAGTGGAAAAGACAAGTCAAAGGTGGATTAAAAGTGGATCGAACTAAATATTGGGCTCATTGTGTGCATAGGAATTGAGTGGAGTGAGAAAATCGAAGACGAAGCATCAAAGTGTTGCAAGCCTAAAGCCAAAGTTTATAAGTATGGAATCCCAGCTATTAGGAGTGAGTGCAGAGCAAATATCAGTGGAAGAAACACTCATGGAAGAAGGCGTCCTAGTTGTCCAAGAAGATGGCAGATAACATAGCCACAAATTCCAACCAAGCTAACCAATAAGAAGAGGAAATTGACTCATAAGATGAACCCATAAGTCAAAACAAAGAATATGCATGATGTTGAAGCATTAGGTTTTGGTTCTGTGCTACCTTCATTTTTTCTAAAGTATGTAGTACCACCAAGAAAGAGAAACACGAAACCCGTCAAGATCAAAAATATTCCAAGTATACTTTGGTTAGACCCAAAATTCTGAAATGTGTCTTAGTGCAATGAGATATGATGGGTGAGGTTTCAAGGATCTCATATGAAGATCATGACCTTGCCAAATTCCTAGAATTTTCTCCAACAAAGTACTTGAAGCTAGTAATTTTGTCAGATAGCTCTACCATCCCTATTGAGGATAAGGAATGGGCTCTTGGCTTAGAGAGGTATAGAATTTTAGTGTCACTTGGAGATATCCCATTTCGTCTAAACCACGTAATTCAATGTGTTATCGCTCAAAATATACCTAAGGTTGTGAAATGTAATCTCAAGGTAACAAAAAAACCACTTTTAGAAAGAAACTGGCTTTTCTTTCCAGAGAGCAATCTCTCAAATACAAATTTAACAAGGCCAGATATTGGAGTCAACAATTTTAAGTTATGCAGATGGTTGAAACAAAACATATAACCATTGGACTATGGAGTCAAAACAGATAAAGATTATACAAAGCTACCTACTCGGAATCTCAACAAAGGTAAGATAATTATTCAGCTACAATCATTCATTGATTTTTAGGCGATAAGAAAGAAACATAAACATTCCATTAATATAGAGCATCACAAGATGAATTCCATATCAACTTTAGAAGAATGGTTTGTGGATATCTGAAACAATAGCCAGAGCATAACATGTATGAATTATGAAACTGTTATACACTGCATTCAAACATGAAAGAAAACAGAATGGAAGGTAAACACTTAGATAACATTTCACAGGGAAAGAAAGCACATACTGTAACATAAACAATACATGAATATTTGAAGATAAACTAGCATTCGGCTCTATAATTTTTGTTCAAAAAGGTTCTCATAAAACATCAATCCAATCTTACGGGTTCCAACCCTTGATACATCAATAAAATTCAAATATATACAAAATAGTTTCTTCCAAGAACATCAAAAACCAACTAACTGTTAATCATAAGTTTCTTATAACCATTTTCCAAATAACTAGGAATAATAATTACATGCTTTGTTTGAAATAACAGATTGCTTGATTATAGAAAAATCCATAACTGCAAGGCATCATGAACAAACAGCTTCCTGAAACTGTAACACCTGTCTTTATGAATGTAATATGTATTTGGTTTTCCCAAATTTTCCCACAATTTTCCACGGTTCTATATTTAGAGTGTTGTACTGTTTCATCTCTCTTATTCACACTTCCAAATCCACATAAGATTCATAAGACACAGCTGGTAATCCTTTTTTAATAATTAAAAACCTGTACAATATTTCAAAGTCTTCTGTCAACTTTTCAACAATGACCTTTTCTATCAATCCTTTTACTAAATTTTCAAATTTAGAATGATCCATGCGATTTTGTACCAATAAGCTATGATATTGTTCCTGGGAAAACAATCGTCCTTTGTCATCCCAAAAAGAAGGGAGACCATCATCAAATAAACTTTTAAAAGCTGCCTTGAAATCCTTGATTTGAGAAGACATCTAATTCACTTTATCCTGCACAACTTTCATAAGTTGATTTTTATTGATAAACTTCTTTGCCCATAACACAATTTCTACCTTGTCTTTGATCCCAATATCCTACATATTTTGATATGTCAAAGAATTCAAGAAATTCACAGCATTATGAGCAGTATTCAAAGATTTCGTTTCCATGGTTTCATTTGCTAATTTCAATCTTTGAGCAGCCAAATTTACCAGTGCACTTTCATCATCGATAAAATTTAAATAATGTCTGAATTTAGTGATTTCTACAGACAAAGTATCCCATATCAAATGTTTAGCTCCCTGTAAAGGAGTTTTCCCGTATTTCTCTCTTTTAATTCATTGAATTTTTTTTGTAATTGGCTCTTCTCATTCCACGCCTTATTCTTCTCTTCAATACTTTTATCCAATTCTGACTTGATATTTTCATTTTCATCCTTTAATCCTTTAATTTCCACTTCCTTCAAACTCACCTAAGACATGGGAACTAGTAAAGCATCTGCAGAAAATTCATTTAATGGTTTTTCAACATTAACAAGGGGTTCATCTGTATCAACTAAAGGTTGATTCATCAATTCCTCCATAACCTCTTTTTCATCATTTTGATCTTTATTTAACCTTGCAATATGAGCTATCAACTCATCTTTTTCTGTTTCCCATTTGTCTTTCTCCTCCTGTATCTTCAATAATTTTCCTTTATAATCCATCATTTCCTCGTAGACTTTCTCTTTTTCTTCCTGTAATGTAAACAATTCTGAAGATTGAACATGTTCAGTGTTAGGGACCTTGAGCTTCTTTTTCAACACTTGAATGGTATTATCTTTCTCTTCCAGAAGCTTCTACATAGCTTGCACATTAATTGGTTCAGTCCCTAATCTTATGATATCTCCCTGTAACTTCTTTATTTGAATCAAATTGGCCTTATTTTCAACTTTCTCATGTTTTAATTGAATTTCCATTTTATCTACAAGGGATTGCAATTTAGCAATTTTCATAGTTACATGTAACAAATCAGAATAGATGACATCTCCGGTTTGTTTGTGGAGCTGTATTTTATCAGGAAAACTAATTTTATCCAGCTTCACCTCCATCTCAGACACCTTCTTATCACTTACCACAGCAAATTTTAGGGTATTTCTCTCTGCATATCGAGTAGAAATCAATGAATTTTTTTTATTGATTAATTTCCTAACTTAGGGAAGCAGTTCTTAGTTTCCTCCAATGACTGCATTTCTTTATTAGCATAACTCGACATCAGCTATGTCCTAGATTTGTAGATAGAACTAGATTATGTTTTACCTTCATCTCCAAAAGAATATTGATGCATTTGCACAGACTTTTTCTAAAACAAAACCATTTTCTTTAAATCTTCTAAAAATATCTCTTCTGAAATGGTTAATTCATTTTAATGATGCATTTTGAATTTTTTATTAGAAATCTCTTCATCTACGTCCATGCCATCTGCTTCAGAAAGAGTCCTTTTATTCACAACACTAGAATTAACAGACATTTGAACTATTACAGCCAATTTTTCCCTCTTATCTTCATTAGCTTCCGTCATCCCTTCTTTCATAACTTCTGCATTTTCTTCAAAATTAGACAGATTTGCCATTTTATCTAATCCCTCAACAATTTGATGATCAAATGGCTTGTTTTTGTTCAGTTGCCTTCTCTGAGAAATAATCTAGTGTGGGTCATAATTCATTTTTTCCTCTTTTTGAAAATCCATAACTTCCAATAATTTCTCAATCACTAACAGAGCGATTTTATTCTTAAAAATGAAAGGACCAACTTTGAGAGGGAATTTTACATCAGAAGATTTTTTAAACGCTCCAAAGTGTTCCTCTTCTGCATACAACCTCTGTCTCATGAACTCTAATGCAAATATTCTTGGCGTTAAAAAGGCTGGTAACCTGTATGGTTCTCTAGTGAACCCATACACTTTTATAACAATAAATTCTTTGTGCAAAAACCAATCTCTTGTTCTGTCTTCTAAAGAATATTGCAACATGATTCTCATGTCTTCCAATACTCTAGGTAAGACATCATCGAAAATCATTTTATATATTTCAGCCATAATCGTATTTACAAACTCGAACATGTTGATCTATTTTGGAAGGTTTGGAGAAAACATGGTAGATAAGTACTGTAACTCTAACACATTTGAACACAATAACATGTTCAACAATTATGACTGGTACCTGAAGAACCTAACTTTAGGAAATTCAACTAATTGGGTATGGATTACTTCGGCTAAAAACTCATCAATATTGAAACAACGAACTAAATTTGATTCATGGTCAGTCGAACCTATACTTAGCAAACAACCCAAAATGACTTCGTTGACATGCTTATCATAATCCAAACCCAAAACCTCACTAGCCATTGACATGACCAATTGGACTTCATCTTTGAAAATAATGACATTGTATGGTAGAAATAAACCTTCTAATGACTAACCAACTTTTAAGATACTGTACAAGAACTGACATCTGACTTCAGTTTTTCAATTTTTATACAACTCAATCAGGACTTGCTCATTGAAGGATTCATGGTTTACAAGAAAACTATCAGGCAGACTTAACATCCCGCAAACATATTTCGCGTCAATTCTACAGAGGATTTTTTAAGTTGTATGACTCATAATAACTCTTTCAGAAGATGAATAATTTTTTTCACACCATTTGATGAATTCAAGGAAAGGTAGGGTTTGTTCAACAGCAAACTAATACAAGAAGGAATTGCATACATTTAAGATATCATTTCCCTATAACTTATACCACCACAAACGTTCCTTTGAGACTGATACACTGCATACTGACAGAATAGGGTCAAACACATTCCTTTCTCTATCAATAACTACTTCTTCTCTTTCATCCAGAACCTTGCACAATATCCCTAAACTCTGCTCCTTCTCCATAATAAAACAACGGCAATAAGTCTTCAACAAGAATCTCGAAGTTTTAAGGCTTACCTGGTAACTATCAGATATGTAAAAATTGACTTTTGGAAAATGATGGTGCACTGTCCCTTCGTCTTTTCACCAGCAGCATGCAAACAAAATAACTTTACCTTGGTCAACTCACCTTTTATACAACGAATAATGATTCCGAGACGTCCAACAAGTTGTTTCTCCTTTACCACTTTCCTCAGCAGAACTCACTAAAAAATGCCACATGGAAAGCGGTTTGAATTTCACTACCGTTCATCCATTTTAATTATCTCATAAGTTTGAGCTCCGGATTAGACTATAACCGTTGATAATATTTCCTCCCTTATTTGACCTGTTGGATCAAATCCATTCTATGCAATCCGCCAGCCTTTCTCCTCATTCAACCTTGTATCTCCACATCACGAATTACCTCATTACCATAGATTTACTCTTCTTTATCTCATGCACATCATTTTTGTTATCTTGTTAACCCATTCCGCTCTTCGTCAAAACTTCTTTCTCGTGTAACTTTTTTTAGCGGATCAATTTGCAACCGTAGATCTGCACGATCACAAATCTACACCTTCCAATTGTGCAGTAAATTAATCAAAGTGCACATTCTGATAAAGATTCATGAATACTAACCTTTTACCAACTTTTAATAGATGCCTTTAACATTTCTTGATCATATATTTTTCAATTGTTCAACATAAAGGGTGCTAACAACTGGCTCCAACTGGGGATGATATCCTCCCTGTGAGGTATCAAAGAACTCGTAGACTAGGTGCTTGCTTCTAACTTTTGTATCCAAACCTCCAAACTTTTATTTTTTCAAATATATATTTTTGTAAATAAAGAAAATGGCTACCCTCCAAAATCTTAGGGCCTTCACACCGAGCTTCAAATCTATTCGTCTCGCCATCTGCACTGCTTTTAAGAAAAATAAATATTTACAAACTATGGTACAAATTTTACCCTCTGTCTTAGGACATGTAGTGTTTTAAAAATATTCCATTAACAGGGCCACTATCCAGCAATACCCCATTTTTATATTCCAGAATGAATGCATTTTCTCCTCTATGACCTGCATTAACATAAGGACCTACCCACATGTGACCAAATTTTCCATGCTTATCTTCCCTAGGAGCATCCCATTTTAATACCAAGTCATCAATTTGGAACTGTTCTTCTTTCACCCTTATATCAAAGGTATTTTTCATTTTTTCTTGATGTATCTGCACTTTCTCATAAGATTTATTTATTTTCTCATCCAATTCGATAATTTGGTTTATTCTTCTCTGCATGTGGTTCGGCTCGTCCTGTTGTTCCTGAAAAAAATTCATAACTGGTACACCCAACGACACTGGAAAAATGACTTCAATTCCATACACCAATTGAAAAGGAGACATTCCAATTGCCCTTTTAGTGCTAATTCTATCAGCCCACAAAGCATACTTAAGCTTGGTGTGCCAAGCTCTTTTGTTATCTTCTAACAACTTCTTAATAATTCTTACCAAACTCTTATTAGAAGACTCTGCCAGTCCGTTTCCCTGTGGGTAGTAAGTAGTTGAATGATTTAGACTGATATGATATTTATGACAAAAATTAATCATCTTTTTGGACTTAAAAGTTGTTGCATTGTCAGTCACAATTCTTTTGGGACAACCAAACCTAGCCAATATATTTTCTTCAAGAAAATCCATAATCACTATCTCAGTAGCTCTCCTGGTAGGTATTGCTTCAATCCACTTCGTGAAATAGTCTATAGTTGTTAAAATCCATTTATGTTGTGCTGAAGAATTTGGGATTATTTCTCCAATAAAATCCAAACCCCACTGCTAAAAAGGAGCTTCTACTGTTATTGGATTAAGAGGAAGTGGAATCACCTTTCTCTTACCATCAAAAATCTGGCATTGGTGACATGTACTAGTTTCTTTGTACACATCCAAAAACAATGATGGCCAATAAAAAACAGCTCTCAAAATTTTGTTTGTTGTCACTTTCCAAGAGTGATGTCCCCCACAGTATCCTTTATGAAATTCCTTCACCATTTGTTGTGCTTCATTTTCCAAAAGGAAATTAGGATCCTTCCAATAAAGATATTGATTTAAAATACATAATTTAGTAGCTTTCAACTTCACAGATCTTGCTATAGTTTTACTTAATCCTGTATGAGCTTGTAAATTTTGAAGAACATGAACTATATCAGAATACCATGAACATGTAGTGAAATCAGTCATCACCTCCACCCCTATGTCCAACTGATGAGATTGACTAGATAAGAAATTAAGCTGTAAAGATTGACAATTTGAATTCGTCAACATATTTGCAAGTCCTTTCCATTTAATCAACTTGGTAGGCCTAATTTCTATATCATACTCCAATAATGTTTCTATCCATTTCGCTCTTCTTCCTTTTGGATCAGGCTGTGTAAGAATTCATTTTACTGCACTGGTTGGAACATGAGCAATTATATGTGAATGAAGAATATACACCCTGAAATCCTTTAAATCCTTAACCAAAGCATACGCCTGTTTCTCCATAATGTCATATTTTAATTCCCCATCTCTCAACATCTTACTGAAAAAGGCTATAGGTTGCTCCATATTTTCATTATTCTTCTGTAACAAAACTGTAGCAATAGTATGTTCTGAAGCATATTGTTGGTCGTCTGGGCAGACCCAGGTTTACTATTATGAACCAACAACACCCCTAGCTCACCGTCCCTTTCGGCGACAGACGGCGAAGCGGCCTGAAGTCTCACCCGAGGTGATTCTAATGGGTTGGTCGAGGACTCAAGTGTCTCGACCAGGTTCTATATGGAATCCTATGTGTGTCTCCTAGCCCTTCTTAGCTCGTGATACTGCTCTTTCCTCTCTACGATGCGATGCGCAGTTTCCTCTATTCGCAATGACTCCAACCTCTATCGCATCGTTGCACCCATGGCAACACCTAACTCTGTCCTACACTTGCTCCTCAACCCACGGTACTGCGCACCGCAGCTCCTCTGCTGGTGCGATATCACCTCCCTGCGATATCCTACCGCTGCGACTCAACGTACTTATCTTACTGGCATTAACTTACTGGACACAATGCGCAAAGCTGTTTTATACTGCGACTCGTAACTGTCTTAAGGGAAACTCAGACAGGCTCTTATACATAATGCTTAAAGACTTCAACTTGCATTTATCCTGTTATTATGCTATGAACTGAATAACATACACATACATATAGTTACTGTAAGCAAAGTTCATGTAATGAATGACAGATATAACAAGTAACTACAATCACATGAATCAAACACATAACACTCAGATTTTACGTGGTTCACTTCCAGAATGGAAGTTACGTCCACAGAACTGTGTTTCTATATTATAACTTGAGAGAGGTACACAGTTTTGCTGCACCGCATATGCAGCTAGAGATCTTCTGGGTAACTCCGCACACATCCTGGAGCCCTTCTCTCTTAGATCTCTTCTCTATCTCTATATTGCCTTCTTACAATATACTCTCTCTCTCTCTCTCTCTCTCTATGTCAATCCCTACGGATTGTTACAATACAAAATAACAGTAAGCTAACAGACTCCTGATGATCTGACTAGCTGGATGGCCTAAAATGCCCAAAATTCCAACCTTTTACAATACAAATTACATCCCTTTATAGGCGTCCTGAAGGTCTCACCTTTACAACATTGTGGGTCTATCCCAACAGTAACCCAAACCCTAACTAGTGACAGTCGGCGTATCTGTACTTGGGGTAGCCACTTTCCCTCACACCACTGCTCTCTGTAGTCTTCCATGCTTCCTGGCACTAACCATGGGTACTATGCACCGCTTCCCTTCTTCTGTCCTTCATCTTCAATACCTCAACCTCGTTGCTCCTTTTCCTTTATGAGGGTAGCTGAGCCCTCCTGTCTTCACCACTGCCTTCAATGCAGTGGTTGAGCTCTCTCTTCTCGGCCGCTCAGGTACTATCATCTTCTTTGACTTCTCTGTTTCAACAGTCACGGTTTCCGGCTCTACTCTGCAGCTAGAAACATGCTACAGCATCGTAGCTTCACCTTATCTCTTCGTCTTCACCAAAATGTCTATCCACCAAAATGGCAGCTTTTCCTGTAGCTTCGGGACCCTGCTCCAATAGTCCCCTAACACTTACTTGTGGCTCATCCCCGAGCCACTACCAACAGGATTCTCCTGCTGTAGCTTCTCCTTAGCTTCATGCGAAGTGCGCTGAAGTTTGTCCCGAAGTCCTGTGACTTCGTTCTCCATAGCTGTGACACGCTCTTTCGCTGAGTCAAGCATATCTTGACTAATACCTGAGTCTTCTGCTGTATCAATTTCATTTCTGGAAGCTATAAACTCCCCAACTTTCTGCTCAACCGTATCGACTAGCTCTGTGATTTGTTCCTGATATGGTTGAAGCAGGTTATTGATGTGTATCTCCTTTGCTCTCAACCACTGCGCTTCCTACTGCAAGCGGTTCACCTCCATCGTCTTTCTCATCTTCTGAAGAGCTGCTAAGCTCTTGATTTCTTCCTTCATTGCTGCTGTGGTATTCTCTATCTGCTTAATACTTTTCTGAATTTCTACTTTCTCGGGAGGCTCATCTAGCACTGACATGGCATCGTCTATGCGATATTTTATCTCCGCGAAAGTGAGTCGAAAGGCCTCTACTCTGGCTTCCTTGTTTTCCTGGGGGGTGCCCGGTGGTCTAGCCTCAAGCTCAGCAATATGCACTTTGTGGTCTTCCTCCATTTTGATCACTGTTTCTTCCATCCTGCTTACTGTTTCCTCCAAAGCCTTTGCTCTGTCTGCAACTCGTCTTACCTTCTGTGGGATGGGCAAGGAGAACTCGATATTACATTGGGGTAACTCCAATGTGATGCTCTGCAAGACTTGAGAGAGATCCTTTTCTCTAGCTTCATATGTTTTTAACTTGTCTGCCTTTTTTTGATAGCTGGTGGCGAGTGCTGCATTTTGTTGCTTGAGCTGTGTGTTCTGCTTATAAGTCGCGAGCTCTCTACTTCTGAGCTCTGTGCTTAGCTGCTGCTGGATCATCTGTAACTGGTCAATGTGGAACTCTGCGAGGTTAACCTCGATAGGTTTCCTAATCTGTATTGGTACATCCTTCATTGACGCAGGGAATCGGATGCTCCCTGGTGGTATCAAAACTGTATTGATACGATCTGTTGCGAAAGTTTCCTCGCGGGAAATCGACTGTGTTGAACTTTCTCCTGCGGTCACCTTTACTGGTGGAACCTGTATCATGGCATTCTTCTCAGTGATTATCTTTAAGTCCAGAAGTTGCTTTTCTACCATGCTTTGTATCTTTGCCTGCGATGTCTGCATCGCCTCGAATGAGTCCTTCAATGTGTCATGCATTCTTGTTGTAATGAATTCATAATCATCCTCTGTCAGTGCAGTCTTCGAAACTAGTTTTGTGGCTTTGTTCTTTTTCTTCTTTGGTGTCTCTGGTATATCTTCTTCTCCATCTTGCGTCATCTGTGTGTCTAGTGTCCCTTGTTCTCCATCCTTCCTCTTTTGTCTTGGAAGTGGAACTTGTGCTGCATCTTGCGTTTCGATCTCCATTTTGTCTTTGCCTTTATCCGATGGGTCTATCTGTGTAGTGCCTGATGGTAAGGGTGTGGTATCTTCTAACGCTTGCTTCCAATCGGCATAAAATTCCTTGATGATGCCCTCGATATCCTTCCCTGTCATCCTGAAAAACCCATTAGCCCAATCATCCTTTTTAGTTCTTTTTGGCCTCAGGTAAAATCTATGGCGGTCCACCATAAAATCAAACCGATCATCATATATGTCCACGACCTCCTTGTTGATCCATGGTGTTTCTTGGACGACGTTCCTCAGTAGCCTATAATACTCATAGAATACTATCGCATTGACCTTTTTCTTGGCTGGGTTGCTAGTCTCCCATAAGTTTGTGTAGCGCGTACCTCTGGGCTCGCCACTTGCTAGCTGTCGAAATTGTGTATTGGGAGGCTCCTTCCAACCGACGAATGCACAGAGTATTAGCAACCATGAAAAATGGAATGGGTGGGTTTCCTCATCCTGAGCTTGCAAACAATCTTGCTGAAACATATTTAACAAAAATAAAGACCAATTGAACTGTTCCCCCTCTACAACTTGTATGGCCAGGTTAATTACTGATCCTGTGAATTCCTTAGGGAGAACCTTGGTTAACAGTATACCTGCAAGCAGAATAGCTGTATATCTAAGGGTATCATCTATTAATATTGTAATGTCGTAAGCCCTATCTCCTCGCTGCAGTTTATACTTAGCGACTAGGGTTGGTGATAGCTTGGAGTCCTTGGCTTTTCCTGTTAAATTTGTCTTCGGGACTTTACCAGTATTGGGCAGGCCGGTAATGCGGTGTATCAGGTCGATGTTTAGGTCGACCTTGTGACCAAGCTAGAGGTAACCCCCATGTATGCATGACAGTAAGATGTGCACCACACCATTAATATCTACGCCACGTCCAAAATGTGGTATTCTTAATAGATTGAGCAGACCTGAGCGCTCAAGTATCTAGACATGTGCCATGGGAACATATTCATCTACGCCTGTCCTTGGGTTCTTCTGAATTGTAAGGTACTGATCTGGCTGGAAGTGAGGGTATGTCTTACTATCGCCCAGGTTATAATCTACAAATTTAGAAACCACGGCATATCCTAATAGATCTCCATCCTCCTTTACTCTAGAATCAATCTGTGGAATAAGAATAGGAAACTTACCGCTCTTGAGAATTTTTACCTCTGGTGCGTCGTCAACTCATGGTATGATTTAGTCGGTTGCATTATGAACTTCTTCGTCCAGCTCCGGACTGGATTCTTCTCTTATGTGAGTTTGGCTCCTCATCCCTGGTCGTTGTCCAGTCTGTGATGAACTTGGCATGGTCATAGCAGCTGTAATGGCTGCAATACTCTGTAAATCATAGCACTCTGTAACTGAAATTAGCTCTAGACAAGGGAAACTTAACACTGCACTCTATAGCTCTCGGCTCTTTGCAAAAGTAACCCTCCCGAATGAATAATTTCTGCTTTTATACTGAAGGCAGTAATCCTGGATGCAACGGTCATCTAGACTGAACCCGTCGGTCATATTAATTGCTTGGACGAGACCACACCCGTCATTTCGATCCTCAATAAATGTTGAAATCCGATCAATTTTCCTCGAAACGTGTGTGTGCAGGCGCCAGTCTCATCGAAGATTTGCCAAATCTGGAAAAATTTATTATGCTGTGCCAAATCTACGGTAAGGTATACCGGTCATTTCCTCATTAACTGCCTGTCAAACGGTGACTTGACTAGCCCTCTGTCTCATTACAAAACTGGGTACGTGGCACAGAGAAACATTCGCTGCTACGATGCAACACCGCATCAGTTGCTCAAAACAAACTTACACGTGTCTCTTTTTCTTTTCTTTTCTTTTTAAATGAACCGTCCTTATGCGATTCCTTATACTTTGAATACCTGCCGGTGTAGACTAATTCCCGATGCGATGCCTCCTTTCAACTACACTGGACATCTGCACGTTCGCGACTCTGAATTAGGGCTGAGAGGTGGAGTGGCTGTCACTATAAAGCTTAAGCCTACTTCCATTGATCATCATGGGAAGAAGCTCCCCATTCAGTTTGCTGAGCTAAACGGCTCCTCCCTCTGTAACTTGCTGTATCTGATATGGCCCCAACCAATGCATCTTGAACTTCCCTAGAAACTTAGTAAATTTACTATCATAGAGGAGTACTAGGTCTCCAATCTGAAGAGTCTTACTCTTAATGTGCCTGTCATGCCAAGATTTTTCTCATGCCTTCTGCACTTTCTGATGGAATCCAGCGATGAATCTGTCTTCCTCTAAGGCAAGCAGTTGCGCTAGCCTCTCATGCACCATGTCTTCATCGGCCATTTTAGTGATCTAAGCAATTCTTAAACTAGGAAGGATATACTCCATAGGAATAACAGCCTCCTATCCATACACCAAGCTGAAAGGTGTGTGTCCTGTAAGTTTCTTGCATGTAGTCCTATATGCCCCTAATACAGCATTAACTCTGAGGTCCCAATCATTCCTTTGGCCGTTGCATATCTTAGTAAGAGCATTTTCTAAAATCTTGTTAAAGGCCTCCACTGTACCATTAGCTTGCGGGTGGTAGGGAGTGCTCTTATGGTGCTGTGTCTGGAATTCTTCTGTCAAGGCCTCAATGGTGCGATTCAAGAAGTGTGTGCCTTGATCGCTCATCAAAATTACTGGGCATCCAAATCTAGTGATGATGTTTTCAAAAAGGAACTGTGCGGCTGTAGCAGCATCACAGTTTCTTACTGCTTTGGCCTCCACCCATCTAGTGAGGTACTCTGTTCCAGTGATGATATATCTCACACCAGTTCATTTTCTCGATGGGTTAATATGACCCACAAATTCTATAGCCCATTTGTCAAATGCGCGCAATGTAACCTGTGGTCGCGGCGGCATTTCATCTCTCCGCGAGGGTTTTCCTACCCTCTGGCAGATATCGCAGCATCTGCAAAAGTCCTTAGCATCTTTATGTAACGTAGGCCACCATAATCCTACGGTTAGGATTTTTTGCGCAGTCGGCTTTCCAGCAAAATGTCCTCCTGCGGTACCTGAATGTGCTTCTCTGATAATAGCCTCTTTTTCATGCGGCATCACACATCTATGCAGGACTTCATCTGGACCTAAATTGTATAGCTGTCCTGCGATCAGGGTGAAGTCTGTTGCTTTAACAACCAACTGCCTCTTTTGATGCTTGGTAAACTCCTCAAGTGCCCTTCCTGTAGTTAGAAAGTGAATGATATCAGCATAGTACTCATCTGCGATCTGAATAGAAAATAATTGCGCATCTGGCAAATTGTCCTCTAGATTACTTGGCTCTTCTCCTGAGTCTATTCGTGACAGATGGTCAGGCCCAGCATTCAATCTTCCTGGTTTGACAATGATTTCAAAATCATACTCCTGAAAGAGGAGTAACCATCTGCAGATTCTTCCCCCTAACACTGGCTTATTGACCAAATACTTTAATGCGGAATGGTCAGTAAACATCTTGAACGAGGCACCCAACAAGTAGTGCCTGAACTTTTGTAGCACGTACACCATAGCTAAGCCTTCTCTTTCTGTCGTGGTGTAGTTCTTTTCTGCTGTTGATAGCTTTCTACTGGAGTATGCGATAGGATGATCAATATCCCCTTCTCCTGGTTGCGTTAAAACAACCCCTAGTGCAATGCCCGATGCATCCACATGTACATGAAATGGCTTAGTCCAGTTTGGAAATACTAATATGGGTGCTGTAACCATCTTCTCTTTAAGTGTGTCTAGAATCTGCTGGCATTCCTCATTCCATAGGAATTTTATATCTTTTTTTAACAATTTCTCCATCAGTGCTGTGATCTTTGCGTATCCCTTGATGAATTTTCTGTAGTACCCAGTATGACCAAGTACTGTTCTCAATTGTTTGACTGAGTTGGGTGCTGGAAGATTTACAATGATGGCAATCTTTACGGGATCTACCATCAAGCCTTGTCTGCAAACAATGTGACCCAACAAAATACCAAATGGCGCACAGAATATACATTTTTTCAAGTTCAGAGAAATCTCGTACTGCCTACATTTCTCTAACATCAATCTTAAATCTCCTATGTGCTTGTCAATTAATCCAAATACAGTCCAATCATCAAAATAAACTTCTAGGAATTTATGGATGTATTCCTTAAATACAGCAACTACTACTCTAGAAAAGATAGCTAGTGCATTCTTAAGACCAAAGGGCATTACCGTATACTGGAATGAGCCCCATTCTGTTGCAAATGTGATCTTATGTCGATCTTCTGGGTGGATTCTGATCTGGTGATAGCCTAAAAATCCATCAGTGAAGGAGTAGATCTCCTGTCGTCCCACATTGTCTAATATTTCATCAATGAAAGGTGTCGGGAATGGATCATGAAGCGATGCATCATTGAGTTTACATAGGTCGACACAGATCCTGATGTCTCCTTTGGTTTTCTTCTCTTGTACGACCATGGGACTAATCCATTCACTCTCTTCTACGAGCTCAATGATGCCAGCTGCTAGCATCTTGTCGATCTCATCCTTAACATTTTCTTTGTAGCGCGGATTCAATCTATATGGACGCTGCTTGACCGGTCTAGCATCCTCTTTCAATGGTATCCTCATTACTCCCAGGTCTTCGACTATTCCCTTCATCTCTATGAACTTGGTGGGAAATAGGTCCTGATAGTCATGTAACAAGTCTGCAATCTGTCCAACTGTTTCATCGGTCCAGTAGTCTCCAATAGAGGCAAACTTTGGTTCTGTGTCTGTGCCAATATTGATCTTTTTAATCTTGAGCGGTTCTGTGATTTCTGGAGTCTGTAGCTTCGGTCCATCAACATCGCGAGTCCCTTTTGACTCCGAAATGTTGATGTTGTGAGGATCCTCATCCTCCTCCTCTGGTTCTGTTGCAAAATTGTAGCACTCAAGCGCATCTTCTAACTGGATGGCCCACTCAGGTTGAGTTTGTACTGATAGGGTAGAACCCTCAAATATCTTAACCTTTATTATCTCTAGGGCCTGATCAACATTTGGATACTCAGATTCAAAAGCGAAGGTGAGTAGAAAGCTGTCTATTAGAAGTAGCCATGTAATCGTTCCCTTACACAATTCAGTCTCTGTGTACCAGTTCCGTGGAACTGGGTCTAAAGTGTGAATGAATCGGTGAACCCATTCATCCTCGGGAATGTCCGACCAATTCTGTTCACATGTCTGAATGTGTGTCCTAGGGTCACTTTCTCCTGTGTATCACTGCTAGATATGCTCTCTGTCAGTAGAGAATCTGATCGCCATCAATCTCTTAAGATCATCCCATGATGTGATATTCTCTTTATGTGCATACCACCATCTTGCAGGTGTAGCTCGTACTGCAAGGTCCATAGCTGCAATTCTCTGCTCGTGAGGGATTTGTTGTTCAAACTGCATGAGAAAGTCTTGGATGTCTGTTATACCATGAAATGATGGAATCTCATTGATCTCTACGCCAATCCATCGCAGTGACTTAGTCATGTATGCACATCTACGCGCTGATACTTCGTAAAGTCTGTTCTGCTAGTTCTCTAGACCAACATCCAAATCCGATGCGCATGAGCTGTCGCATCGCCAACTAATGTTCCCTTCTACGGATGGATTGACGTAGTTGCTCTGGTTCACAGTCATCTGATAGAGGCTATCCATGTTACGTGCCTCTTCCTCTGCTCGGATAGGTTCTATGTATCTAGGACCCTGAAGAGGATCCAAAGGTACGATGACCCAAATCTGCGCATCCTCAAAGGTCATTTGTCTTCTCTTTAAGTCGATAATGGCCATGTTACAGATCACCCAATCAATGCCTAACAGTGCTGGATATGGTTTACTATCGCCCATAATTTCTATAACTTCAAAGTCCGCAGAGCTACAAACTCCGTCAATGTCAACTGGAACCTGTGATAATCGACCCAGGGGTGATACCTGCTGTTGATTAGCTAATCTGAGGTGGATAGGTGATCTGAATAACTTAGGGCTACCCATCTGTTCCCATGTCTGCTTAGTCAGAACATTTACCTCTGATCCTAGATCTAGGATGACCTCGTCCATTTCAAATTCTCCAACCTATGCTGTGAGTCGGATCTCTCTTCCTATTCTTGTATGTCCCCTAATACTATGAATAGCATGTTGTGCACTGCTCACGGAAGAAGATGGCTGACACTAATCTATGATGCGCTGAAGTTCTCCAATAGCTTGCTCATTTCTCACAAGTTTTAAACAACTGTGCAGGAAGGATTGTACACTTCCTACCAACTCGTCTTCGTCGCAAGCGCTCGATGTGGTAGCCTGCGATGTCTGTTCAGGGCTAATGCCACAAGGTGCTTGCCGCGGTACGCCCCTAGACGGTGATACCTATGATCCTGATTGCATAGGGTCATCAAAGAAATTCTTAGCTTCCTGAAATGTCTGTTTTTTCTTCTGTAGGTCAAGTGGTGTTGCTTTGTTAGGAGCTTTACGCACCCACTCCTGACCTGTGGTCTTTTTAGTAACCTGCGATATCTCATTGGTGGAAACACCACTGCGAGTCACAATGTTGACTCTTAGTTCTGGTTCGTCCTGCTCAGCAGCAATAAACTGGATGTTCTGGTGTACTGCTGGCTTAGGTTCTCTGATCTTAGCTATCAAAGTAGGACAGTCTTCTATAGCGTGAACGTAAGATTTGTAATAGTTACATGTAGTGGTAGGGCTATGACAGTCCCTAGCATAATGTCCTACAACTCCACAGTTGTAACAACTGACTGGTCCGTGACCACGGCCAAAGCCTTTGAATCCCCCTCGTCCTCTGAATCCTCCTCCATGGCCACCATAAGCCAGATCATGATGTGGTCCTGCTGCTTGACCCTGTGTTTCTGATTGGACTCTGTACAGGTCTTGCTTTGCTCCGACCATGAGATCATAGGCTCAGCAATCGTGTTCATCATGGCCTACGGACTTACAGAAGACGCAGTATAAGTTCTTAGGTGTCTTCACGTACTTTTGAAGTAGAGGGCACTGGTGAGGTAGATGTCCTCTTGTTTTGCATATTTCATACCACGGCCCATGGGTCTGTGGTAAGGGGTTAGGAGCCCCGGTTGCTAGATATTCTACAAATACTGGACAGTTATCTTTAGTATGGCCTTTTGCTTTGCACTTTACGCACCAAATGTCTTGCGCAACCTCTTTCCCTTTCTTAAGTTCATGCACCCGTATCATGAGATTAGCTAACTGGTTTTGCAGATTTGTCATACCTGTGCTAGTTTCAGCTAGAGGTGAAGCCTCTAGTTTCATTGCCATCTCCAATGCGTCGTCCTGCATCTGGATTTTTTGCTGCATTAATGGTAGTCTGATGTGCGGGAGCAGCGTTGCAATAAACCATTCCTTATGCTGCTCTGGCGCAAACTCAAAGCTGACTTGGTCTATAAGGGCTTCAAATTTCTGATCGAAGTCCCACACTGACTATGTAGGTAACTGTTTGATGTCTTTGAGCTCTGTAATGCAATGTGACTCAGACTTAGGTTTCTTGAACTCTTTAATCATGGTGGTCCTAACCTGGATAAGTGTTATTCGTACCGCTGAGGTATACTTCATGTACCATGTTAAGGCTCATTCTCTCAATGTGGTGACCAACTGTACAAGTTTACTATTATCATCATTGATTACTTTAATGGTCCACACGACTTCACATAGAAACCAATGCTGCTCTGGGTCCTCTACCCCTATACCCTTAAAGATAGGTAGCTTCATATCATCCCCCATTCTATTTCTTCGTGGTGGATGTTGATTTGCTGTGTTACTACCACTCGGTGGTGTAGGTGGAGGTGATGTAGCAGTAGTATGTACTGTCTGGGAACTACTAGATGGAGTTCCTATGGGATTGCTCTGAGTCCCGATCTGTTTCTGTGGGGTATAAGGGTGGTAAGGGATACCCTCTTCTATTCTGTGTGTATGGTTATGACTCTGTTGTCTAGTACTATCTGAACTATCTTCAAATATGGGAGATCTGAAATCTACTTTGTATTTCTTTCTACTACGTGTACGTCCAATGTCATCAAAATCACTTTCAAACTCTTATGACATTACTATATTTACTTATTCATCTGAAACTAGATCCATTCTTCCTTTTTCATATAATAGCATCTTAATGGACAAGTTTAAAGATTTTATGTACTTACTGCGATATCCTTTGAAGAAGTACCGTTCAGCCTCGCTGAAGCTTTTTCTCTGGTCGACTGCAAACTCTGTGACGAAGCCTTCTAGCACACTCGCAAGCCAAAAGTCTACTGTCTTCGTAATGGGATTATCAAGGTTCTTCACGCTCTGAATCAGCTCTGGTGTCCAGACAATGTTTCTTTTCTTCTTGAATATGTTCTTATCAGTCAACTTTGATAACCACTCGTAAAGCTCGTTTCCAAAGGTCACAAAAAATATTGCATGCAGGTCTGTAACGATATGTTTTTGTAACCAGTTCTCTGTACTCAGTCTCGGACTCTTGTTCTCTCGTTCAGTAAACTCTTTCTCGTTAGACACAACCCACTCATTGAGTTCATCTCTAGTAGGATTCCAACAGATCAAAGTCACAATAATTTTGGCATCAAACAATTTTTTTATCTCCTTCTCAATAATTGGCAACAACTTTGGATTTATCCTTCTGAGTTTCTGTCTGAAAGGTTTTTCTCCAAGTTTGATTGGAAGAGTATGTTGTATTATTGAAGTATCATATTCCTTGAGATCCTCATAACTCCACGTGAATACATCTGTATATTTCTTCATCAAGTTCACGTACTCTTCCTTTTCTTTAGCAAGCAGATTTTTAGATAGCTTCACAATCTTTGGACTTTCTTCAGTACCAATATTTTTATCCTCAATATCATTGTCAACAGGTTTCACTTTTGGATCTTTTTCAACATCATTTCGATCAAAAAGCTTCCCTAATGGAATCAAACCTCTTGGGATAAAATTACTTTATAATTGAATGATATCCTTTCCTCCTAGAGTTCCCTTTAATTTTTCAGTATTAATCATTTCTTCTTCACTTTCTTCAACATCTTGGAAATTTTCACAATTATCATTTTCACCATCAATATGAGTATTCACAAATTCCCCAGATAATTCTAAAAATATTTTTATTTGCATATCATCTTTAAATACCTGCCAATATTTAGAATTATCAGGTATGGACGGTCTATTTACAATATCCACTTGGTATTCTCTTTTACCAGCACTTGGAGTTTTAAATTTACCACCAGCAACTGCCAAAGAATTAGCTACTGTGTTTTCAAATATAGGAACCACCTTAATTGTATGTTCTGTAAAATAGTTACCAAACATGTCCCATAGTTCATTTCTATAAGCCCTCATCCGGGGATGTCTGTTTTGATAACTATCATTCACCTGGTTTATTACAAGCTCTTAATCTCCCAAAACTCGTATCCTTTGTGCTCCCAAATCTTTCAATGCATGCAGCCCAAGTAATAAAGCTTCATACTCAACTACATTATTTGTGCATTCAAATGTTGGTTTATATGATAAATCTTTAAAATCCCTGATAGGAGAAATTATGTATACTCCAGCACCAGCACCAACCTTTGCCATGGACCCATCAAAATACATAGTCCACAATCCTCTTTTCTGTTTCTTTTCCAGAGCATCTTGCTCCTTTTCTCTTTCTTCATTGTTTTCAGATTTCGTTTGCAATGTAGATTCTAGATCACCTGGAACAATATCATTAAAGAAAATAGAATATCCCAAATCGGTATCAATGGCATATATATGATGCATATCAAGTCTATCTTGGTTGCTTTCTACACAAGGTGTTCTCTTCTCGCTGTATAACCTCCTACTCCCATTTTGGATAGGAATAGTGGCATATAACTTGTCCAGTTGTAAACTAACCTTTAACTTTGAATTCCAAGATCTTGATAACAACACTCCAAATTTTGGTGGAATATATGCTACTACAACATCCATCACTACTATTTTGGCTGGAAATTTATTTATAGATACTACCATATCTTTAATCAGACCAAGACACTTCACCCTCCTAGAATCAAAGGAATACAAATCTTTACATGGCCTCATAATTTCCAACCCCAAACTTTCCACTACTCCTTTAGGCATTAAATTATGTGACGCACCTGATTCTAACATGGCATTATGTACAACCATATCACGCACATTCAAACTCAAATAAAATGGAGGAACCTCTTCATCATCTATATTTTCAACCTTTGTCCCAAATGAAATAGTAGGATTATCATATGTCAATTCTAAAATGTTTGATTGAAACTCTCCTTGACCCTTAACCATTCTCGTCATCGTATCCTTGTATTCATTATTCCTCAACAACTCATTAAAAGGAACAAAAATCTTCAATTTTGAAATTTCATTCTACAGATTGAAGATAGAGGTAACTTTCTCTACATCTTCTGGTGCCATTTGTTTCATTCATTTTGTTTTTTCTGTTTTATTCTCAACTTCTTTATTCACAACAGGATCTTTTTGTATTTCATTTCCTTTTTCTATATTTAATGAACTAGTGGAAGGCTGGTTTGAATTTGGCCTCCCTTTATTTACAACAACATCTCAGTTTCTCAACCTAATATTTCTTTGTACATCATCCATAGCATGAAAATAACCTCTCTGATACTGCTCTAATTCCTTCTCTCGAAATCATTATTACCATCTTCCTGTGCAAACATATGATGTTCTTCTTCAGTGAGGTATATCTCAGAATCTAATTCCTTGAAAAGATGAATTTCATTTCCAGCGGGCTCTTCTTCATCTGCAACATAATTCTCTAGGAAAGGTGGTCGAATCTGTTGTTCTTCTTGATTCCTTGGATTTCTTATATCTCTCTGCTTATTTTGTGGAGGCATAGGAGGATTTGGCCTTCTGAAATTTGGATTTCTGATTTGAGGCTCAGCCTGTTCTCTATTAAATGATTGATTGTCCATAGTCAATCTATCCATTAACTTCTCCATTGTTTTTAACATCATTTCAAATTTCATATCATTGGCCGAAGAAGAAGTAGAAGGCATATTTTCTTCTCTCATTTTCCTCCTATCAATGTCTCTTTGTTTCATCTTTCCACTTGCCATCATATTTGCTTCCACTTCTAAAGCATCTGTGAACATAGCAGAAAGACTCACTGACTTTCTCTCCCTTAATGAAAATGCAAGTGCATTGTCAAAGGCCTCAGCATAATTAATTTTAGCAGTAGCTGCAAAAGGCTTTATATCATCTGGAATGGAATTATAAACTCTCATAAACCTGCTTGAAAATTCATGAACGGATTCAAAACCTCCTTTATTAATATTATTGTATTGGGAAAGAAGCTGTAAAGGGATTTGTTTATCATCCCATCTTTCTAAAAATGCATTTTGGAAGGCTTGAAATGTCAGAATTGATGTAGCTGGAAAATATTTAAACCATTTATTTGCTTCTCTTGATAGGATTTGAGCAAACAACCTCATTTTAACATCTACATAATCTACTTCCTCCAAGTCAATAAAATATTCAAATTTTTCCACATGTTGTTTTGTTGTTATACCTCCCTCTCCATCAAATAAATAAATTCTCTGGGAATAGTTTTGGGGAAGGTCATGCAATACAGCAGAAAACATAAAGGAGCAAATCTTGCTGCCATTGGTCTAGGTGGATTTGGATGAATTGAGGAAATTTGACTAGTTTGAACAATAGGTCTTTCTTCAACCTTCGCAAACTGTTGAAGATATCTCCAAATAGAATCAAGTAAATAGGATTCTAATCTACGAGGGTTGAATTCAATATTTTTAAGATCAAATTAAGATTTAAATTTCAACAAACCCTTTTCAACATTAATTTCCCATTCTTGATCAAGGGTGCTATGAAAATCTTGAGAAGACGATGCACCAAACAGAGAAATATCTATTTTTTCTTTGTCTCTTTTTCTAAATAATTTTTTTCTGGATCTTCCAAACTTCATAAAACTTCAGTATCAGAATTACCTCGTGTATCTCTTTTCGAAGCCAAGATGGCTTTTGAAATATTGAAATAATTCAAACTGGAATCACCAAGGAAAATGTACAACCTTCTTCACTCACAAAAATTTATGTTTGCCGGCAGAAATATTTTTCTTGATCCTTTATAATCTTTGTCATTCTTCCTAGGGCTGATTTGCACCTTCATTCCCCGGAAATGATGCCAATTTGTTATCACTCAAAATATACCTAAGGTTGTGAAAGGTAATCTCAAGGTAACAACAAAACCACTTTTAGAAAGAAATTGGCTTTTATTTCCAAAGAGGTATCTCTCAAATACAAATTTAACAAGGCCAGATATTGGAGTCAACAATTTTAAGTTATGCAGATGGTTGAAACAAAACATATAACCAATGGGCTATGGAGTCAAAACAGATAAAGATTATATAAAGCTGCCTACTCAAAATCTCAACAAAGGAAAGATAATTATTCAGCTACAATCATTCACTAATTTTCAGGCGATAAGAAAGAAACATGAGCAGTCCATTAATATAGAGCATCACAGGATGAATTCCATATCAACTTTAGAAGAAAGTTTTGTGGATATCTGAAACAATAGCCAGAGCATAACATGTATGAATTCTGAAACTATTATATATTTCATTAAGACATGAAAGAAAACAGAATGGAAGGTAAACACTTAGATAACATTTCACAGGGAAAGAAAGCACAGACTGTAACATAAAAAATACATGAATATTTGAAGATAAACTAGCATTCGACTCTGTAATTTTTATTCAAAAAGGTTCTCACAAAACATCAGTCCAATCTTACGGGTTCCAACCCTTGATACATCAATAAAATTCAAATATATACAAAATAGTTTCTTCAAGAACATCAAAAACCAACTAACTGTTAATCATAAGTTTCTTGTAACCATTTTCCTAATAACTAGGAATAATAATTACATGCCTTGTTTGAAATAACAGATTGCTTGATAGATTCCTTGATTATAGCAAAATCCATAACTGCAAGGCATCACGAACAAATAGCTTCCTGAAACTGCAACACTTGTCTTTATGAATGTAATATGTATTTGGTTTTCCCAAATTTTTCCACAATTTTCTACTGTTCTATATTTCGAGTGCCATACTCTGTCTTCTCTCTTATTGACACCTCTAAATCCACATAAGATTCATAAGACACAGCTGGTAATCCTTTTTTAGTAATTAAAAACCTATTCAATATTTCAAAATCTTCTGTCAACTTTTCAACAATGACCTTTCATGTTAATCCTTTTACTAAATCTTCAAATTTAGAATGATCCATGCGATTTTGTACCAATAAGCTATGATATTGTTCCTGGGAAAACAATCGTCCTTCGTCATCCCAAAAAGAAGGGAGACCATCATCAAATAAACTTTTAAAAGCCGCCCTGAAATCCTTGATTTGAGAAGACATCCGATTTGCTTTATCCTACACAACTTTCATAAGTTGATGTTTATTGATAAACTTCTTTTCCCATAACACAATTGCTACCCTGTCTTTGATCCAAATATCCTGGAGATTTTGATATGTCAAAGAATTCAAGAAATTCACAGCATTATGAGCAGTATTCAAAGATTTATTCTCCATGGTTTCATTTGCTAATTTCAATCTTTGAGCAGCCAAATTTACCAGTGCACTTTCATCATCGATAAAATTTAAATAATATCTAAATTTAGTGATTTCTACAGACAAAGTATCCCAGATCAAATGTTTAGCTCCCTATAAAGGAGCTTTTCCTGTATTTCTCTCTTTTAATTCATTGAATTTTTTCTGTAGTTGGCTCTTCTCATTCCACGGTTTATTCTTCTCTTCATTACTTTTAGCCAATTCTAACTTGATCTTTTCATTTTCATCCTTTAATCCTTTAATTTCCACTTCCTTCAAACTCACCTAAGACATGGGAACTAGTAAAGCATCTGCAGAAAATTCATTTAATGGTTTTTCAACATTAACAAGGGGTTCATCTGTATCAACTAAAGGTTGATTCATCAATTCCTCCATAACCTCTTTTTCATCATTTTGATCTTTATTTAACCTTGCAATCTGAGCTATCAACTCAGCTTTTTTTGTTTCCCACTTGTCTTTCTCCTCCTGCATCTTCAATCATTTTCCTTTATAATCCATCATTTCCGTGTAGACTTTCTCTTTTTCTTCCTATAATGTAAACAATTCTGAAGATTGAACATGTTCAGTGTTAGGGACCTTGAGCTTCTTTTTCAACACTTGAATGGTATTATCTTTCTCTTCCAGAAGCTTCTTCATAGCTTGCACATTATTTGGTTCAGTCCCTAAGCTTATGATATATCCTTGTAACTTCTTTATTTGAATCAAATTGGCCTTATTTTCAACTTTCTCATGTTTTAATTGAATTTCCATTTTATCTACAATGGATTGCAATTTAGCAATTTTCACAGTTGCATGTAACAAATTAGAATAAATGACATCTCTGGTTTGTTTGTGGAGCTATATTTTATCAGGAACACTAATTTTATCTAGATTCACCTCCATTGCAGAGACCTTATCACTTACCACAACAAATTTTAGGGTATTTCTCTTTGCTTCTCGAGTAGAAATCAATGAATTTTTTTTAGTGATTAATTTCCTAACTCAGGGAAGTAGATTCTTAGTTTCCTCCAATGACTGCATTTCTTTATCAGCATAAATCGACATCAGCTCTGTCCTAGATTTATAGCTAGAACTAGATTTTGTTTTACCTTCATCTCCAAAAGAATATTGATGCATTTGAACAGACTTTTTTGAAACAAAACCATTTTCTTTAAGTCTTCTAAAAATATCTCTTCTGAAATTGTTAATTCATTTTGAGAATGTATTTTGATTTTTTTATTAGAAATCTCTTCATCTACATCCATGTCATCTATTTCAGAAAGAGTCCTTTTATTCAGAACACTAGAATTAACAGACATTTGAACTGTTACAGCCAATTTGTCCCTCTTATCTTCATTAGCTTCTGTCATCCCTTCTTTCATAACTTCTGCATTTTCTTCAAAATTAGACAGATTTTCCATTTTATCTAATCCCTCAACAATTTGATGATCAAATGGCTTGTTTTTGTTCAGTTGCCTTCTCTGAGAAATAATCTGGTGTGGGTCATAATTCATTTTTTCCTCTTTTTGAAAGTCCATAACTTCCAATAATTTCTTAATCACTAACAGAGCGCTTTTATTCTTAAAAATGAAAGGACGAACTTTGGGAGGGAATTTTACATCAAAAAAAATTTTAAATGCTCCGAAGTGTTCCTCTTCTGCATACAACCTCTGTCTCATGAAATCTAATGCAAATATTCTTGGCGTTAAAAAGGCTGGTATCCTGTATGGTTCTCCAGTGAACCCATACACTCTTATAACAGTAAATTATTTGTGCAAAAACCAATCTCCTATTCTGTATTCTGAAGAAGATTGCAACATGATTCTCATGTCTTCCAATACTTTAGGTAAGACATCATCGAAAATCATTTTATATATTTCATCCATAATCCTATTTACAAACTCAAACATGTTTCTCTATTTTGGAAGGTCTGGAGAAAACGTGGTAGATAAGAACTGTAACTCTGACACATTTGAACACAATAACATGTTCAACAAATATGACTGGTACCTGAAGAACCTAAATTTAGTAAATTCAACTAATTGGGTATGGATTACTTCGGCTAAAAACTCATCAAGATAGAAACAATGGACTAAATTTTATTCATGGTCAGTTGAACCTATACTTAGCAAAAAACCCAAAATGACTTCATTAACATGCTTATCATCATCCAGACCCAAAACCTCACTAGCCATTGACATGACCAATTGGACTTCATCTTTGAAAATACTGACATTGTATGGCAAAAACAAACCCTCTAACGACTGACCAACTTTTAAGATACTAGACAAGAACTGACATCTAACTTCAGTTTTGCAATTTTTATAAAACTCAATCAGGACTTGCTCATTGAAGGATTTAGGGTTTACAAAAAAACTATCAGGCAGACTTAACATCCCGCAAACAGATTTCGCGTCAATTCTATAGAGGATTTTTTAAGTTGTATGACTCATAATAACTCTTTCAAAAGATGAATAACTGTTTGCACACCATTCAACGAATTCAGGGAAAGGTAGGGTTTATTCGACAGCAAACTAATACAAGAAGGAATTGCAGACATTTAAGATATCATATTCCTATAACTTATACTGCCACAAACATTCCTTTGAGAGTGATACACTGCATAGTGACAGAATAGGGTCAAACACATTCCTTTCTCTATCAATAACTACTTCTTCTCTTTCATCCAAAACCTTGCACAATATCCCTAAACTCTGCTCCTTCTCCATAATAAAACAACGGCAATAAGTCTTCAACAAGAATCTCGAAGTTTTAAGGCTTACCTGGTAACTGTCAGATATGTAAAAATTGTATTTTGGAAAATGATGGCACACTTTCCCTTCTTTTCACCAGCAGCATGCAAACAAAATAACTTTACCTTGGTAAACTCACCTTTTATACAACGAATAATTATTCTAGGACCTCCAACAAGTTGTTTCTCCTTTACCACTTTCCTCAGTGGAACTCACTAAAAAATTCCACATGGAAAGTGGTTTGAATTCCGTTACTACTCATCCATTTTAATTATCTCATAAGTTTGAGCTCTAGATTAGACTATAACTGTTGATAAGATTTCCTCCCTTATTTGACCCGTTGGATCAAATCCATTCTATGCAATCTGCCAGCCTTTCTCCTCATTCAACCTTGCATCTCCACTTTTTGGATTACCTCATGACCATATATTTACTCTTCTTTATCTCATGCCTGTCGATTTTGTTATCTTGTTAACCCATTCCACTCTTTGTCAAAACTTCTTTCTCGTGTAACTTTTTTTAGTGGATCAATTTGCAACCGTAGATCTGGATGATCACAAATCTACACCTTCTAATTGTGCAATAAATTAATCAAAGTGTTCATTTTGATAAAGATTCATGAATACTAACATTTTACCAACTTTTAATATATGCCTTTATCATTTCTTGATCATATATTTTTCAATTGTTCAACATAAAGGGTGCTAACACAATGCATGTGTCATACAACTAAATGAGTTCCTAAGTGATTGTATGGATGCACAAGATTAAGGTATGCCATTCCATTATTCATGGATTTTAATCCTAATTTCATTTGTTGCTTGGGTAGAACCATAGGATTACCAGTTTTTGGAAGGAAGTGGCAACTATTTAGCTACCAAGTATACAAATTCGTGGCACAGTGATAATGTGAAAAGGTAGAACAATAAAAATATTACCTTTTATGTGCATAACGAAGGAATCCAGTATCATGTTCAGCTGCTACCATGCATGGAGGTGCATGTGGTTTCTCGATTCAAGGAGATTGGTAGGTTCAAAGCGGGGCCTCACCACATGTACATGCAGCCATGACGTGACCCGTATATGCATTGGTTGGTTACTAGCTACAAACTAATTGAAGCATATGTTATTGGTATTATTCAAGAGTGGTCATAGGAGTGGATAGTTCCCATCAAGGTTGAGCAGATATCACCAGATGTGTTGCAATAGGACCAGTGACAAGAGGGAACATGACGAGATTAATGAACAAACGAAAAAATTGTAGAACATTGTCATAAAACCCTTTAGCATAATACCAAAAGTGGAAGTGGTTGACAATATGACCATTGAAGTGAATATGTCTCAACTAAGTGGATTTATTATTGGTTTCAGAGAAAAGATTATGGAGTTGGAAGTGAAGTTGGTTCCTAGAACCCCATTAGAGGTCACAACGCAGAGGAGCATAGAGGTGAAAGAGGTTATCAAAATAATCAAGGCTTTAGAGGTTGAGTGCACAAAGTTGTATGAGGAAAGTTCACAATCCTAGACAACACTCTTAGATGATGTAACACTACAAGATATCACTACTAGGTTAGATGATGTGCAAAGTAAAATTACAAGGCTTTAAGACCTGTTAAAGACTCTATCCCTAATGGAAAGGATGTCTAAAGTCACATAAAAGAAAATATTGGAGGCCAAAGTCAATAGGTTACAAATGGACCAGCAGAAGAGGTCAGAGAAAGAAGAAGAATTACAAAATGAAGTAGAGAGAGTCTCAGAGCTGAATGGAGGATCGCATGTTGAAATCAAGAAAGAAGTTACATGGAATGAGACACGAACCTAGACACATATTACTACGAATTTGATGGAATAATTACATTGACAGAAATAAAATGTTTAGAGGATGGTCGAAGAGCTAAAGAAGATCTATGCAGAGTTTTTGGTGTAGTGGAAAACACCCTAGGGACAGCCTAGAAGTGGCTCGAGACAAACCACATGTGAGTGTTGGAGGCCTATTGACCCTGGAAATTTTTGTCCTAGTTGGTAAGTTTTAATGTGAACAAGGTCAAGAAGTAGTGTCTCGTGAAATCGGTATCAACTTCAACGAAGCAACCAAGAAATGAGGAAAAAGGGAATTTTACTTTGTCAACCGTGGAGTTAGTTGGGAGTTGTTACAGTATTTTGTCCACTTACATTTATGATTCCATTTAATGGGTGTGGGAGGGATTTGAATACGTATTATATATATGTAATGATTTGGGAAGTTTTGGGTTGGCTAGTTCTTTGGGTAATGCTTCGTTTTTTGAGTTCTTAGTTTTCGAGTTCTTTTTGGTATGAAGAAAATTTTTCATGATGATTTTGTATGATGAGTCACAGGAGGTTGTAGCAATATGCAGGCTTTGTGCACAGACATGAAGTGATAAATTACTATGAATCATGAATAAGAATAGTGCTTATATGGTTTTTCCAAATTTGGTTTCCATGTGACCGTTGATGTTCTATGTGTATGATTGATGTTCATGTGTGTTATGTTCTTCTACTTCATTCTACATAATGATGGTTAAATGGTATTTATCTTCTAAAATATTGTGAATGATTAATTTTATTGTGTAGTCATTGAATGCATGTGATGATTTGGTTATTTGAATTATGCAGAATATTTGGGAAATTAATTGACTCGTCTAAGCTCTAAGAAGTTAGTTGTAGTGTATTTGAGTCACTCCCCTTCACCGTTGCAGAAACTTGGTTCCTATAGTTCCCATAGGTACCTCAAGTGAGACTTCACTTTCTCGCAGGTGATGCTGAAAGGACTGGTATCTTGGGGTTTTTTGGTGATTACTTAAGTGAACTTAGGGTGAAGTATAGTTTCATCAACACTAGTGGAGACATGTAGATGATAGAAGCACTACCATACACAGCACCACTAAATGAGGGTCCATGAATATGAGGGGGCGTAGGAGGGAATAAGTAGGAAGTGCCTGTTCTTACATGTGAGGATGAGTGAGAGGGATCAGGGGGTAATAGGTTGCCAATGATTCACCCTAATCATGACACTCTACACTCAAGGTATTACTATACAATTAATGTCTCGATAAGGGTATGCAGGGGTATGGTTTTGGATCGGATTTAACAAAACCAATAACATCATCCACATTAGGGGATGCTCCGAGAGGATCATGAGGAATGATCATCTGAAAGGATCTGTATTGATCATAAATAAGGTCATATTACTGATCTTTGAGGATTGCCTCCTCTTTAGTTTGTGGATGTTTTAAGGTCACGTCTTTGAATATGGCATGGATAAGGGATTTAAGGAACCATCTAAGAATATATGGTCATCGAGATTGATCTTACAAAGAATCCTACATCAATGCCACTCATGTATATGTTTTGTAATGTGGGGGGATGAGGTTTGATGGCATTATAATAGGATCTTAACTCCGTCTCCATATCAAACAGGTAACTGGAAAAAATTCAAGAAAGTGAAAGCTAGGGATATAAAGTTAGGTGTGACCCATTGGGTTTCTCGATATATCATTTCATGACTACTCTAGTTAAGGTCCTCTTGAACAAACATAACTGAATTTTATCATTAACAATGCTATTGGAGTAGTATTATAGGTGAAAGGACATAATATGGTTTTATGGGTCCTCTCCTTCCTTCCCCTCAAACTTAGGGATGTTAGAAGGAATTTTGGTAGGAATTAGAGGCCATGAAGGATCATGTTGATTAGGATCATTGGTTAGTGTTTCCAAGTTGGGAAAGTTGATACTAGCCATGAAAGGGAGGCTCATAGGAAGGGAGGTAGATATACAACACTGTAATTGACATTGGCATCATCGATGGGACCTCTATCGATGTTTCCTCCATCAAAAACAAGGATATTACCGACAATATTATTAGATGGATTAGGGGGATGGAATTAAGGAATTGAAAGGGGATGGAAATTGTCGAGATGGCCCAATGTTGGGCCTAAGAACCCATATAGAGGGGGGCATCCTAAAACTCTCTAGTAACACCTTGGGGGAGCTATGATAATAATATCTAAGGTGACAAATCCAACTATGTAGTTATAGAACAAGGCTAATGTAAGAAATGCTCCATCCAATAATATCAACTCTAGAAATGGTTCTAAATCAAATGACAAGTGCAACGTGGGTGAATCTATTGATATAATATATGAAAAGGGTTAAAAATGAAAATAACACCCTATGAAAAAGACACACTATCCCTTTGAGGAGAACTACAACAACCAAATGTAATAAAAATGAATCTTCCTCAAATATTTTTCAATCAATGGGGTCCCAAGTCCAATGTAGGAAAAGAAGTAGATATATGAACAAGGATATTCCAAACACTAAACTCAAATAGGGACAACATTCCTACAAAGATAATGAGTGAATATTTAATGGAACATTTATAGATAAGGTTACTTGGAGCAACTCCAATAGACTCACAATTATTTGCTCCCAATTCCTTCCCACCTATAAGAGCGACCTCTATGTAATATAACTAATAGAATGGTCATTGGGCTACCTAATTCTTAGAATGTATTGGATTTATTCCTCTGCTTGACCTAGGTTCAGGTCCTCGGTAGTCAACAAATACCCAAATATCATCCCGAAAGAGCAGAGCTCAGTCAACAACACCTGCAACGCAGATGCAGTCTCACCCGAGATATATTTATGGGGAACTGCCAGAACCAGGTTTCTGCAGTTAGGTGGGGATTTCTACTCTTATTGTACCTTATTACAGTGCTCAAGTGAATCCATGGATTATACTTCCTACTCCTTGTCTATTTATTCAAGTTAACAGGCTATTTACCAGTCGACACATCTTGCAACATTCAACATGAAGGCCATATCACATATTCGTTCAATAAGAAGTGTGACATATACATACATGAGATTATTCATAAACAGAAGGGATGCTACACATTCAGGTCTACTTATTCACAATATGCATACATTCACCAAACACACTCATTGCATACACACAAAGGAAACATTTAACATGGAAACCCATCTGGGAAAAACCACAAATGCATTATTCATCTAGCATGAGAAATATATCAGCACCTTTTGTTTGTGCACTTAGCTTGTAGAATCTGTTATAGGTATTCTTTAAAACTTATACAAACATCTCTCATCACGTGCTCTTTAGTCTTGTATCTCTGAATTTTTCCTCTCCTTCACGCTACCATCAATCTACACACTTCCTAGATCAACTCTCTTCTCTACAACTCTACAACTCTGAGAATAAACAACTCTAATTCTTTAGAAAATAGGACAGGATCCAAAGGGAGACCAACCCTCACATAGATTCGGTTCACCCTTTTATAATCTCTTACTTGTTGTAATAAACTGACTCTAATTTTTTATTCGACGGGTTGTCGTTCCTATTCTCGTACATTCAGTTACAACTGACAATAGGCACTATCGTCCCAAAAATTAAAAAAAAAATTCTTCATTACCCAAGCATGTTTTATTCTAATAGACTTCTTACCCATGATCACTCGAACTGTTCCTCTCAGTTGTTGTAATCTTCTTTTATCAGGGTTCCCTCCATCACGGCTGCTCTCGTTGCATCTCCTCTTCTGTCGCGAACACTTCCATCGTTGGCTACTCTCATCGTAGATTCTCCTCCATCACAGCTTCCTCTGTCGTGCGACCGAAAACTTCATATTCCTTAGTAGAATTATGGTTGAATTCTACCTATCTTTTCTTAGGGCCAATAGGCCCCCAACACTCACCTGTGGCTTGTCCCGACTCACACTAGTTTGAAACTTTCGTAATTGCCACATTGCCTTCAAATTCTTGGAAGATTTTCACTACCTACTTTGTCTCTTGTCACACCTCTGCTTCTGTCTTCTGAAAATTTTCCACAAATTCATAACTGATGTGTTCTGAAGTAGTAAGTCCTGCAAATCCCAACACTTGTCGAAATTTCTCATGTAGAGGTTGAATGACTGTAAATTTCTCTGCTTCTTCTTGTAATTCTACAACCCTATCAGACCTCTTTTGTTGTAGTGTCTGCAATGTTGCGAGTTGTTGCTGTAATTTCTTCATCTCAACAGCCTTAGCCATTTTCTTTGCTAATGCCAGCTTCTTCATTTTATTCTTCATCTGTTTCACCCCTATCTCCATAGTGCACAACTGCTCTATGGATTTATTTAACTCCTCGTTGTCGATTAAAGCTTCCCATTTCTGAGAAACTTACTCGACTGTTTTGGCACAAAGTGCCTCTGCCTCTTCTATTCTCTTTGCACCATCTGTGGCTACATTTATTCTTTCTTCCATTACTTTTGGAGGCATACTGGGTGTCACTTGTGCTTCCAAATCCGTGAATTTCTTATGGAGTTTCTTTATAATATTGCCATGTTGAAACACTTTGTATTCCGCAAAAATCTCATGGGTAATTCCTTCATTAGTAAAATTGTTGCGAGTGTTACAGTCGTATCGATTCAGTGCATGTTTTCCTCCCATGTCTTGGATTTTTATTATGATTATTTGATTGTTTTCTTCATCTTATTAATATTCTTATTTGATGCTCTAACTTTCTTAACCATCGCATCTTCTCTAACCTTTATTTCTGCAGCTATGGAATTTTGAATAATGTATACTTCATACATCAGCAATGCAAAGAAATCTATATTGACATGGCCCACATTTTTTGTCGTATCATTTAGCTATGTTTTCCCCAATTCAAGTTCTTCTCCCACCACTTGAGCCTTCATTGGTGGGATGGGTATCGACACATCACTAGTTCATTACTCTGACAGGCCATCTAAGTCTTGCAACTAAGACAATTGTGGTTTGTAGTTGACTGCCACTCTTACTTCTTTCACAGCCTTACTGAGCATTTGTAATAAGTATGTGATGTTCTTAGTTAGCTCTCTTTGTCACTCATCTATCTTTTGGAGGATTTGATTGGAAATCTCATTCATTGTTTTTGTCCACAATGTGTAATCATCGTTGGTAAGGCTGAAATTTCTAGCTTTTTTGTCACCTTTCCTCTTCTTATGATGCCTTGTAGACTTCTCTGTCTGCTTCCTGTTTTTCCCTAGGTTTGTCGAAGTTGTGCTTGAATCCTTTTGGGTATTTTCTAGATTTTCCTCATGGTATTCCTCTAGTTTTTTCTCTGGTGGGTTTCTCCTTGTCCCCCATCCTTCTGTGTTAGTGGATCCTTCTGTCACACCTCTTCATCGTCCGATAACTGGTCATCTGCAATAAGAACTCTCCATTCTTCTGGCCAATATTGAATAATGGCGTCAATTTCTTTAGCCGAAAATTGATACCGTGTTGCAAGCCATTGGATTTGTGGGTCTTTCTGCCACTGTAACGGGATATGATGGGCTACAACTGAAAATATGACAATGTTTCTAAACCTTTTAACGGTCTCCTCAGTTATTTTGGCTTGCTTTCTAACATGATGTCATAAGGCCTTTGCGTGCAAAAAGAACTCTACATTGTTGTATTTTTTCCTTTGTTTTAAATATTTCTTGAACCATATATTCTGGTATCGATCTCCTCGACATGCAATAGGCACATATACCCCATGGTAGTTTGTTGGTTCTTACCATGCAACAAACGAAATCAAAATAAGTTGCTATGAATAATGAAATGTGCTACCTTTCTCATGTGCCTCCTCTGCATCTGCTAATAGTTCATTTAGCATATATTGTGACCAATTGAGTTTAGCACCTTCTTCACATAACTCTGCTACAGCTATCGTCTTTGCAGTGCATTGTTTCGGTCGCATCTTGTGCACCAATTTTCTATATAGGACTTTAGCTACGAACCAAACAATATAATCATTAATAGATGCGATGGCAAAGCCTCTAGTGTCTGTGATTAGGTCATAATTTTCTTTGAGATTACCCATGAATAAATTGTCTTGTTATTTTCTAACAAAATATGGTGTTGAGTTGACACCTACAATTGGGAGTCCTGTAATCACTTCTATAAGCTCAACATCCAAAAAAAAAAAAATTGGTTGAGCCATAGAAATCCACCATGGAATGACACTAGAAACTGTTTAACACATGCATTCACCTTGAAACTACAACTGAAATGCGGCATGTGCATGAGTGACAGCAAACTAGATTTGTCTAGTCCTCTTGCCCATTCCATTGGAACTAAGTGTTTAGGGCCATCCTCTATCTCACGAACAACAACCATATATTTTTCGATTCCGAACTCTAGAAATTTCCTTAGGTCATGGTCGACGAAGCTCATATTATTGAGATTTGGGAGTATGTTCATCATTATCTAAACTCCTTTCGGTACGGTCGATGCTACTAGTGGGTACCTTGCATTCTTCGGGAGTTTAATTTTAGGGGAATCCACTAGTCTAGGTGGAAAATAATTTGGCAGCATGGAGGTAGAGCCTGGTTCTTCATCATCTAGTGGTGGTGCTACTACTTTCTTACGGCTACTAGACCATTTCCTCTTTGATGTGCCAAGTGGTTCTAGTCGTAATCTCACTTCAGGGATAAATGGGCTCTATTCATCTTCTTCTGCAACCATGACCTACGGTGGAACATATCCGATAATGTCTTCCACAATGGGTGTGGGTGAAGCGTTCACGACACTGGATTCTACAACTATACTTATACTAGAAATAGAAATAACCATACTCTATAGAAAAATAACCTCAGCTCATACATATGTGGAAAGCAATGGAACACTCTCACTCAGATGCAGCAGAATGAACTGAAACTTAGGTGTGAAGGTGATAGCATCTACCTGTTCAATCAGTCAGTCCTTCACACGACCAGACAATCAATGGAAAGGTGGCAACGATTTCCATCACATGGGCCAATCATCTGAATCACTATACAGAAACTGCCATGCAAACCGTTAATCTTCTATCACATCAGGGTACTTATTGTGCAGTAATGAGGCAATTGACCAAAAATAACACCGTCAAAATCGCTCATGTTTTTTAAATTAATTACGGCTAGATGTCATTTTTGTGACTCAAGTTCATCTTGCAACAGCTCTACTCTTCCTTTGGTGGCTCTCTATCCTTTTACGCATTTATTTTCTTGCGACAGGCCAAGGGTATTCACTACTAATTTTTGTCTGTGACAACTAGATAGTATGTGGTGCATTTTTCTTCCTCTACGACAGACTGGAAGTATGAGACCAAATAGTTAATAAAAACATGTATAATATGTATTTTTTTAGTTGATTAAGTCACAGCTATCTTGGTAAGGATTTAGCCGACTTCCATTCACCAATCCTTTGAAAGGCCTTGTTCCATCTAATTTTTCCAGTTATGTTGTGCCTCCTTCAGTGATTTGAATGACAACATAAGGCCCAAGCCAATGTGTTTTCAGTTTTCCAATATGCCTTAAGAACTTACTATCATAGAGGAGGACAAGTCCTATTACCTAAAATTTCTTATTCTCAATGTGTCAGTCATTCCATACTTTCTATCATTGCTTTTCAACATTTTCATCAGGGCCCATTTTATATAACTGTCCAGTAATCCACTGGAATTTTGTAGCTTGTACAACTAACTATTTTTTCTACACAGTACTAAATTCTTCTGGTGCATATCTTGTAGTCAAGAATTGTATAATATATATGTACTAGTCATCAAACATCGTGATCACAAACAGTTGCACATTAGGAAGACTATCATAGAGTTTCATAGGTTCTTCTCCACTTTCAATCCTTGATAGGTGGTCTGGTCCTGAGTTTAGTTGTCCTGGATTACAAATGACATCAAAATCAAATTCCTAGAAAAGGAGGAGCAACCGGCAAATATTTCCCCCCCAACACTAGCATGTTCACCAAGTATTTCAGCGTTGAATGGTCTATGAACATCTTGAAATGTCCACCTAAAAAATAATGTCAAAATTTTAGTTGTGTATACACCATAGATAAGCCTTATATTTCAATCATAGAGTAATTATTCTCTGTTGTTGAAAATTTCCTGCTAGCGAAGGCAATAGGATGATCAATGGATCCTTCACCAGGTTGCACAAGTACAATGCCGAGTGCGACAGATGATGCATCAACATGTGCATTAAATTCCTTCTTCCAGTCTGGAAATACAAGTATGGGCATTGTTACCATTTTGTTCTTCAAGAGTTCCATACTTTCTTGGCATTTTTTTTTCCACTCAAACTTAATGTCATTTTTTAACAATTTTTCCATCAGAGCAATTACCTCTGCATATCCTTTGATAAATTTTCTATAGTATCCTATATATTTCCCAATGTCATTCGCAATTGCTTCACTATCGCAGGGGGTGGTAGGTCGACGATGATCACAATTTTAGCAGGGTAAACCAGGATTCCATCGCGACAAACTACATGGCCCAACAAAATTCCAAACAAGGCACCAAAGATACACTTCTTTAAATTCAACAAAATTTGATAATGTCGACACCATTCCAACATCGTTCAGAGGCTCTCAATGTGATCCTTTATGATCCCAAAAATCGTCTAGTCATCGAAGTAGACCTTAAGAAACTTATGAATAAAATACTTGAATGTAGCCACTACTATCCTAGAAAATATAGTAGTAGAATTCTTGAGTCCAAAGGGCATGATTGTGTATTGAAAACATCCCCACTTTGTCGCAAATGTTTTCTTGTGTCGATCTTCCTTTGTGATTCTGATCTAGTGGTAACCATAGAACCCATCAGTAAAATAATAAACTTCTTGACCCCCAACAATTTCTAATACCTCATCTGTAAATAGGGTCAAAAATAGGTCATGTATTCAGGCATCGTTCAACTTTCTTAGGTCTATGAAAATGCATACTTCACCAGTAGTCTTCTTATCCTGCACTATTATCAGGTTGATTCATTCATATTCTTCAACCAGTTCTATGATACCTACATCTAGCAATCGATCTAATTATTTCTTGACCTTTTCCTTATACCATGGATTCAGCAAGTATGGTTGCTACTTCACAGGTCTTGCATCAGGCTTTAACAGTATCTTCATCTCTCCAAGGTCTCCAACAATCCCTTTCATCTCAGAAAAAATTGTAGGGAACAAATCCTGAAACTCATGCAGTAAGTCCATAATCTTCTTGACAGTGTCTTCATCCCAATAATCTCCGATATTGGCCAACTTTGGATCCTCTGGTGATCCAATGTTTGCTTTTTTTCTTTTAATAGATTTAGGAAATTGTTACTTTGAATACCAAATCCCTCCACTGCACAAGTACCTTTAGATTCTGGGATTTTCATTTCTCACGGGTCATCATCATCATTAGGTCCACTTGTTACATTATAGCACTCCATCCAGTGTTGGACTGACATGCTTCTCTTATTGAAGTTTAACGTTGACATAGGGATTTCTTCAAATATCTTCATTTTGATCACTTGCAATGCAGCATCAATCGAAGGATGATTATTGAAAAACTTGAATGTGCATGTAAAGCTAGCAACTAGTTCATCCCATTCAAGAGTCCCTCATCGTAGCTCAATCGACATGTAGCATTACCTTGGTATCACATTCAATGTATGCACAAAATGATGAACCCATTCCTATTGCGGGAATGCCTCCCATGTCGCACGATAGTATGGAATGTGCTCAATAGGATTATTCAATCATGTGTACTTCCGACCAGTATAGTTGATCTTCTCTCCAAATTGTATCTCCATTAATTTTCAGCATTTAGGCCATTCTGGGATAGATTGTTTATGTGTGACCCACCATCTAGTAGGTGTAGATTTCATCACAGAATACAAAGCAGATAAGTGCTAATGTTCCACAACTTTATCTTCAAATTTTGTTAGAAAATATGTCAGGTTAGGTAAGCCTTCATATGTGGGTAGCTCACATGCCTCGGTACCTTCACGTTGCACAAGATGTGTAATTCTTGCACATCTTCTCATCAATACTTCATGTAATCAATTCTGTCAGTTTTCCAAGGCTTCTCCAGAATCCGAAGTACAGGATCTAACACTTCACCAACTAAGATTTATGTCAGTCATTGGATTTACATAATCATCCCTTGCAGAAGTGATTTTATAATTCTGGTCCAAATAATCTCCTTGTCTTTCACAATTCACTTGTTCGACATATCTCTACCCTTCCAGCAAAGTAATTGGTGCGACCGCCCTTAGTTCTGAATCTTCAAATGTTAATATTATTTTCTTGAAATTTATAATTGTTTGATTATCAATTTCTCATTCAATCGCCAAAAGTGTAGGATACGGATTTCTATAATCGACAATGTCAATCGTTTCAAAGTCGACATACGTTTTAAGGCCTTCTACCTCAACAGGAACTTGAGTTAGTCAATTGATAGGTAGAACCTTCAATTGATTTTCCAATCGGATCTGGACAGGAGACCATATTAGTCTCCACTTTCCCACACTCCCCCACGATTTTCTAGTCAGAATGTTGACATCAGAGTCCAAGTTCAGAATAATATAATCCATATCATAGTCTCATATTTTTGCAGTCATTCTTAGTTCGCGAGCAGTTTTTAGTTTTTTCCCGATATGATTAACCCATTTTTTCTGGTTGCAACTCTTCTTTGGGTTCTTCTATTAAAGTTGTGAATTATGTGACAATATCTTTATCTTAGATTATCTTTAAGCGACTTTTAAATAATTCTTTTAATTTACTAACCTTTTCAGTCGGTTTCTTTCGAAGTAGCTGGTCAAATCTTTCAGGCATCTCCATTATTGGTCTTCCTGAAGTCAATGCTTGATATATGTCGATGAATTCTTGTCACGCGTCCAAGAATAATTCCCTTTCTTTTTGGACATCAAATGGAACTTTCCTTTGTGTTGTTGTTCGCACTTGCAGTTATCAGTACAACTCTTCTTGTTCTGCTACAGTCGTAGCACCTCCTCTTATCATGACAGTTATATGTGGTTCCCTTGGTTCATCACAAATTTTCTAGATATTTTGATTGGGGTTCGGATTGGGTTTTTGCGGTGCATTTGGATTTCCCACATTCCTAGCATGCCATTTTGTAATCAATTGATGGCATTCCTCAATAGTGTGGTCAAAAACCTTACAATACGAACATGTCTTCGTAGGACTCGCATAATCCCTAGCAAAATGTCCAGGATTCCCATAATTAGAACATATAATTTGGCCTCTTTCGCAACCAAATCCTCCTCCTTGTCCTCGGCCTCTAAAACTTCCACCTCTTGGGTTGAGGGTATTGTTTTTGCGGGTACTAATTCTATAGATATTGGGGATGAGGATACAGAGCTTGTGAATATTGATCATGTGGATATTGAGCTTGAGCCCACTCATCTTGCATATTCTCTTCATTCTTCATTAAACAGGTATCCAATATTTTCTCCTGCAGCCGCTGATATACCCTGCAGTATTTCTCAACATGGCCCACTGATCAACAAAACTTGCAGTATACATTGGTCGACACACTTACAATATTTTGTAAGTACCTTCCAACCGATGGCATCTAGTCTTGCATATGTTGCACCAAGTCATCCCTTGTGTATTTATCGTGTTTGGCGCTCTCGATGCGACATATTTCATAAACGTCAGGAAATTATCTTTATGGTGTCCCTCTGTTCTGCATATGGTACCCCACAATTCTTCTTGGATCTCTTTACCTTTTTTAATATATTGAATTTTCAATGTAATGTTGGCTAGATGCGACTGAATTTGCATAATCCCTGCACCATTCTCTCCCATCGGTGAGGATTACAATTTCATAGGCAGTTTGACAACCTCATTCTACAACATAATCTTTTTTTGCATCATGGGGATTCGGTTGTGTGGTAATAACGTCGCAATAAACCATTATTTATGTTGAACATCTGACATATGGAAACTTACTTTATCCATCAACATCTTAAATCTCTTGTTGAAATCCCAAACAGATTATGTAGACAATTGCTTAATCTCTTTTATCTATGTTATACACTGAGATTCAGATTTTGGATTTTAGAATTTGTCTATTAATTTTGCTCAGATTTGGTCCAGTGTTTTCTGTAAGAATCATGTCAAAACCATGGATAACTTCATGTACCATACCAATGCACGACCCCTAAGGGTTGTGATCATTTGAGCCTTCTTGATGGCTTCATATTGGGCCTATCGCATGGTCAACACAACTTCACATAGAAACCAATGTTTCTCTGGGTATTCTAACCCATTTCGGTTAAAGATAGACAAGTTAATATCATTCTTGATCATTATATTTTTCTAGGAACTAATCGACTAGTGGGAATCCCTTATCTCCTATTCCCACCACTATTGTTACTTTGATTAAAAAACCCATTGGGAGATGAGTTTCTATATCTTACCTCAGGAGACGTACGCGAGGTCATGGGTGTGTCATACTCGTACTCTGGATCTGGGGCTTATTCTTCTTCTCTTTCAAATATAGGCTTGTATTCCTCTTCCTCGTCACAAGAACCTCCTTCCAAGTGTGACATCAACTCGTAGCCTTATCCTATTTTTGTACTGCAATTTCCTCTTCTAGTCACATTCCTTCTTCTCTTTCCCGACCGAAATCTTCTTTCACTTCTTAGATTTCCACCTTCTAGTTCAGCTCCGCAATCACTAAGGAAAATCTCAACTTACTTTGATCCATTTTTCTCACACTTTGTTTGCAACATATCCCAAGTCTCCACGCACAAATATTTACTCATCGGACTCCATTCTCATGATCCCTTTCTCACATACAAGCATCTTTATCCAAATCCTTAAAGATGTCAGGTTTCGTCCTCTCATTCCTTCGAAAAAAATTCTTTTCACCTCACTATATGATTTTATTGTGTTGACAACAAATTCAGTGATGTATTCTTCCAAACTACTCTCAACCCATAACTCAACCGCCCCAGATATGGGGTTTCTAACACTTTTCAGCCGTTGAATTAGCTGAGGACTCCACTCTATCGATTCTCTTTCTCGAAAATTTTTCTGTTGGGTTGCTAGTTTTAACAACCACTCATACAACAAAATAGGAAATTCACAAAATAATATCTCATGAATATCGATATAAATGTACCACTCCAACCACTCTTTTGGGTTTAGTCAGGATCCTTCACTCTCTTCTTGCACAAACTCTAGTATATAAAATTCTACCCAATCTTGAATTTCCGGCTTCATCAAGTACCAAAACATATCCCTCACCAAAATTATTTACAGTCCCAACAACGAAACCATTTGTTGGCTTTCTTCCTCCAGTCGACCCATGTTCAGGTCCTCGGTAGTCAACAAAGAATGATTTTGCAATTAGTGGGGATTTCTACTGTTGCAATTAGTGGGGATTTCTACTCTTGTTGTACCTTACTACAACATTCAACTGAAGCCAGGGATTATACTTCCTACTCCTTGTCTATTTATTAAAGTTAACAGTCTATTTATTAGTTAACACATCTCGCAGCATTCAACATGAAGGCCATATCATAAATTCATTCAATTAGCAGTGTGACATATATATACATGAGATTGTTCATAAACAGAAGGGATTCAACACATTTAGATCTACTTATTCATGATATTCATACATTCAACATAAACACACTCATTACATACACATAGAGGAAACATTTAACGTGGAAACCCATCTAGGAAAAACCACAAAGGCGCTCTTCATCTGGCATGAGAAATATATCAACACCTTTTGTCTGCATGCTAGGCTTGCAGACTCTATTCTAGGTATTCTTTACAATTTATACAAACTTCTCTCCTCTCATGCTCTCTAGTATTGGATCTCTAAAGCTATCCTCTCCTTCACTTTACTGCCAATCCACACACAGTCTGGATTGACTCTCTTCTCTACAAATATACAACTCTAAGAATAAACCACGCTACTTATTCAACAACTAGGATAGGATCCAGATGGAGACCAACCCACACACAACTTGAATTCTCCCTTTTATAATCTCTTACATGTCATAATCAACCAACTCTAATCTGTTATCCAAGAGGTTGTTATTCATGTTCTCGTACATTTAGTTACAACTGACAGTAAGCAATGTCAGCCCAAAAATACAAAATATGCTTTGTTACCCAAGCATGATTTATTCTAACTGACTTCTTACCCGCGATCACTCGAATTGTCTCTTTCAACTGTTGTACTCTTCTTATATCTTGGTTCCTTTTGCCACGACTTCTCTTGTCGCAACTCCTCTTCAGTCACGAACTCTTCCATTGCTGGCTACTCTCGTCGCAGCTTCTCCTCCGTTGCAACTTCCTCTGTCGTGCGACCAGAATCTGCATATTCCCGAGCAAAATTCTGACGAAATTATGCCTATATTTTTCTAGGGCCAACATAATGTCCAACAGGTTTCCTGCACCTTCAGACAAAGGCATCAATTCATATCATCTTTGGGATTTGAAAGAGAAAGGTTCCCTAATCATCCCTTAGGTCCCAGTCCTGGTACATACCACCTTGAAAAGATGGGCTTGCTAGAAAACTAGTCATGATAGTGTCCAATAATAAAGGATTTTGTTTTCCTAAATATTCAACCACTATGTCTCAAAAGTATACTGACTAGGGGGAGTTGTTTGGATATCCCCAAATTCCTAACCTGGCTACAAAATTATTTTGTCCCTCGAGTGAAGGAATTTAATGCTTTTATATTAGTGTTGATTTTAGGCTCCACTGAGGTCATGAACCAAGTGATTTTTAGATTAAGGTGTGAAAGGTGTATGCACAAGTGGTGCACAACGAAAATGTAAATGAAAAGGAAATGTAAATGCTTGTATAATGATTAAAAGAGAAGTAAGGCAATTCCAATACTAAACTAATGATGTATTTCTTGAAATAAATCCATGATTTCTCAATAATGGAAAGGATCACAATCAAGTAATCAACCATTTTAAGCATGCCTGCAAACAAGATAGCTAACAAATAATGGACCCGTAAAAAAAACAAGGGAGGATCTCAACAAACAAGACAACTTGCTTTAAAAAAATCCATATAGTCAACTAACAACTTTGATTTAGTAATCAACCTTCCTTAAACAAGAAGAAAAATGCAGCTCAAAAAAACTCTAATAGTAGTAAATAATACTAAGACCACTCGATATTTTCTTCACCTACAACATCCAAAAGGAGAATCAATCGGCCACTATAGTAAGCAATCAGGCTATAAATAGTAAAAACGACATTGCATATAGACTCAAAAACCAAACAAGGCAAAGGTGGAGGCATAACCCGCTGCAAAATGTGCAAAAATAAGGGTTTGGGAACATGTCGCAAATTTCGAAGGAAAAATAGCAACCTAAGTCACATGATTTTCCCTAAAACCCACAACTAAGCCCCGAGATGGATGGAAACTATAAGATGTGCTTTATGTCAGGGAATCTACTAGCAACTAAATGACATTAAAAAGCAAGCAAACACAACAAGATCCTAATGTAAAACACATGAAAAGGTAGTTGGAAATGACGGTCTAACACAACCAAGGATGGATCATGGATCCATCTCTGGTATGGTCGGAAAAATATGTTGTGTGTGATTTCTCACACACATGTGCAAAAGAGCACCTAGCAAGGGGTTGTGCTATATTCAATAGCATATTCAATAGGAAAAAACAAAATGACAAAAACTAAACTAAACAAATGATCCACACTCTTCAAATTGCAATACAAATAGAGATCACTAAGACAACATGTCTGGAATCAAAGAATGTGTTTCATTGATATTACAAAGAAAGTTACAGAGTCGTACCTTGGTACAATGTAGAGGATATGGGGCCTCCATAGTTTTCCAAGGGAAGGTTCATGTGGCTCCTTTTGGGACCTCCAATCTCTAACCAAACACAATGGATGGATCTCCTCAATGGAAAAAGTAGAAAGCATAAGGTGGTATCCTTCAATTTATGGAAGAATTTCAAGAGAGTGACAATGTGTCTGTGATATGGAAATTATGTGTATGGAATGGTGACACTGAGGGATTTTTATAGGCACAAGAGTGGTCAAGAGAAATATCTAGATCCAAGTGTATGCTCTCCATCTCCTTGAATGCTTAGTAGAGACATTAGGGTTTTGGAAGCTAGATCCTTTATTAGTTTTGGACCATATCAAAGGTTGTATCTACTTTTGACCCCTGCTTCGTTAGGGAAGGAGGAAGTAATAAAAGTTTTCTTGAAAATCACTTTTTGGGACAAGGTCATGCCTTTTGGGGCAATATTAACAACTTGGGACACACTTCTCGAAGGAAAAGTAGGGACCTCATCTTTATGGCCAATTTCATGGTTTAACTTTCAATTTTTGGGTGTTTTATCACTTCCTCGGGTCATATGGATGGAATGAGATGGAAAATGGTGTTTATACTACTGATGATCATTTATAATGTGACGAAGTTGATGGCATGGAAGGTGAGCAAATTTTGGCTATTAATAGTTTCTTCATACTTACATCCTATGAAAAGGGTAAGTGTAAGGAAAGTTGCAAAACTAACAAATACATACAAGTTCTTGGAAGCTTTTAACTACATGCTCCTTGGAAAAGGAAATAGAAACGCTAAAATGAGCACAAAGTGAATTAAAACATCTCTAAACAATGAAAAGATCAAAAATGAAAACCTAACGTAAATTTCAAAGGTCTAAAATATTAATATCACTAAGAAAATGAAATGATGATATCTTCAAAATTAATTAATTAAACATTAAAAAAATAGTAAAGGTGTGACCATACATTCAAAATAATGGATAAAAGTATTTGTTCCAAAGATCAAGGCATGACCCATCATGTATTAATTGAATCTATTATAACTATAACTACAAATAAAATGTGTTTGCTTGTGTTTAGAAATCTTGCCCAGTTGTTAATTTCAATATCAAAACCCTTTCATAGACCAACAAGAGACATGAGGTGGCAATGTCCCTGATGCTGCAGATGTTGTTACATGTGCGGGAATCAATATGAGGTGGGTTACATTACTCAAAATTGTCAATCAACAATTTCAATATAAATTTACTGTAGCAAATTGCATGGCATCAGTTTGGAAATAATAATCACTGAGGAACTAACTATTACTGCGACAGAATTATATTCAAAAACATAGAATCAACATCTTAAATTGTAATTGTATAAATCATTGATGAAAGAAGCCAATTAAGTAATACTGTGATGAAATCAATTTTCAAAACATGCATATTTTGATTTAAATTTCATGTAGCAAATTGCATGGCATTACTTTGAAAATAACAATTGGCAAGTCATAGAATGCAACAACGAGATAGAAGCGTTTAAATGAAGGATAAATTCTATTTTTTCATTTACAACTGTCACTGGGTATAAACATAAATGGCATGAAAAATTCATTCACAAAGTTTCAAAATTGCCAGTGAAGGAATACAATAGATTTAGACAAGAGATATTCAACCAGTATATAATTTTATATTTTTGTGTGTGAGGTGCTTTGAAAGCAAAAATAACAAAGAAACTATAGCTCATAGCAGTTCGTAGAACATGTCTTGTATTTTGTCTTTTTCATCTAGGAAAAGATGTTGATAATTGTTTCTTGTCACAAGCATCAAAATGACAGATATCATAATGGAAGGAAAGACCAAAAATAGTTGTTGTTGTCAAAGGAATTTGCATTGCAACAACAATCCCTATTTATGCACATTATGTACAGAGTATAGTCAATTGACTTAGCAAAGTTGTGAACAACATCATTGTAAACATTAGTTTTATCAGATGAAGTGGCCAAGAATAGGAACAGATTAAAAGTAGATACAAATGCATATGTCTAAAATAACTACGTTGTATCTAGGAAAAGAAGAATAGAGCATGAAATATGAATATGTGTTTACGATACTAATTTCCAAAAGAACACAATTATCAAACTTTCTGAATATGTAACAATTTCAAACGACTAAACAACTAAAAATACATTGTGATAATTTTGAGTATTCCAGTAAGCATGGATAAAAAGATCATATATATTATGTAGTGCACACTAAACATTATTCACTATTCACCATGATGAATATGTAAATACTAATCTATGATGGCATTTCTTTCCTTAATAATAAACCTCTTGTATGTAGATTAAGATTAAGTAAGCCCGATGGGCTAGCTCAAGTGGTTGAGTGTTGTAAGTTGTGAGGAAAAGATCTAGGGATCAAATCCCTGGGTGACTATATTTTGATATATAAGGGCCTCACTTGATGTCCCCATCGGGTTAGCTCCATAATCAAAGCAAACAGGGTGATTCCCCTTCGGGTGGGCCCCTTGTGATTTATTCCTGTGGACATAGCGGCCTCGCTGGGGGGTTTGTGAACCACAACATTAAAAAAAAATTAAGATTAAATCATGTTAGAAAGGTTTAGGGTAAATTTTGTGGGGTATTTCAAAAAAGAACTCAATGAATAACAAAATTTAGAAATTAGTTGCCTTTGCATCAATTATTGTTTGCATCACATTTGTCAATTTATTTCATAATAGAGTTGTTGAATGGTTTGAGAGTATATAGAGAAAAGTGCTACTCTTGTCATATTTCTCACGACATTGTTGCTAATGTCATTTTTTGTATTTATAATGTTATTAATGTTTTTTTAAAAGACCTTCCATTTTAGTGCCACCACATGAGTCAATAGATATATTTATTTAGTTGTCCGTCTAATTTGATGGTTTTCAGAGCTTGGATTTGTGTTTGATTAAAGTTTTGTTTGAGGGTGCATCTTGTAAACAAATTATTGCTCATCTTTTAAGACGCCCAAAACTCTACTAAAATGTCCATTTGAAGCAAATTATAGATCTGCTCAAACCATTTCGGACTTCTTTGTTATCTAGGCTTCCAAACGTATGCGATTTTGTTGAAAGTTTTTCTCAAACCATTTGCAAAGTTATAACTTTGTTCCGTCCACCCAAAAAAATCGACTTTAAACACATGAATCTATAGGCTTATATTCTTCTCGCCTGTGAAACGCTAGCTTATGGATTGAAGGAGGCTTATGCACACTCCATCGAGCTATGAAGCTGTAATTGTCTTTTTATGCTTCTGCAGAAACAGTGGAGTCATTTTACACTGCTTCCCATAGTCTATTTTGTAGACGTTATAAGTTTTACTATCATTTTGGTCTTTTTTTGCGACACTAGACAATGGCTTAAGCGAAATATTCCATTGCCTCTGGTGTAGCATCTTTGAATGAAATTTTGGTTAGCTCAAATCAACAAATTCATTTGCATTGCAAATTATGTTTTGGATACTGGGTTGGAGATTTTACATCCTATTATATTGGGATATCAAAGATCGTACTTGACTTTCATGTGCAACAAAACATTAGTTTTATTATATGTGTTAGCATTGGATATTTTATGGTGTAGAACCTAGATGTATACACTTCTATATTGCCTATGTTGAAATATCAGCAAATCGAAGCTTATAGTAGCAGTCTGATTATTATTTTTTTAATATTTGCTCGATTAGAAACTTGTACTTTGTCTATTACATTGAGAGGTAGGAGGATTTAATACTCCAAAATAGCTAGCTTATATTATTTCCTTACTTTGGAAATTTTGAAGCTCATCTCTCTGCTGCCTATACTCTATTTTGTAATCATTAAAGAAGGACAAATTCAAAGTAGCCCTTTGCATAATCTAAAGGCCACCTTAACACTTGTCTTATTGTCAATACTTGTTGCGAAGGGTACCAACGCTTCTAAGTTAATTCTCAGCTAATTTTTTGGTTATTTGGAACTAAAACTCTTCTTTCATCTTTAAGATGAGATTTCTGGGCAGCTAGGAAAATAATGAAATCCATAACCATTGAAATATGAAAATGTAATAACCTAGAGGCATAAGAGGAATTTCACATTGTCTATAACGTTCCTTTACTTTCAAACAACATAAGTTAAGGTTAATATGGTAGCAAAAAACAATTCGATTTTCAAAGGAACATAAAAGATAGTTTTCCATTTGATTCTTTGCTCTGTTTAGGGAGGGATGATATGATTTAATATAGTAGCATAGAATATTTATTGAAACAAAAAAATGACAGAAAGCATGGACTATTTCATATTTAATGTAAAGCAATATCAACATACATCTATATCCAGTTTATTGGAGAAAGATACAATATCCTCAAAATATGAAACTAATGTGAAATTGCCATTTTACAGCATTGTCTAAAAAAGCTAGCCATTGTAAAAGCTCAAAAAGCTAAAGATGAATTACATAAGGATTGGATCAGCATCAAAAAGAAATAAATTGGGAAAAAATAGCTCATTAAAGATAAGCATATCATATGGGCTCAAACAATTGCAAAAGTATCCCAGTTTTGTTTTGATACAAAATGAAGAAGCCTTAGTTGCTCACACACAACATAATATAAATCAGATCTGCAGTGAGTTTGAGAACAAAATCCAAACTATTGATGTTGTCATTAAGTATTTAAATTCAAGATGATAGACTGACTTAAAATCATTAACGACAAATGATAAAACTAGTAAACTAGTATAATTATGGATTCCACCAAGACACATACCAGAAGAATTTTAATATAGCAAGCCCAAACACAATGCAATAGTATCCTAAAGGGTGGTGTAGACCTTTGTTTCAAAACGGGTTACCACCCTTTTGGTACAAGTGAAGAATTTTAATATACCAAGCCCAAGCACAATGCAATAATATCCTAAGGGGTGGTGTAGACTTTTGTTTCAAAACGGGTTACCACCCTTTTGGCAGAAGAAGGAAAACTTGTTGTCTTATGACGTATATAATGCACTACTAGTAAATAGTAGAAATGTTAGACAACAATTCCAAGACATGGAAGCGTGTCTATCAAGACATGTTATAATTGAGAAGTTTTCTTAATATATCTCATGGTTTGACATGTGTCTTAGGTGAAAGATTCCCTAAAATCTAATAAATGCCAGATTACAACGCTTATGTTAGACCACTAAGTGGACCATGGTCTACATTTGAAGAGAACATAAATGAGTAAATTGTCTTCAATGCATTTAATTAAAAAATACCATTCTAAGTGGACCGTGCTCTACTTTAGTGACCTTTTCAGTGATGACAAGCCCTCTGATATTGCTGAACAATTGAATGTTGTCGGGCTCTTTCCGCACATGACCACTGATGAAGATATTGATTTCTTTCTTAAGCCCATATCAGGCCCGGAAGTTGAAGATGTACTCAAGGGGTTTAAGAAGGATAAGAGTCCTGGGCCTGATGTGTGGCCTGTTGAGTTCTTTCTGGCCTTCTTTGATCTGGTGGGGGAGGATTTGGTACTGGCTGTGGAACAAGCTAGATTACATGGTAAAGTCATGGGTGCCCTAAATTCTACTTTTTTGACCCTAATTCCTAAATGTGAAAAGCCATTGACTTTTACTGATTTCTGTCCGATCTCTTTATGTAACCTGGTCTACAAGATTATTTCAAAGATTGCTGCCATCAGACTTAAGCCTATCTTAAACCATTCACTGTCTGCACATCAATTTGGTTTTCTCAAGGATAGACAGATTACTGAACCGGTTGGTATTACACATGAATTACTACACTCGATTAAGACTAAAAATTCAAATGTCTTGGTATTAAAACTGGACCTGGTTAAAGCTTTTGATAGAGCCAACTGGACCTTCATCAGATTGTTGCTTATTCAGATAGGTATCCCTATTATGGGTGTCAATTGGATTATGGGTTGTGTCACAAGATCCTGTTTTGCTGTATTAATAAATGGAACACCCTCAGATTTTTTTCCTGTCTCCAGGGGGCTTCGTCAAGGTTGTCCCTTGTCACCCCTCTTATTCATTTTGATTATGGAGGGCCTCAGTCACATTATTATGGATGCACAACATAATGGATTGATTATGGGTTATCAGTACTCTCCTCATATGTCCTTAACACACTTGTTTTTCATGGATGATGTTATTCTTATTGGTGTTGGCACTATTGATGAATGGAGTTCTTATAAGGTGCTCTTGATTTATTTTGTCGAGTATCTGGGATGTCTGTTAGCCCATTAAAATATTCCTTCCTCTATCAGAATGTGGATTCTGACATCAGGGGAAAAATTGCTAAGATATTTCCTTTCAGGATGGATCCTATTACTGTGGGGTTCAAGTACTTGGGCTATCAGCTTAAACCTTTGGGGTACCACACCTCGGATTGGAGATGGATGATCGGCTTATTTCAAAGAAAAATTCAGAACTGGACTTACAGGTATCTTTCACTTGGTGGTAGAGTGGTCCTCATTAAAGCTGTACTAACTGGGTTGGCTGTCTATTGGTTTGCTTTGGCTATATGCCCTAAATCCATACTAAATGCACTGTGAAAACTTGTTTTCTCCTTTCTTTGGGGTTCCTCTGAAGGACATCAGAATTCTCATCTAGTAAACTGGGAAACTCTTTCCTTACCTATTGAATTCGGTGGTTGGGATATCAAGAATCTTGAATGGTTTGGTATTTCTCTGAGACTTAAGAGTATGTGGCATCTACTTACTGGTGCTGGGATCTGGAGTAGGATTATTGTTCATAAATAATTAAAGAATAGACCTCTTGAAGATTGGATTCGTGGCCGGACATTCAGTATTGTTGGTACTTCTTATTTTTGGAATGGGTTTATAAGGATTTTTTAGTGGATTACCTGTCAGCTGGGATGGAAGGTGGGTAATGGATTAAAAATCAAAGTGGGCATTGACCCCATTGCTGGGCACAACTGGCAGTACTTCCTATCAGAGGAGCTCAAAGAATATCTCACTGGCCTGGGGATTACATACCTTGCACAGGCACAAAACCTGGATGTTTGTGGTACGGATGGGACAGATTGGTACTCTACCTCAGACCTGCTATTGGGGGGTGAATGGGCTACTCAGTGGTCCTCCTATGTAAAATTTCTTTCACATGGGGGTATTAGGATTGGACATACTAAGTATAGGATGTTATGGATGTTTGATGAGTAGATGGGTAAGGTGACAGCAAAGAAAGCATATGAATTTATTGTCTCAAATCACAAAACTGCTTTGGAAAATGATATTATGATGAAGATTTGGTACTTTAATATTCCCCTTAAGATAAAGTGTTTTGTGTGGCTCACTTGCAATAAGAAAATTAATACTTGGGACAATTTAAGCAAGAAAGGATGGATCGGACCTAATAGATGCAGTATCTGCAAAGAAGAAGCTGAATCGATTGATCACCTATTTGTTAGCTATCATTTTCTGAAGGAGGTGATCTGTGGGCTCAACTGTATTTTTGATGTGAACATACTATGGAATGCACCTACTTTTTTGGAAAATCTCTCTAATTGGGTATCAAATAGGGGTTCTTTACTGTATCTGCCCCTTTTCCTTATATGGAATATTTGGAAGGCCAGGAACCGTATATGTTTTGATGATCAGAAACCTATTTTGACTAGCCTGTTACATATTATTTTTGAGGAGGTAAATACCTTTAAGCCTCTTCAGAAGCACAGGCATAAATTTAGGAATATTGGGAAGTCTCCTACTTCTGTGTTTCCTATGATCTTTTTTGATGGAGCAGCTGCAAATAACATAGGTGGAGCGGGATTTTGTCTTTGGCTGAATGAAAATCACCTTCTTGCTTTCAAACTTGGATGTGGCAGCTGCACTAATACTAGAGAAGAACTCTTAGCACTCTGGGCATCACTACGGGTAGCCAAGGATATTGGGTTGCCTTACCTACATATCTTTGGTGACTCCTCTGTGATTATAAACTGGGCAAAAAAGGAATCTACCCTGGACATGGTGAATCTTGAGGCTTGGTGCTTCAACACCAGAATTCTCATGTCCTCATTTACTTGGGTGGATTTCAGTCATGTCTATAGGGAACATAACAAGAGGGCAGATATCTTATCCAAGGAAGGATTGCACTTGGCTCCGGGCCATCTCTTACTTACTAAATCATTTAGAAATGAGATTATTGGGGTTGACTCATCACATCTTTTCTAGAATATGCTCATTCTATTACAATTTATCTCTCATGATTCATTGAGCTACTATAAAGTATTGTTGAGCAAGCTACTACAGGATACAAGAGTCACCTTCCTTGCTTGGATCAGATTTCTGGGCTCCTATTATTTTCTCTAGGGACATAGATGACTGATTCATACAGCTCTCTTATGAGAGGGATATATTGTAGTGATTCCCAGGTGCTTTGGGTACCCCTGTATTTCTGTGGTTTTCTGTTTAGTATTTGATGTATGTTTGTTGGATTGGTGATGATCACCTGTTATTTTTTGTGCTGTCCCTTAGGGAATATCTGTAATGACTGAAGATGTAAAAGGTTCCTTTGATTCAATGAATACCAAGGAATGGATTTTTCGACTGAAAAAAAGTAGTAAATTGACTTCATTACATTTGATTAAAATATACCACAAGTTGAACTATGAACCATTGAGATCGAGGTTGTTTTTAAATCCTTTTGAGGCCATGCTTAAATGTAAACAATATTAATAAATTGAATATTCTATAATTTCATTTTCGATACTTCACCTACAAATCTTTTATTTGTGCACGTAAGACTTCGTCACTCACTCTTTCACCATTTCGTTATATATAATAGCATACCTCCAAAGCCACAAAATGAAACACATGAGACAACTTTGATATGTTTTAAACTTTGATATGTTTTAAAAAATGAGAAAAAGTTGTGTGTAGATTATATAAGTTTATGTGATGAAAGCAAGTCTAGGAAAATAAGTGAAAATAAGTTACATCAAACTTCTAAATTGTCATATAAGTGAAAATAAGTTTCTTCCAATAGGAGTTTTTGAAGTTTTAGGTGGCTTTAGAGAACCTCGAAACCCCTGGACATGGAGGAACTATACCTTTGAAACTGAGACCTGGCCTGGACGTGAAGAGACTATACCTTTGAAATTGAAACTTGAACTATGTGAGACATCGAAATTTCTGCATGTCATAATTTGCACAAGCGACACCATTTTTCCTAGCAACCATTTGTGTGGGTCCTCTTATAATCTCATATATTAAAAATCATTGAATGGCCAAATAAGATTGACAGGTGAAGAAAATATTTTGTTTCAAGTTTTTAATATCCCAAGTCAATCCTCGTATTGAATATCGATAGTATATATTCAGGATGTCCATTAGTAACTTGTTGCTTAATTTTCATGACATAATAGATGCATAATCCAACCCCCTTCTGCACACATATTGTAGCTCAAGGGGCACAAGTTTTGATAGACGTAACAATTCCATTGAATTTCTTTTTACATTTTCTCTTCACACATAATTACATGACCAAAACATACACATAGATCCCAATAACTCTTGAGTGAGCGCATGAAAGGTGGTTTTCCCGTTCTACTTGAGAAGAAGAAGGTTGATTGGTAAGCCTAGTATCCCCATCATAACTTTGTTCGGTTCAGTTTTTTTCACTTATAAAAATACATTTATAAAAAAAAAGGAGATCCAAATACCATCAATTATACTTTAAGCTTTTAACTATCATTTATTATTATCCTTGACAAAATTAAAATACAAATCCCTTGTCTTTTTCTTGAAACAAAACTTTAATTAGGTTCTGAAAATATTAAAATATAAATCCCCTATCTTCTCATTTATTATTATCCTTGAAAAAATTAAAATATAAATCCCTTGTCTTTTTCTTGAAACAAAATTTCAATTAGGTTCTAAAAAAAATAAAATATAAATCCCTTGTCTTCTTCTTGAAACAAAAATTCAATTAGGTAAAAACCCACAGATTTAATAAAATAATAAAAACAATCTATGTTTGCTCAAATAATTTTGATTTGGAATTATAAAAAACAAGTTCTATATGCAAAAGAAATATTAATTGAGCATGGATTTATCAGCTATATTATCACCCCATCCAACACTGTGTGTGAGAGAAAATGAATATTAGCTATCTGATCCAATGTTATCGGAACCGGACCGGTCATCGAACTGGCGAAGCCCAAAATGTGAACCGGACCGAAATAGGCAAAAAACCGGGTAAAAAACCGACTGACTAAAAAATACATAAAATATTCATATTTTGTAAAAAGCATATATATTCATGTGCATACATATGAATCCAAACCATTAATGCACAAATATGAAAAGTTTCTCATATATATATCAAATATGGGTGCAAATATCCAAAATAGCACCTAGTCCAATACATCTCTGAGGTTTTGAACCAAAGTACATTAATAAAGAGGATCCAAAGTACATCAACAAAGTTTTATTTTCTGGTTTTTTTTTTTAAATTGAGTTTCATGAGTCCCCAGTCCAGACCGGCCGGTTCGGTAGGTTTTGACCGGTTCCGGCCGGTTCTGTACCTGGTTTGGAAAAAAATCCGGTTTTATGATTTTTTTTTGCTGACCGGGCCAGCCAACCCTGTAAACCGGTCAGACCGGCCGGTTTTTCCGGTTCCGGTCCGGTTCCGATAACACTGATATGATCACAGATAAATGTGTCTATCGGGTTTGCATGAACAACACATGTAGGATGTTTAGGCTGTGTCGAGTATCGACACTTATGAATCTACGAACACTTGTATACATGAGTATGAATGGGACAGATAATTTTATAATTCATGGCCATCTCACATCAAAGAGAGGACATGATTTTTGAGAGTTTTTTATTATTTGGATGGTCTTTTGTCTTAAGTGAAATGCAAACGGAAAGCTAGTACATGCATCCAACGAAACCAAGAATATCTTGGATACACCACTGCAGTCCAGATGTCATATATTATTTGACACATATTATGCATGCAACAAAGGTCCAAGCATCTCAAGTACATGTTGGCTAAACAAAAACATAACAACATTAAAGAAAGACATGACATAAGAGTTATTTAATGCTAAGATGGATGATATTCATTAATTAATATAGGTGGCAACAGGCACATAGGAAAATTCAATGCTAGTTGCGTCCTTTCGAACGCTTAATCATCCAATTGTTGCTTTTCTTATATTTTGACAGCCAAAGTATTCAAACAAGCACAAAATAACTTCTGGCAAATCTCTATTGTCGCTGCAATTTGGAAATTACTGTTGGGTTAGGTTCGAGTTACTTTCTAACCTACGGTTTTTATAATTGAAAACCTGAAAGAAGAAATCCATAACATTTGGCAGTCCCGGGGCTAAGCATTTGTGATTCTATATCGATTCGATTTTGAAGTTTAGAATGTTTTGGTTTTACGTTAACTAGCTCAAAAACTCATGAAAATTGTACCCATGGAGTCTATTTTCCTAATGGGTAGGCTATTCCATCATTTTGCAGAGCTTAGCGCACCATGAATACACTTTCTCTGAGGTGATTTGCAGTTTTCTCATCAATTTTGTGTAGTTGCATCAATTTAATATGAATTTGTAGTGGCGTTATTTATGATTTTGCAGTGGGTTTATTATCCTTCATTCTCCACGAATATAGTAACTAATTACATATATGTATTTTCAACAAATTTACAGGTTTGAATTATATATGTTAAAGAAATTCGCCATGAGTTTTCCTCCAGAGCAATCCTGTCTAAGGGAAATTTCAGCAGGTAGATATGAATTTGGATGGGGAGCCTCACCGAATGCATCCATAAGTAAAGGATGTGGCACAACTACGCCACCACCACCATCAGTCCTAACCTGATAGCCATTATTGTAGTTCTAGGTAGCGCTTTACTGGTGGTAAGTTACTGCAAGATTTTTACCAAGTATTGCAAAGCTTCTCGATCGAGACCTTTTTTCAGGAGGAGGCATAGGATTTTGGACTCTAAAGAGAATATACAAGAAGATGATTGTTCACTGGAAGAATTCCAAGACCCAGAAGGCTGGCAGATAATTACTCAATCATATGGCCTGGATGAAGTTGTGATCATATCCACTCCTCTGTGCATATTCACTAAAGCAGAGAAGCTCATAGACAACATGGAGTGTGTTGTTTGTCTGGTTGAGTTTCAGGAGAATGAGGCTCTAAGGATTCTTCCCAAATGCATCCATGCATTCCATATTAACTGCATTGATGTTTGCCTAAGTTCACATGTGAATTGTCCTTTATCTAGAGCCAATATTGTGTATTTAGAAAACCCCTTTGTCCCTTCCATGGCATCCTAAATATGTCCTAGTATGGAACATGGGATGGATGGGGTTTTGCACAATAGTTTTAGATCAGAAGACTACGGTGCCACTGGCGCTACAAATAATGTCGAACACATGAATAATCTGGATTTTCAAGAGTGTGGGGATACAGGACTACAATGCATAGGATTAGATTTTGAAACTGAAGGATTTAACGAGTATGTTGATGGGATTAATGACAGGATTATAATATTGGAAGTAGGGGGAGATGAAACTATCGCAGGTGATAAGGGAGACCCAATAATAGAAAATGGTCCATTATATGAATTATTTCCCACTTTGTCAAGATCATATTCATTTGGATCTTCAGGGAATGAGCATTACAATTTTACATCTAGAGATTCTAGAACCCTTCTTTTTTATTCTCTGCCTACCACAGATAGTACTGCGTCGCCATGGAGATATAGGAGGACTTTCAGATGGAGCAAGAGGTTCAGTTCACCATTCAATTTGAAGGGCCTATTTTCATTAAATCCAAGAGGATTAAACTCACTATTTTTCAAGAGGGGATCATCATATTCAACCAATTTTCCTTCAATATTTTCACTTTCACCTACTAGAGATTACCGCAACAACAACAGATGTTCTATGGGGGATTACAAACATGCAGGTTTGACAAGAGTAAGATGCTCTAGAGATTACCACAACAACAATAAACGTTCTATGGGGGATTATAGGCATGCAGGTTTGACAAGAGTAAGAGGGGGGAGCCTGAGTCCTCCACTTATCAGAGCTAGGATAATAGGATCATCAACCATATTTCAATCCATGACAAGTCCTTTGTTCATGAAGAGATCGTTCTTTGTATTTACATTCAGCAGGCTCAGGCCATGAATAACTCTGGGTCATCAACCCTGTCGTCACGAATAATTTACGGATAAGTTACACACTGATAAGTTACGGCCAATAGTATGTGAACACAGGGAGGCTCCTCACAGACCGTCATAGGCCATCGACACAAGGAGGATCCTCACAGGTCGTCGACAGATGACAAAACCTGCAGATGAACAGGCCTCTTAAATAACACCTTCGGTGTAATAAAAAGTCCTAAAACTAGACATATATATAATCTTCCATAAGTGGCACTAAATTACAACGGTGGCATTTCTTAAATTGATTAGTGACAAGGTAATATCTATATATTTCCCATTAATAGAAACTTAAGTAGTAACTTAATTTTTTAAATATGTTAAAAAGGATTATATCGTTTTGCCTAGATTCACTCCACTAAACTGATAATGTAAAAATAAAGTTTTTCTACAACGTCTAAAGATTTTGAGTTCTTGGGAGAGATTAAATGGGTTTTTCAAAGACTCCCTGCCCCCGTCATATGATTGGTAAACTCATTTTGACATGGCATCTAGGAATATGTTTGCTAAATCTTCTCTAGTGAAATCTATTGTTTTGTTAGGGCGATGCATACATTTTTTTCAGAGCAACAAATAGAGGTGTAAGCGGCACATTGATGTTTGGCTATAAGAGTCACTACTTGAAATTTGGATGGTCGTAAAACCCATAAGCCCAAGAAATTTCCTGGCTAGATATATCAGACCGAAGGCTTTGGAAGTTTGGCATATTGCATAATCTTTTGCAATTCTATGTGCGAATATAAAGATGTTAACAAATATGTATTAAATTTAAACTAGTTTTGAATTATTTAAATTATAAATGGTCACTTCCACAATTTTGTGTCCTAGCAAATTATGCTTCAGACTTTGATTATGGATCCATCAAGAGGAACAATGATGCCCAGGATTGTGAGAAAATGAATATAATATTTTCAACACTAGTAAATTTTAATAGGTTCATTGAAGTGGATGAAGTGTTTGATTTAGAGATGTAGAGGAGAAGAGTGGAAACAATGAGAAGGCTTGCAACAATTTCATAATAATTCATACTAGTCTTTTAGAATTGATTTTAAACCATCAATTCCAAAATCATGAACAGGAATTCATTGATTGCATTTTGTGGTCTATATGAATGATTTAGGATCCAATGGAAATTCATTGAATACATATGTTTCTTTCCGGTTTGAGTGAAAAAATTTCTCAAGATTATATGCCATTTCATGGAAAGGGTATAAACATGATATTGTCTAGTACGGACTGCTCTACAGGAAATTTTACAAAACTGAAACCATTTAAATGCAAGTTGACAACACTAAAGCACATTGTTGAAAAGGAAATCCAAATCTAAAAAATTACTATCAAATATGAGGTACACGAACATTGGTAGGCTATAACTAATTTTTAAACAATGGGAACTAGTTGAAGAATGTTCCTATGCAAAAACCTACTTCATGCTTTAAGGCATATCAAAGACATAGATGGGAAAATATTAAACAACCAGATAGTTTTTTATGTAGGAAATCATACCATGAAGTGAAGCTAGCAACATTCTAACAATCAATGGCTAGAATAAACGGCATTTTAAATGGCAATAAAGATTGGAAAAACAAGAACATGATATCTTAAAATTGTATCAAAGGAAGAGTGTCCAAAAGCATGAAATTATCCATGTGCTAAAGAGAATAACTCCAATGGGAATGAACCACACTAACAAACTACTACAATTTCCAACCCCACTATAAAAAAAGATGTGAACAACTATGAATATAAAAAACATAAACAAGATAGGGCAGTTGGTATAAACAACTTTACACAAAAAAAACCAAGCTAATCGCCACAAATTCTCCAAGTATGAACAATTTTTCTGTACCAAAAAACCCCTAGATGGGAAAAAGAAAAAATAAGGGCAGAAACCCTCATTGTTGCATACATGCACTGCACAATAATCATGCCAGACCACCAGCAGCAAGGAGCCTTCGAAACCACTAACCTAAGAAAACACCATCGTCAAGAGTTCTTTGCACACCTGCGTGACACAATGATTGCACCTAATCAGCAACACGGTTGTAACATCATCCACCAGTAGAGACTCGAACCACTATGAACATGGCCAAAGCAAAAACCACCACCACCACCCACAAAAATATTTAACAACAACTTCTTGATGAGACCCCCACTCACTCATAATCATCAGGTAAAAACCCCTCATTTTTTGGATTAATTTCATCTTAATCTGCCATTTATAGCATACTCTTCAATTACCTGATACTTTCGGGTAACTGGATGAACCAAATCTCTTGCCATTCTAGCCCCACACTTACGACCACTAAACTTAGCCAGATATAGCTAGAGACAAAGGAAGAGGTAAGCCGCGATTTTTCGATTAATCCATGGTGGCCACTGATCGAACCCCAAGGGTACTTTTACTGCATCGAACAACTCAACAACAAATTCCTTCGAATCCTTCATTCCTACCCGACCACAAAATAGATCAAATACATCAAATTCTTAGCAAAATATATCACATGGGCCTAACTCGAACCCTATCTCTCAAGAAACCAAACCAACATCATTACAAAGAGTCCTCGTACTTCATCATAAAAACCTTCGAAAAACACAAACCCGCATTTCAACACAATAAAACATTCACTAAGTCAAGCTAGTCCTCATAACCCTACCATCGAGAAGCTGCCCGAGAAACCAAAACTTGTCATGCATTTATACCATTGCTGACATCACGCCGATGCCGAGTCCTGGGGCATAGGAACCCATGCCAATGTCACCTCCACTAAACCAATGGTAGCCTAAAAAATTAAATATTAAAAAAACGTAAATATAAATTGTTGTAAACTATAAAAAAAACTTATTGTCAACTCCAAAAAAAATAAGATTTCCCAAGATTAATCCACCTACACGATTCATATATACCCCCCATCAGGGACATAATAAGAAGATCAAAAAATTTAGATGACATCAATGTCGAGTATTTAGTAATAAATTATCACATAATGATATGTAGTTAATTAATGTCATGAAATACAGAGTTAACCTAAATGGGAAATATGTATAATACAATTTATTAAGGTTACTCGATAACCATATTGAATATTGTGGAACCATACTAACTTGTTGAGGTAAGAAAATCATTTATATGGTTTATGGGAAAGAAGTTTCATTCAAAATCATGATGATCGCATTCCATGTATGGATGGTGTCACACAATAATTTTATGTCATATGGATCTATAGATTTGTGTCTTCAGTTTTAGGATTCAACTTAGTTTAATTGAAAACATTTATGTATGCAAACTAAGATTGTATTTATATGTCTTTCTTATAATATTATGTTCTATATAGCATAGGATGAAAACAGTTTGTTTTGCTCTCATATTGGGTTGTAATGTGTGGTAGTACAATAATAAAATTTCCATGATGTAATGAGCATTGCTCTCTTTGATTTAGATTGAGTATCAAGAGGTTTTTTTCTTAATGAAAAAAAATACAAATGAAGGAAATGAAAATAAAAGAGCAATACGTAAATAAAGTGAGGAATGATATGAAGTGTAGACATACATAGATAGCATGAAGGTTGGTACATGGTGGTACACATTTCTTTTAATACTTAATGCTATTTTTTGCATACACAAAACAATATTTTGATTCTACAATACTAATATTTTTCCATCCAAGTATTAACAACAAGAAAGGAGTTATCCATCCTAAAAATATAACTCAAATGTATTATTTCTTAATGAAACCACGATGATAACATAATTAATGATCAATAAAACCTCTTGGTAAATAAATAAACAATGCCTAGAGCACTCCAACTGAATAAACATTAATGAGAACAATAAAATCCTCAATACATTCATTTATGATTTGTATGCAGTCATTTTCACTGCTGTGATTGGCCATGATGCATTGGACACAATATAATTGCTCACTCTCCCAAATAAAACCCTATAGAGATTAAATCCAAACTATCAAGAGTAGAAACAAAGGAAGTGAACACTTTTCAAAGTGATGGAGTCAAAATACCTTTTGATTGGTCCAAGTTCTCTATTGCCTATGACTAAGCAATTGAACTCAGATCTTCAATTGCATTGCAAAACTTCTCCTCAAAGCCTCTGAATGAATGTTAGGTACAATCATAATTACATAAAACATGTACAATTCAATTTATTTGGGCTAAGTTCATGGATAAGAGCTCGATAAACTGTCTATACTCTATTCTTGGAGAAGTTGAAGCTGAGTTTGATGTAATAATTTAAGTATCAAGAAGGATACAAATTTTTCTAATGTAAGTGTCATTGAGGTTTTCACATCTTGTAATCCCTCTCAAGTATTATAAGTTCAAATTTAGTTGAATATGGAAAATAACACAAGTATTCAAGTTCTTACCAATAGCCTTTTATTAGATCCTAGGTTAAGAACTCTAGAATACCTAACTTTTCATGATACACTAACCATAATTATAGAATGAATATTTGAATAACTTACATAGCTGGAACAACAAAGTTTTGAATAATTTTTACAGCCAATTAAATTGTCCACTTGCTATTTCTGTAAATGAATACTACATAGTTTTCAGAAAAATAACTTGTCATTGAATCTCACAAACTTAAGCATAATGAATTAAAAATAAAACCCATATAGTATAACATAGTTAGATAACGATAGGGTTTCGATTCTCCAACCTCTTTTTACCTCACAATTGTGTTTAGAACCTCGTGATTTGGCATGAATCCACATCATTTCGACAAACTAAGTTCTCTAAACTCGAATAGTGGTATAAGGGCTATCATTAATAATACACATTTTCTAACTATTAAATACTAATTGCAACATTTTATGGAAACAAATTAGAATGATTAATATTTATATTTACTAATGGGATCTTATATCTTCCCAGAGCTTATTTTGCTTAGGCTCAAATTTATCCTAACAAATATGGACAATTGTCGCATGGCCTCCTCTATCAACGAGATTATCAACAACCCCTCTTAGGGTAGCTTTATTGGTGTTACAGTGATCAACAACCCGTAAGGTTTGCCATTACACCAAAACTTGCAGATGTTGATGAACATATGAAACCAAGCACAAGGCCCTATCATCAAGAGTGGTGGTTAGTCCACATTTTATATTCCCATAGGTGCGTCGGTTATACCATGCAGTTGTACCGATACTCCAACACCCCCCCTATGGCATAGCTCAGGGGAATTGAACCTAAGACCTCAACTCTGATACCATGTTAAATTTGTGAACCATTAATCTACAGGAAAATATGAAAGTTGTAGGAAGGGAAATATGCAGTGGAATAATCAAAGAGAATGTACACTGAACAGGAAATTCATGCCACAAATTTCAGATAATCACAACATTAATCTTCATTCATTAATCAATAATACAATGATTCTACAATAAATAGAATCTGAATGCTAAAGATTGGATTTGAATCTATCAGTTCTAATTGACAGATTAGTTAACTTGGTGTGTCTAAATCATTGTTGGAGCTCACTAGTTTAACTCTGGATGTCTAAATCAGTCTACAATCAGTTAACTGATGAGGTAGATGGGAAAAACACACCACTCTCCCTGCATCTATGCAAAATTGGAACTAGGCTAACTGAAAGTGATCTAACTGATTGTAACTAGAGGTTAACTCAGCATAATTGCTTACCTACCACAACCAACTGATGGAGGTTGCTGGTGGCACTCAGAGTGGGCTCCTATAATGTAGGTATTGCTCCTAGAGGATCATAAACTCATGCATGCACATGCAGTAAGTGGAAGATAACTTCTAGGATTTTCCCCCACACTCTAGTACAATAATAATAACTCCCTAAGTTAGGAAAAATGACCAAATAGACTATATTGGGCAAAGGAGGATTAATTAATCCTAACACAACTGCTCCAATAGTCTTCATCTTTCCCTTGGGATTTATTATTATTTCCTTTGTATGGGATTTCGAGATTCAATCACGGTCACCTTCTCATCATCATTTAACTCTAGAGGATTGCATACCTCAGTTGATGTCTAATCTTGATAAACCTGATCACTCTCGTTTTGTTTCTCATAGAGAGATTAAGCTTTGATTTATTGAGGATCAATGGTGATGATGATATCAAAGCTTAGTGATCCACATGGATATTTATGGCCACACACCTATTTCATTGGCTCAAAATGATTCTCCATTTGGCAGTTCCTAGTAATTTTGCTACGATTTTTCAGGTCCCAAACTTCTGAGGTCATTTTGAGGCCCTAAAAAAGTTTTTTGGCGATTTGGAGTGGCCAGTAATTCAATTGAATGCATCGAATCCCATTTCAAAGTGTTAGATATTGGATATACCTTTACAACGGAATATCAAGTGCCCCAAACGAAGATCATATGCAAATGTTATGACCCGGGGAAGTTGATTGTTCAACTAACCACCTTGGGGCTGCAAACTTTATGACAGTTCATCTTCTAGGGTTATGTTTTAGGCATTTTGGGTTCTTTACCTCATGATTATGATAAAATAGGCCCTTTCATCCTCCTTTTCTATTCATCGTAGGATGAATGAGCATAGCCACCACATCTCTTCTCACAGATTTAGATACCAACATTCTAGATGCTTTAGTTTACAGTCTGTTAAATTTTCGCCATTTAATAGAATATGTGTTTATTGTACCATTGTTTTCCTTGCAATATACTGTGTATGTGGTTCTATATTTAGTATTTCATTTTGTTCTCACATAAATCTGGATCTTTGGTATCAGAGAAATATGCTCTTTGATTGTTTCTTGGTGCATGTCCATGATGAGGTCAGAGTATAGAGAGTTGGGTCTTGAACTAGTTTCACTTGGGGAATACCACTCTCGCCTCCCCAATAATCCTACCATGGTGGAATGAAAGAGAGACAACGGAGCAGGAGATCCTATCAAGCTGTTTCTCGAGGAATCCCTCACGCAATAGGGGAACAAGATGATGGATAATTTAGCCCAAATCCTTGAATGAATGCCAACGGCGATAGATTCGCCTTCATCGAGCAATCGTTTTGGAGATCCAAATCCCTTCAAGGTACAAGTTAACTTTGATATCCCTTTATTTGAAGGCCAAATCTATGTTGATTCCCAAAATAAATGGTTGAACATGCTAGAATTTTATTTCTCTGTCCACAATTTTTTCGGCAGGGAAAATATCACCTTTACACTCCTCAAGATTGTCCCCCATGTTAAAAATTTGTGGGAAACTTATTGTGAGATAAACTCATCAGACGAGTCTAGAATGTTTGAGGTCAATCCCACTTGGGCCTCTTTTATAGATGTCATTAAGGAACAATATTTACATGTGGGAAATTATGATGAACATTCTACAAAATGGACCATCATACGTCAAGAGAGGAACCAAATGGTGTCAGAGTAAACCAACAACTTTCATACCTTGTGCACAAACTTGGGTATCAAAGACTCTAAGTGGAACCTGGTACTAAAATATCGTAGTGGCCTACATCAGTACATACAAATAGAGATGGAATTCTTGGACATCTCGTCACTCGGATCTTCCTATCGATATGCTGCCAAAATCGAGCAGAAATTTTGGAAAAAGAACAAGCAAGAATTTGGACCTACGAGTCCATCGTAGAAGCAAGGCAAGAAAAAACCTATCCCAAAGAACATAGGACAGGGAAGGGACAACCAGCCCCCGCCACAAGTAAACAAGGGTAACATAAATACAAAGAATAACACTGAAAAGTCGTGTGAGTTCAACAAAAGCCCCTAGTGTTAGTACCGGAGTTGCACTTTTAAATAAAACCTATATGTTTGTTTTATTCCATTTTGAATTTTTTAAGCCTTTTTTCCAAAACTTTCCAAATTTTTCTAAAAGTATTTTTCATTGCAAATTCCTTTCCAATCCTTAGGTTTCCTTACATGCATTTATTTTATTAATAAGTCTAAGTTTGGCTCGTATCTATATTCAATTCTCCCTAATAGTTTTTATTATGATAATTCATATGGTCTTTAGTATAATTTTTGAAATGATTACCCAAAGTATAAGATAGCTTTGAACTACAGCATTCCAACAGCGGGCTAATATGAAATTGTATTTGTCAGCACTGTTGGAATGTCAAAAAGGGAAAATTTTAAGTTTTGCGGCCAATTGCATTATTATGAAAGGATGTGATCTTTGGAAATGGAGTTCTGCATTGCGCATATCCAATGAACCTGATCATGATTAAATTTGATGTGATGCCACTACAGCCATTTGTTGGAATTATTACATTTAATGAGTTATTCCTTTTCATTGTGTTGGTTCGATTGCATGTAATTTGTATGACATTTGGATTTCATATCCATGCTAAGGTTTGTGTTAGTTTAAAAGTCAGAGATAAGTTATTGTTTTGAATTTGCAGCCGTAAGGATGAAGAAGACAAGTGGAAAACCACATAGATTTGAACATGTTGATAATCATTGGGCTAAGTAACATCCGCATTATGCAAAGATGTTGATAGATTTAGGTTGGTTTACCTTCTTCGAAAAAATCAGAGGCTACAATGTTGAACTTTTTTAACAATTTGTAAGAAAATTCATGGGCACGCGGGTTGAATTTTCTAGTCTAAGCTTTGAAATATCAGATGCCTCGATCACAGAAGCAACATGGTTGTCTATTGAAGGTAATCAATGGTTTCAAAAAATCCCTTTTGAAGTAGAATTGAACTTGTTCCTCTTTCCAGGGCATGCAAACCTAGATTGGAGTAAGGGGATTCATCAAAATTCGCTAAAGGAAAACTGTAAAGAAGTATTAAGCAATATTCAACATTATGTTACTTGTGAGGGTATATTTGCTATAGTGTACATGTATAATCTTCAATTCTTCCTTCATGTGGTAGGAGCATCAAAGCTTAATTTACTCTTCTATCTACTAAAAACTATATATAAGATGGTGACTCAAGTGGGAAATCATCCAAAACATACATCGCATAGAATTTTCCACCATGGATTAATAAAGATTATAGTTCTCAATGAATTAAGGAAGAAGAGCTGGACGTGGTTACATTTCCTCTTTTGGTCGAGATCTGAAGTAGAAAAAATAGAGACTGTAGAGGAACATAATGTTGGAAAGAGTAAAGAAGGAAAATCTCCTTCAACTTGAAAGAAAATGGCTTCTTAGTCCATAAGATAGGGTCATGATAGTGTGTAGAACTCTAAACAACACAAGAGTTGTAAAAGGAAGGTTGTAGAGCAGGCACGACAAAATCTTTAAGATCCTGGTACAAAGCAGGTTGGAAAAGAGGATCAGGAAAAACAAACTAAAGAATATGAAGAAGGGATTGTGACAAATCCTAAGACTCCAGGTCATCCAGAAGAAGATTCAGTGGAGGAAACATTAGAAAGAGGTATGTCTGAACCAACATCCCCAAAAGCAAAAAGGGTTTATTCTCATTCTCGAAGTTCTGAAACTATTAAATGGCGACCTGGAATTGAGGACTCCAATAGATTCCAATTGAATATGAAAAGGGTTCTTAATCCTGAATTGAAGAATGAAGTCATAATTGATGTTGATGAATCAACCAGCGAAGAAGATATTAAGTCCAAATAAATGGAGGAAATGTTGTCTAAATCTCTAGAAAATATTGAGGAAATCATCTAATTTCTTCATGAGTTTCCTATAGAAAAATATGTTGACAAGGGTAAAAGATTCATTCCAGAATTTAGGGAAGGAATTATTTTAAACCCGACATATATTGAGCAAGAGATAGAATGCGTAGATGCTCAAATTTTGAAGCATAGCCCTAAAAATCAAAAGGTTCTTGTGGATGAGAATTTAACTCAAGAAAAAAGGAATCAATGTTTGGACACTTCTCGAGACAAGTTATAGTTGATTTTACCACACTTAGTAGATCACACTTTTATGGCCTTCCATGACCCTTTGTAAACTCTTTGGACCCCCTTTGCTCAAAATATACTTTGATGATCCAAGAAATCCCTTAAAACACACCTGTTTATTGCCATACGTGGGTTTTAGCTTAAAATACATGTGTACATGCAGCTTGCTACACTGTGACCCGCATACATCAGGAAATGTGCATAAAAAAGAAAATATTTGGAGTTTTCCTCAATGAGTCCCGAATAACTTGACTCTTGGCCTTCCATATGCCTAGAAATGCTCTGACTCAACCCTTCATTGCCTATTGAAGGGCTATATATTGAGCCTCTTGGATGCATTAGAGGAGGAGAACCTATGAGAGAAAGGAAACTATAGTGGATTGTTTCCCCATTCATATATGCTTGAGTTTGCATCCCTTTGTCCTTTTGAGTACACATTGTTGCTCTCTCAATATTTCCATTGTCTTATAAGATTGCCATTGAGATAGAGGATTGAAGTGGTGGAGGCCCAAGTGGAGGAATCGGTTTCTTCGTTTCAATGAGGTACCGACAGAGTTTGTCACTGTTATCTATGTTCATTATTAATAGAAATTCATTTCTCGTCCATTACATGTGTACGACTATGAATATTCTTATCCATGGATGTAGTTGTATTTGATTATACATGTTGGATTTATATATGCTATATTAGGCCTAACCCTTAACATATATCATGTTTATTTCATTTGTCGTTGTTGAGGATGAATTGTAGGTACAAGCGTGGTTGAAAAGATCAACAGGGATCTACTACAACCGTCCAGAATAAGATATGTTATGTATCCCTTAGTGTTAGCAGCATTTATCTCTCTTGCATATTGAAGTGGATTGATTTCTAGTGTTATTATGTCTGTTGTGGTCTACCCCAATCCATAGGAAGTTTCTCTCCGTAGCATAATTGGTGACTCCACTAGGGAGGTTCCTTGTTTTGTTTTTGGGATTTGGGTGTGCAATGTGCTTGAATTTATCTCTATTTCTCTGTGTTTCTGTGTCGGGTTTAGAAGTATGTTATCCCATTGGTGTCCTGTTGAATTAATTTGAGTCTTAGCCTATCATTTCATCCCCTTTCTCTTGATGTACGCGGGTCATAGATGTATCAGTAGCATATACAAGCAGGTTTTCCTTAAACAGTCGTGTATAAACGTAGTTTTCGTGTGAACAGTCATGTATGTGCCTCTTTTGAATGTGAATTGGATGTTTGAGAGATGTTGGGTGGGTTTTGAATGTTGTTGAGTCTTCTTGGATGCCTTTGATGTCTGTTTATTGCCTTTGTTTTTTACCAGAGACCTTTTTCTTTTGCTTTTTAGGTAAAAGTTGGTTTTGTCATCCTTCTTCTTTTTTGTTTTGATATTAGTGCATTAGACCTGTTTTTATCTCATTTTCTTGTTGGATTGTGTTTGCTACTTGCTGCAGGTTCTGGGATTTTTAAAGTATTTTATTGCATTTACATATCATTTATAACAAAAATACAAAAATATTTTTTTTTGCATGTTTATGTATGATGCATTTGCATGAAGTAGTGCTTGCATTAGATTTGCTTAGTTGAATAGTAATCAGGCTTTCATATAGGGAGAAGTTGCATTGACATTTGAAGGAAAATTTTATGCATCTCATGTAGTGGCATACCCAGTTTCATCATTAAAGGCAACTTGCACTTGGAATTGTTTGTTAGGTGTGCATATTTACTTCATTTGCTGAGTCATAACATCACTAGTTGCACGGTCATTTCCTTTGAGTAACCACGACCTTTAAAATAAACGCTTAATTTAAAATGAATTACACTTTTTATTTGATAGTGGTGCATCAACAAGCTTAGGTTTTAGAGTATTGGAATAGGTTTTATTGAGTAAATTTCTCCAAGACTACTAAACAAAACAAGTTGGTGTCTGTCCAGGAGAGAGAGTAAAATCCTTGGTATAATTAGTGTTCTCAAGAGGATCCTCTTACACAAGAGTTAAGCATGAGTCGACGTACACGTTTGTGGTAGGGACATCCCCTTGCCACTCTATGTGCCGTGTTGGATATACTTCCAGGATCTTATTTGTATCTAGGGGATTTTGAGGTACCATTGGTGCTTTCGAGCTTCGGGATTTGTTACCTTGCCCATATGGTAGATCCCTCCTGTGACTGTCCACTTGAGCATTGGTTATATTGGGGTGACCTTAGTTGCCTTACCTAGGTATCGAAGGGGGTACTTGCAGAGTTTATTCTATGAGTGTTCTGGCCAAGTAGGGGTCATAAAGTACAATCGCTTTATGCGTTGAATCTAAGGGAAACTATAATTGGTTAAGCACATCCACTTGTAGTGTATGGGAGTCTCGGGCCTCTCCTAGGTGAGACATACTTGCTACACTTGGGAGCTTGTTTATCCTCCCTCTTGGCTTCCTTTCACTTGGCTTAGATTTTCTTAAGAGTGTGCTCTTTGTGCGCTAGATTGCTTTAGGGTTCATTATTGGTTGAGTCTTTTTAATTTTGTGGAGTCATCATGGAGCAAGGTCTAACCCNATTTTCTTAAGAGTGTGCTCTTTGTGCGCTAGATTGCTTTAGGGTTCATTATTGGTTGAGTCTTTTTAATTTTGTGGAGTCATCATGGAGCAAGGTCTAACACCCCGCCATTCTCTCCATCTGGCAGGGATTTCACCTTGTGGATCTACTACTCCTCCTCAGAAGAGGACTAGACATTCTAGGCATATTCATACACAATTTGATCCACACACCGGTCTCATCATGAGTCATACATATGAGACCTCTAAGGTCCCTCCTTCTCCATCCTCTGGAATGGGTAATGTGACATTCAGTAGACCTGAGACCCCGGTTGAAACCAGCCCTCATGGGGGAGGCGCTTCCTTCAATTCACAACCCCATATGTCATATTTCACAACTACTTATAGGAGGTCTTCCTCATGTCGGTCAAATGGTGAGACTCACCATGTTCCCTCTAGCTCTGGGCCTTTTATATTTGGCATGCCAGATATGATTGATAGTTTTCCATCATCTACCATCGATCTTGGTGTTGGTCCTAGTGTTGTGCATGGGGGCACTGCCATCCCTTTCCATGTCGATCAATTTGGTAGTGGTCATATTGCACCTTCCACACCATTTATGGGAGGATTTTCATACCCTTTTTCTAGGCATAATACTAGAATTCCTTCCCATGGAGGTGACCCTAGACATGTGAACATTGGAGGTACATCATACATTCTGTAATATGTTCCATTGTCTTCTGCACCAGTTCCTTCGAATGTGTTTCTCATGACATTCCCTCCTTATAACCCACATGGTCCTTTAGGACGGAGTACTGCCTCTAGCCATGTTGTTCTCTCATCTGTCGATCCTTCCATGTCGGGAGGTTATGTCCCTCCTTATATGTCTGGGGGACAACCCTTGTATCAATCTTATAATTATGGCTATGTAGCACCCCAGTCTCAAGGTGTTCCAAATTATAATATCCCCATGTATCCTTTTATGGTTCAAGTAGGTGGAGGTTATTATCTGAATGGCCAAGGCCACAGTCTTTACAAAAATCAAGCCTATGCATGTCAATCCTGTCAGGGAGCATGGAACCAAATGGCTCAACCTAGGCTCCCTTTCTTAGCTACTTTGAATCTCTTTGACTTGTCCAAGTTGACCAATAATATGGTTTCTCATGATCCTATGTGGTTGGTTGTTCTCACTAAGCTTCCTTCGGACATTCTAAAGTTTGAAGGTAAGAATGGTGAGGACCCAATAGAGCATGTTACCACTTTCCACCTATGGTTCTCTTCCAATTCTTTGAATCACGATTTAGTTTGCTTACGGTTGTTTCAACTCACCCTCATGGGACCTGCGACGAAAACATACATAGAGTTTCTTGGGGGCACATTTCATACCTTTAGTGATTTATCCATGACCTTTTTTAACCACTTTCAGCTACCAGTACGTTATGATGCTGGTACTGAACTCTTGTCGACATTTTGGCAAGACAAATCTGCACATATTTATGATCATATTCAAGAGTGGCATAGATGGAAGAGGTTGATTAAGGCCAACATTCCGCCCGAGTTTCTATTGGAATGGTTCCTTAAGTCATTAATTCCCTATATCGCAAAGGATGTTTCGACGTCCGAATTCATGAATGAGGAAGTGGCTTTTTTCCGAGCTCAGCAACTAGACTTTATTTACGCTTAGTCTGGGATTTTATATGAGATTACACCTAACGCTCCACAGCCTAACTTCGAGCTTAAGTTTAAACCTGGGCCACAAGGTAATGGCATTGTTGGCTCTGCAATTACTAAATTCATAGACCAAGTTACAAATAAAATGAGGAATTTGTCTATTAATTAGTATGTGACCAGATAGGCTATGGATTCGTCTAATCCCACCCAAACGGTGGATTTTCTTTCAGTACACTCGTCGGACCAGAAGGGTAACCAACAACCCGAGCATAATAAGAAAAAGGGAAGAAACAATAGGAGAGGTGGGAATAGGAAGGAGAATTCTAATGATGAAAAGAGCAGTGGTGATGTTGGGGGAGACAAGAAGTATAAACGTAAGGTTAAGTTCCCTTGTAATATTTGTGGGAGAGACCACCTCACTACCTTGTGCCCTTGTATCGATGAAGCCTCAAAATTCATTGAACAGATCCTAGTTGTGTTAACGGATCCTTTACCGCAAAACCAAAATATTAATTCGAGGAATGTGGACTCTGGAAGTGCTTCTAGTGGGCATCAACACCTGCTAAACACTGAAGGTGGCCATGGTTGTATCAACATGATGTCGGTGGCTAATGTTGTGACACGTGCTAAAGATTGTGATTCATCGTGACCCAATGTGGGGAAAGAGACTACACCTCTCGAGGTTACTTTGCATATTGACAAGCCTAAAAGTATACCTTGCATTCCTAAAGATGTCCTAAAGCTCTCAGGGTACAATCCTAATGCTCAAGCCACCCAACACTATTCTATCGTCCAGGATTTGGGTCAGACTCCTTGTGCGATGTCAGCTCTCGAAGTCCTTCAGACTTTCCATTCGCAGAGAAAGGCCTTATTGGCTGACCTTGGGATGGTAAGGAAAGCGAGGCTGGACCTCATGGGTTTCAAATATAATCACTATGGAAGGATGAGATGGCTTTCATAGTCCATGTGGAGTGTATGAACAACACGATCAAACGTACGATAATTGATGAAGGCGTTGTGGCCTCTTTGATGTCTCTGGCCTATAGGAAAGGTCTCGGTTCACCCCCATTGTAGAAATATGGGACTATGTTGACTTCCTTTGATGGATGTTCTTTTTGGCCACATGGTATTATTCCTTCTATTCAGGTCCAGTTGGGAGGGAAGACCGTCTCCATCGAGGTCGAGGTGGTTGATCTGCCCCTCAATTACAACCTTTTACTGGGATGTAACTAGATTTACAATATGAGAGAAATTGTGTCTTCCATATTCCGTGTGATTTTCCTCCATTTCAAAGATCATATTGTTATGATCAAGCAACAGTCATTTGATAATTCCAGTGCATCAACATCGTCAGGATCCACTATCCCGACTATTGATAATTCTCAGCCGAAAAATGAGAATATTGGTGTAGGATTGTATCCATCATTGATGGGATCTTTTAATATTTCTACACCAATCCTAACTATAGGTTCCACGCTTGGTAGCGAATCGTCATTTTTGAGTTCAGTCCCATTTCACACTATGTATTTGGAGGACCTTTGGACTCTCTCTTCTCCAAGCACCTCGTATGAAGATCCTAGATCTACTAAAATGGATATGTCATTGTTTGTAGCATAGATTTCTTATCAAACTAATTTTGATCCTGTTATAGACCCTAGTACTTCCTCTTCACAAATGGAGGAGGAGGACACTTTTGCACTACCTGCTTGGGTAGTTGCATTGTCACTCTCACATAGCTTATTCGATGATGTTTTTCCTTCATATGAAGCGATTCTCGAAGCCATGAATGGTTTGGAACAACCTTGGTAATATTTGCATCATCGCCCTTACTTCCTCCCAGGGCTTGAACAAATCGAGTGTGATGAATTTAGGGAGACCCTTAGCGAGAAGGTTGGTAGTGCCATGATCCCATTAGGAACTCATGGTATATATCTAGAAGGGAGCATGACTAATTTGTCACCTACAATCCCTATCAACATTTCTCAGACTCCTGGTAAGGTTGAGAACATTTCCATTGGGGAAAATTGTTCTCCTGATGAGATTCAGGCATACACTAAGATTTTTAAAGAATTTTGTGATGTATTTGCTTGGTCGTATGATGCGATGCCAGGAATAGACCCTTGTATTATCGAGCATGAGATTAAAACTTAACCTAATGCTAGGCCTATTCGACAGTGCTTACACATGATGAATCCCATAAGGCACCTGCCATTAAGGAAGATATAGAGAAGATGCTCAAGGCTGGATTTATCTATCTGGTTCCCTTGATTGAATGGGTATCCAACCCTGTTCTAGTTGATAAGAAGCAAGGAACCATCTGGGTATGCACTGACTTTAAAGACCTGAACAAAGCCTGTACTAAAGATAACTTTCCCACACCATTCATTGATCATATTTTCAATGAGTGTGTGGGAAGCGAGGTATTTTCGTTCATGGACGATTTTTCAGGATACAATCAGATTCAAATAAAAACTGAGGACCAACAAAAGACAACTTTCATTTGTCCTTGGGGTAGCGTACCGAAAAATTCCCTTCGGCCTTAAAAACGTCAGAGCTACGTTTCAGTGGGAGATGACCTTTTCTTTTCATGACCTTAAGCAAATTATTGAAGTATATCTGGACGATTTAGCTGCTCAGTCTCGTTTGAGAGTGGATCACCCAGACCGTTTGCGCTTGGTTTTCGAGAGATGCCATCGGTATCAAATACCGTTGAACCCTCAAAAGTGCATCTTTTGTGTGAATGTAGGTCGGTTATTGGGATTCATCATTTCTAAGGAGGGTATTAGGGTCGATCCTCTTAAGGTTGAGGCAATACTTTGAGTATCTCCCCCATGCATTATTAGACACCATCAGAGTCTTCAAGGGAAGGCTAACTTCTTACGGAGGTTTGTCGTTAACTTTTCCAATTTGAACAAGGGTTTCATGCACCTTTTTAAGAATTACACTCCTTTTATCTGGGATGAGCGAGCAGGAGTCTTTTGATGCATTGAAGAAATCCTTGGCATTGACCCCCATGCTTAGTCCACCTAACTATAGCCGTGATTTCTTGTTATACGTGGTCGCGTCTCAAGATACGATTAGGATGGTTTTGGTTCAAGAGGACGATGAGATTTAAGAGAACGTTGTCTACTATCTTAGTTGGAACCTTATTGACGTCGAACTTCATTACACTCATGTTGAGAAGCTAGCCTTAGCTACTGCTCATGTAGTTCAACGGTTGACACATTATATACTCCTTCTCCAAACTATGGTTATGGCTCATATCAATCCATTTCTATTCATCCTAACCAGATGGATAATAGGGGGGAATATAATAAATGGATGGTTATCTTGCAAGAATTATATCTCGATTTTGTTTCAGTAAAATTAAATAAATCGTTGGTCTTTGCGAAGATCATGTCGGATTTTCCTAGTTTGGACGAGGTTGAGGTTCATGAAGATTCTTTTGTTGACGTGCATATCCTCCTCATCTCAACGGTTGACCCCTGGTATGGTGAAATCATTGTTTATTTACAGACTTTGAAAGTCCCTCCTTACCTCTCACAGGATGAGCGTCCACATTTACGACACATTGCTAAGAACTACCTCATTATCGGTGACACCTTGTATCATTGTGGGGTGTATTCCATTTTGTGTCGATGTTTGACTCATGAGGAGGTTGAGGTTGTGCTTAATGATTTCCACAGTGGGGCATGTGGTGGTCATTTATCTGGGCTTGCTACAACCCAAAAAATATTGAGAGTAGATTATTACTAGCCATCAATCATTAAGGATTGTGTCAATGTGGTCAAGCAGTGCCACCCTTGCTAGGTGTTTGCATAGAACATTCATTCGCATCCTGCCCCGTAGCACCCTATTGTTACTATGGGTCCCTTCACCAAGTGGGAGGTTTATTTTATGGATTGCAACTTAGCTTCAGCTGGGGGCACCATCACATTATAGTGGTCATAGATTACTTCACAAAATGGGTAGAGACTATGCCTACTATCAAATCTGATAGTGAGACGGCCGCTCACTTCGTGTTCAATCATATCATTACTCGATTTGGTATCCCGAGAGAGCTTGTCACGAACCATGGAAGGCACTTTCAAAATAGGATGATGGATGAGTTATATTCCAAATTGGGGTATAAGAAAGAGTATTCCTCTTCTTATCATCCTCAAGTGAATGGACAAGTCGAAGCTGTAAACAAATCCCTTAAGTCCATTCTACAAAGAACCGTTGCACAAAGCAATAATAATTGGCACATTATGCTTTACCCTGCTGTGTGGGCTTACCAAACCATTGTTAAGACTGCCACCAGTTTTTCTCCATATCAGTTAGTACATGGGGTGGAGTTGATATTCTCGATTGAATGTGAGATTCCTTCTTTGAATCTAGTTGTAGAACTCTTACCAGAGACTTCTGACTTGGAAGAACGTCTAGTCCACTTAGAGCACCTTGATGAGCAGCGTCGGGATGCCTTAGTGGCTCTTGAAGTGAACAAACATTACATTAAGGCTTAGTATGATAAGTCTGTTCATCCCAAAATATTTAGTGAAGGTGACTTGCTTCTTATATATGACTAGGCTAGTGAATCGTTAGGGGTGGGTAATTTCAACCCCATGTGGAATGGACCTTACGTGGTTAAACAAGTGTTAGAGAAGGGTTCTTATGAGTCAGTGGGTTATGAAGGGACAACCTTGGCGAAGCCTAGAAATGGGCTCTATCGTAAAAAGTACAATGTGTAATTCTCAGTTGAGCTGATACTTTATATATTACTGTATAGTTACATGGTTTAATTTTGGTCCCCTTGTAGTGATTCGGTTTGTTGACATGCTTCTGTTTATTGTGGTAGATGTCGACAGAGTCTTCGATATATGTAGGATACGCTGATGGTTCCATCCGCCACACCCAGAACTCAGCTTAGGCTACTTGGGTTATCTATACGGCTACCAGTCATGTTGTGTCTTTAGGGGGTGTATGTCTCTGACCATCATCCAACAATGTTGTTGAATATAGTGTCATGATTGAGCTACTATGTGATGTCATCTCTCATGGTATTTGATCCCTTGAGGTACGTCTTGACTCGTTGTTAGTGGTATCACATTTAAATGGAATGTATCGTATTATAGATCTGACTTTATTACGAATATTCTTGCGGGTAAGATTGTTAGAACGATAATTTGAACACATAGCATACATTCACATTCCTAGGATCTACAATCATGTTGTCGATTCTTATGCAAATTATGTTTTAGACTAGCATTTGTTACATCAATAATGAAGCATACACATCACATTCACCTATAAAATACACATGTAAATATAATAAACCGATCACTATAATCTTTTCATTTCAAAATATAGTCCAAAATGGTGCCTTAGTACAAAAATGTCTTGGTACAAAATTGGGGCTTTAAGCCACCAAAAAACACTACACTGTCGATACAAAATGTATATATAGGCCTCTATGTCTATGAACCGGGGTGATGATCATGAAAAAAACAATGGCATTGGCAAACCGTCTAAATAATTGAACCCGCGGATGGGGTACTCCTATCACCTGCCTCTGCATTGCCTCGGGCAAGTCCTCGACTTGCACCATAGGCACCCTGTGTGTCAACTAGATGAAGTTGGTGTGTATGCTCTGGAGCATGCACTCCGCATCTACACCTTGTATATCATCACCTCGTTCCATCCGATGATGTTGAGGGAATCCATTCGGTTGTCTAGGTCCTACATCTCCATGTGCATGATCGGTATTAGTACATGACACCACCAAAAACATGTTTTTTTATTTCATTATGTTTAAAATCCAAAAAAATCAAATAATTCATAAAATAAAATAAAAATGGGATTGTTTACCTATGTCTCTGTATGCACCACCCTATGATATGGGCATGTCCGGGTCTCCACGAAAGTCAATCTCTGCATAGGGATAGTCATCCACGTCCACAATCTATCTCTGCCACCAGTGGTAAAAGTCAGGTGGGAAGGTTGTAGCTACACGTCCCCGCCCCCCTCTCACCATCGCATCACACCTGCCCAATGAGTTTGAGCTGGATCCCATAGACCATGTGGAGGAATCTGAACTCTTGGGCTAAGGCTCGGTACCAACTCGAAGAAGAAAGTACTGAGTATGGCGAACCCAAAGTTCCTCATTCTGCCCAGGTTGTAGTCAGTCAGTTGTTGCTTCATGTTGATCAACAAGGATGTACTCCAATCATATATGGTAGGTCTCATACACTCGACCGCATAGAACATAAAAGGCTTGGAACCTTGATGTAATGATTCCAACCCCACTATCCTGGATAGCACTAGCACTATGACCTTGAGGCTAAGACTTTGGATAGAGTTCACAGGAACCTGACTTTCGACCTTCTCAATGTCTGGAAGGCAGTATATGGAAATGTTTTCCTCGATGGTGAGTCCACCTCCTACCCCTCTAGCCCTCAAGTTCACTACCTCGCCTCAGGGAGATAGTCTAGTAATGAAATACACATCCTCTACCTCGAGTCTTAGGGGAATCCCATCTAGCTTAAATGCCTCTGTATTTGGGTCCCAATAGTTAGCGAGCATCTAAAGAAGTGTTGGTTGAGCCCTCAAGCTCCCAAGCCACCAAAATTTGTATAAACTGCATGCTCTTAATGCTTGTTGAGCTATCATGTCACCCTGTAATGCTCTATCCACATCCTCATGCTCACATTCTCGCCATTCTAGCACCATCCTGCCAAGAAACCATAATATTTGATGAGAATTTACCATAAATTTGGGTATGTGTGCACCTATACGGGATTTTTCCTATTGATAGTCATGCGTATACATAGAAATCGTTGTTTTTCTGCATATACCCAGCCCTATACGCGACCCGATGATCTATAACCTGCGTGGGTCGAGATGCCCATGTAGGGGTGCTCCAAACTAAAAAATCCACCATTAAAAATTGAAATAAAAACACTAAAAATATTGAGTGTGGCGTTAGGATTTACCTGGCTCCGATTGTTTCTCGATTCCATTGCTCCTAGCTCCTAGAATTGGCGTTTGAAGTTCGTGGTTCAAAATGGCTCCAGTGCACTATGTGTGATAAAAAGTCAAAATGGTATGGTGAAAAATGAATTTTTTACTATTTATAAAATTTCTTTTGAATTTTTTACCCACCAACCTATAGATTTGACCCTTATTAACTCTTGTGAACTGTTTTGGCCTAATATTGTGGTGTAAGGACTTGTTTCGAGTGTACTTTCGTTAAGGTCTTGACCCATTCGTATCTATTACATGTATAATTTCGAACTGGCATATAGGATAGGATCACATTTTTGCTTGCATTATGCATCGCCTTATGACCATGTTGCCTTAACTATAGGTACAAACCCACTTCATAATGTTACAGAACCATCACACTGCTACTAAAACTGAAATTACATAAGTGGTAGAGCCTTCTTATTCATGGGTGTCCTAGTTAGATCCCGCTTTGTCATTTGGTACCCATGCTGAGATTCTTCCCCTATGTATGGGAGTCCCTTATAGTCATGCCATCTCTTTGAGAAAGAACCTCATATTCTCTCTTGAACTTTATGCTGGCCATCTCCCATAGGGCCTCCCCTTTATATCAAGTTGTAATTGCATTTTCATGTGTTTTCATTCCTTATTAAGCTTTACACTAGCTCCCCGCTTCAGAGTTATAATCCATGTAGCCCGAGCTTGTCTCAATCCTAGCAAAGCAAAGCCTTTTATATATATTTTGCAACTTGATCATCCCTTACTAGGAGGAGACATCCCCATCAGTGTCCTTATCTCGCACATGCTTCCTTGCATTGAGCATAGGTATGTTCCACTGCTTGGAACTAGTTTTCTTTCCTACGACACTCGTCTCCTCCCAGCTATGTACTATAAGTACTTTTATTCTTTTTCAAGCTTCGTAATCTGAAAAAGTCCAAAAAAATTAAAAAAATTAAAAATCTGAATGGGAAAATATATTACTTTTGGCAGTTGTCGATTCGTGTCACCTTCGAATAGAGCACTATATATTCCATCCATTAGTTGGGTTACTAGTATGACTTTAGGAGCTGTACTCGTTATTCTGAGTTTTCTCCACCAACTGGTTATGCTTCTAGTCCTTATGGAGCCTTTGTTGACACCTCACGTGTCACAGAGTTGTCTCAGTTTGCATGTCGAGTCTATATTGCATGTCAGTCACCATATGCCTTATGCTCTTGTTCGAAGGAAGTCTTAGCCTTAGTCAGCCATTCCTTAGTTATATTTTATTTGCATGTTGGCCATTTACGATATAGTTACAGGTTTGTGCACATCTTGTTCATCTGAGTTCTTCCAAATTATCCAGCGTTGTTGTGTACCTCGTGTTGGTTGATGGGGGATGCCTTAATTCCCTCCTTCGAGCGGATTCCATTCCATTGACTTCAGAGCATCTATTCTAGAATATGATTCTAGATTCCATTGAGTGCCTTGAGACCTGCAGTCATCAGTGGTAGGGTCTCTCACCATTGAAAATTTTGGGAATTCATCAATGTCCCCAGATTGATGGATTCTTTCAAGTGTTCAACCTCAACACATCTATTCACACTTGTTGGATTGCACTCTGTACCTCGATTCCCATTATCATTATCAGTGGGATATCTCACATATGTTAATGGTATACATTAATGACTAGTAATCAGACGATGGTCCATCATGTTCGACCTGAACACCTTTATTCACGTGATGGGACATGTACCAGTAGCGGTTTCCCGTAGAAGACCTCTGAGCTTGGTGGCATTCCACATATGTTGCTTCCTTGATCATGCCAGTATTCATGAGATGGCAGCTCTCATTCCCAGATTCCAGTGTATTATCAGATATCTTCATCCATTATGGAGATCTTGTTCACTATATATTATATGTGGTAATGACCACATGTGACATATGTCTATTATGCCTATTCATGGACATTGCACTCTTATGTATTCGGGATTGATACATGTATATTTTCAGTCACATGCTGAGATTTATCATTGTACTGTATTGATGAGTGGCTGGTTTTTCCACCTGGGTCTTCATTACTCCACTTCTGGGATGGATATAATGTATTTCGGCCATCATGTTACCCCTCTAACTTCATACATTAGGGGGCATATGTTATAACTGATTTTACCACACTTGGTAGATCGCACATTTATGGCCTTCCATGTCCCTTGTAGACTCTTTGGACCCCCTTTGCTCAAAATATACTTTGATGATCCAATAAATCCCTTAAAAAACACATGTTTATTGTCATATATGGGTTTTATCTTAAGAGTCACGTGTACATGTTGCTTGCTCCAATGTGACTCGTGTACATCAAGAAATGTGCATAAAAAATAAAATATTTGGAGTTTTCCTCAATGAGTCCCGAATAAATTGACTCTTGGCCTTCCATATTTCTCGAAACACTCTAACTCGACCCTTCATTCCATATTGAAGGGCTATATATTGAGCCTCTTTTATGCATTATAGGAGAAGAACCTATGAGAGCAAGGAAACTATAGTGGATTGTTTTTCCATTCATATATGCTTGAGTATGCATCCCTTTGTCCTTTTGAGCACACATTGTTGCTCTCCCAAGCTTGCCATTGTCTTGTAAGCTTGGCATTGAGATTGATTATTAAAGTGGTGGAGGACGAGGTTTCTCTATTTCGACGAGGTGCTGATAGAGTTTGTCATTGTTATCTTTGTTCATTATTAATAGAAATATCCATTTCTCGTCTGTTACATGTGTATGACTATGAATATTCTTATCCATGGATGTAGTTGTATTTGATTATACATGTTGGATTTATATATTCTAGAGTAGGCATAACCCTTAACATATATCATACTTGTATCATTTTTCATTGTTGAGGATGAATTGTAGGTACAAGCATGGTTGAAAATCTCAACGGGGATCTACTACAACCATCCAGAATAAGGTATGTTATATATCCCTTAGTGTTAGCAACATTTATCTCTCTTGCATATTGAAGTGGATTAATTTCTGGTGTCATTCAGTCTGTTGTGTTCTACCCCAAGCCATAGGAATTTTCTCTCTGTAACACTAACCCTCACTATGGATCAATGGATGTGATCCTCCAGTGAGATCAATGGCCAAGTTTATATTAGCCATCACTTAAATTATTTCACTTTTCACTTTATAAAAGTGATTCCATTAAGTCAAAATCAAATTAGATTAATTAATGTATTTTCCTAAGTCTAGTCTTAGGAAAATCACGTTAATACATTTGGCTTCATGTTTAATGTCTTCCTAGCATGCAAGGACACATGCAATGTTAGAAGAGCTTCCTTGTTGCTACTTTCTAACATTATATGTAGAAGAAGAGATAGAGATGATGAATCTTAGGAAGGATTTGCATCATTTTTAATTATAAGTTGGCTCAAGCTAATCGAAGATTACAAGAGGATTTAGAAGAAATTAATACAAAATATGTCAAGTTGTTTCAGGCTTCTGAAGAGGTTGTAAAGAGAAGGATGTTGGCTCGGGAAAATAATGAAGAGCTAAGAAAGAAGAACCGGGATCTTCAAGGAAAAGTGTATACCATGGAAAAAGAATACTTACAGCTGTAGAGGAGATCCTAGGCATTGGATGTTTTGTTCATGCTGGCAGAAGCAACTCGCAGCATATGACTCGGTTAGTAAAACATTTTTTGTTATCCACATGGAAATCAAATGTTTCAAGTAGTTTGAGTTCCCTTTTGTTATTGAACAGATGGTGGATCAATTATTATTAGTTGGCAATAGTCTTAAATGTTAGTTTAATTTTAGATCATGATTATCGAATGTAACTCTACTATATCTATTTTGAGTCTATATGATCCTTTAATTTTGGATCTAAAACTATTTTCACACCCCTGCTTAATTATAAATATACAAGTCAAGATAATGGCAGGGGTGGGTGATGGAGAGAGTCTTGAGTCTATATGATCCTTTAATTTTGGATCTAAAACTATTTTCACACCCCTGCTTAATTATAAATATACAAGTCAAGATAATGGCAGGGGTGGGTGATGGAGAGAGTCAAGAGAGGGAATCTTTTGGATCTACAACACGATGCTATTTGAGACACTGTAAGCATGTACTGAAGATTATTTTGAAGATGAAATATCAATATATGAGCCAACTTAGCTTTTAATAATATGTGAATGGATGTCAATATTTTTTATCTATTTATGTTTGTGAACCTATGTTTGATGAAGTTTTTGTTAGTCATGCTCACTTTTCAATTATATGTATTTACATGTTCCATTTCCAGAAAGTGTTTTTGTTTAAATAAATATTAAAGCCTGATATATGGATATAATTTGTATGCAATATGTCTAATGTTGATTTGGTTCAGTTTGCATATTATGTCATCTTTTATTGTCACGTCCCCATGCCTCTGACCGGCGAAGAGGACGTGACCATGGCGTTAACCATCCGGGCTACCAGCCCCATGAACATGTGAATTCATATAAAAATAGAATGCATTGAAGTATAACATGCATACATGATCATCTATCATACACAGATGCAATTATTTATCAGGCACAGCGGAATCAACATGCATTCATGCAAGCATTCATTCAACATGTTCATACATTCTCATTAACAGAAAATATGGTTGCAGAAGTAAAAATGGACAAGGTTACTTATCTTATGAGAACTCGTCTGCAACCAGCTACGTCGCTGCAACGTTCCACCCAACCATAGGCTAGCGTGCTCCTTAATCTCTCAGCAACGCTGCCACCCCCGAGCTGGGCATGATTCTCCAAGGAACAAGGGAACAAGCAGGCTTACACATAGCCAAGGATACATAAACACAGCCAAGCCAACACAGTTGGGTTAATCAGGCCATTAAGGAGTTGGGAAAGGCTAAATGCTAAGTTGGTGAGCTCATTACAAAGCCAAGAACACCTACACCAGAACTAGCCTAGCTTCTAGGACACCCACACACACCCAACACAAGGAATCAGTCCCTTCTCTTCTACGCAGTCCCTCAGGCCCTGCATTCCCTTCCAATGCTATTCAGGGGTTGTGGAGAAGAAATCCAACCCTCTAGCTCTACCTGTGTGGTTTCTAGCCACCAGGTTTATCAAGCAAATGAAGCCCCCATCCCTGCTCCCAACACAGTCCGAATACCAACCATTGCACGCATGCAACTACTCAACAATTACAGCTTAATAGGGGAAAACGAATCCCAAGCGAATTATACAGTCCCAAATGTATCAGTGAACATGGGGAAAACAACAGTCTTGAAATGTAATCAGTGAGCACAACTCACAACATGGGGAAAATAGCAGTCCCAAAAATGTATCAGCATACATTACCAACAACGTGGGGAAAAAACAGCACGTTTTTCACAATCGAAGCCGCTGGGAAAAATGTATATAGACCACACTGGGGAAGAAATTACAGTCTCCATGCTTGTGCGTGAGGTGTGCATGAGAGAAACAACAACACAGGACCCACAAATCAGCCCGTGAGGAAAGGATACAGCCACACCATCCGCAAATCCGTAGAGGAAAACTGCGTGGGTAAAAACCAGGAAAATCCTGTGCATGAGAAGAAACAACAGACAATAGAAAGTGTGTGTATGTCTCAGAATGGTCATGGAGAGAATAGAATGTCTGCGGGAGTGATCGGTGGTGGTTTCTTTTTCCATTGTGGAGTCAACCGCAGGTGGGGTGTGCGTGTGGGCAAGGACTGACAGTCCTGCCACACTCCACTCCCTACTATAACTTCCCCAACTACCAGCAGCAATTCTTAATGGAGGTGGTTGGGTAAGACAAGGTGGTGACACATGGCTTTTCCCCCCATTGGACAAGGTTTGATGATTTCCCCGCCCTTATCCTTGTGAAAATCATGCCCCTTCTCAATTTAGTTGCCGCGAACGTAGCTAGTCGGGATTTATTTTAATTAAAGATGCATATTTACATGATGACAAAACTCAATATGTATGTTGCATGCCCCGATATGCCATCGGTGACAATTTAAATCCGAAACATGCAATAACCAATCAATGGTGGGGCCTTGGCCTTTAGCTCCGCACCATGATCATTACAATATATACATCATGTACTTCTAATGCAACGGGGTCAAAACCGGGGTGTTACATTTATGGCCTTCCTTATTTAGTTTATTTCAGATATCAAGTTATTATTATACTTTTGTCATACTTATTAGACTCTCGACCCATCCATATTATTTTAAAACCTAAAACCAAATACACACAACCTTTTGATTTTAACTTTGAGATGTTTGGGCTTTGTACTTCTGTAGTCTAGTGCAAACTCAAGTAAAAACACATGGCACAACACTAATGAATTTTGCTCAAAGTAGTCATTAGTGGTTGAGATCAAAGCTTGAGAATCATATCCAAAATTCTATTTTGATTCATAACCCAATGTCAGTCATGGACCAGGTGAAGCGAATCATTAATGTAGAACCCAATGTCACTATTTCTACCATGCAGATTAAACCATAGGAACATGAAGAGTCAGAGGCAAAGAAATGCTTGTTCCACTTACAAATGTGGGTGAAAGGAACCCCCCTCCATTTTTTTGTTGACAGTGATAGCCAAAATAACCTAATCTAAGTGGAAGTCATCAAGAAATTGTAACAACTAGCAACACCACACCTGCAGCCATACACCATAGGTTGGCTAATCCAAGGACGAGGTATCCGTGTTAGTCATTAATGTCGCCTACCTTACGACATCAAGCCCTTCAAAGATGAGGTATTGTGTGATGTGGCCCCACTTGAAGTATGTAATTTTATTTTAGGACAATCATATATGTGGAAGCATAATCTTGTATATGATTCATGACCTTGTAGTGTCATTGTCACTTTGAGAGGACAACTCTATCGGATACCAGAGATAGTTACACATGCCATAGTCTCGTTGATCCCAACCAAGTAGGGAAGGAATATAATATCCCACACTAGAAAAATTTCCCTCTTTACAATTTCCTTTGAAGGAGAACAACGTATCATAAAGACCTCCACAACCTATGCATAGGGTCCCTCTTCTCAGCAAAAACAAGAAGAGCACAAATTCATTGTTGCCTCGTTTATCCGAGTACCTCTATAGTGAAAGGCCATGCATTCAAGGTGCTCCCCCAGAAATAAATCATCCAAAAAAGTTCAAACAAAGGATAACACAACAACCAGAATTGTTGAGCAACTTCAACACACCCGTCAAAAGCAATTACAACCGTCTCAAGATGTCAAAGAAAGGCAACCTTTTCACTTACGCAAATGTCACACCAAGAGCTCAACTTAACACACAGTTCTCAATATCATAAGGGATTTGATGCAATGGATACCATTTCTTCCTAAGGAAGAATGATCCAGATGGATATCAATGGCCACCCACCTATTCCACTAGTTCAAAATAATTATCCATTTTTCTAGTTTCCTAGTAATTTTTCTATGGTTTTTCAAGTCCCAAACTTCCGAGGCCATTTTGAGTCCTAAACGACATTTTTTTGTGATTCAAGAGGGCCAGTGGATTCTAATGGAAATCATTGGTTCCTACTCAAACAAATCAGATCTAGGATAGACCTTTCCATTGGGCTACCAAGCGCCCCAAACATAGATTGTATGCAAAAGTTAGGACCGCAACAATTCGATTGTTCAACTAACCACCTTGGGGCTGCAAACTTTATGATGGTTCATCCTCTAGGGTTATGTTTTGGATGTGAAGGGTTATTTCCCTTATGATCACGATAAATAGGCCCTTATGACCTCCTTTTGTATTTAGTTTAGCATGATTGAGCATAGCCCGCCACATTTCTTCTCAGAGATATAACTACCACCATTATAGTTGCTTTATTGTACAGTCTATTATGTTTCTGCCATTTAATAAAATGTGTGTTTATTGCACCATTGTTTTCCTTATAATATATCTGTGTATGTGGTTTTATATATGTTTTTTCATTTCGTTCTCACAAAAATCTGGATCATTGGTATCAGATCAATCTTTTCTTTGATTGTTTCTATGTGTGTGTGTGCCTGACGAGGTTAAGGTATAGAGAGTTGGGTCTCCAACTAGTTTCACTTTGGGAAGACCACTCTCGCCACCCCAAGCGACCTCCCATGGAAAAAGAAAAGAGAGACGGCGGAGAAATATACCTTATCAAGTTATTTTTCAAGGAATCCCTTGTGCGACAAAGGAACGAGATGATGCATATTTTTTCCCAGATCCTTTGACAAATGCCAACAGTGACGAATGCACTTTCAGCGAGAAACCATTCCGGAGATGCAATTCCCTTCAAGGTACAAGTTACCTTTGATATCACTTTATTCAAAGGACAAATATATGTTGATTCCCTAGATACATGGTTGAAAATGCTAGAAGGTTATTTCTCTATCCACAATTTTTCCAATAGGGAAAATATCATCTTTGCGCTCCTAAGGGTTGTCCCCCATGTCAAAAATCTGTGGGAAACTTATTGTGAGCAAAACACATCAGACGAGTCAGGAATATTTAAACCCAATCCCACTTGGTCCTCTTTAATAGATGTCATTAAGGAACAATATTACCCTGTCGAAAACTATGATGACCAGTACACAAAATTGACTATCTGGTGTCAAGAGAGGGACCAAACGGTGTCGGAGTACACCAATAACTTTCATACCTTGCGCATAGAGCTGGGTATCAAGGACTCTAAGTGGAACCTGGTACTAAACTATTACATCAGTAGATACGAATAGAGATGGATTCCTAGACATCTCTTCACTCATATTTTCCTATCAGTATACTATCAAACTTGAGCAGAAATTTCAACAAAAGAACAAGCAAGAATTTGGACCTGTGAATCCACCATAGAAGCAAGGCAAGGGAAACCCTAGACCACAAAACATAGTATAGGGAAGGGACAATTAGTCCCCTCCATAAGCCAAGAAGGGTAACGAGAAGACAAAGAAGGACATCGAAATTGGTGTGATTTCCACAAAATCCCCTAGCACAACACTAATGAATGGCGCTCAAATAACTCATTGGTGGTTGAGATCAAAACTCCATAATAAAATCCGAAATTTGATCTTGATTTAGAACCCAATGTCACAACCTTCAAACAGGTAAATCATATCATTGATGCAAAACCTGGTGTCACTATTGCTACCACATAGATTCAACCAGAGGAACCTGAAGAGATAGAGGCAGAGGATTTCCTTTTCAACTCACAGATGTGAGTGAAGGGAATGCCCCTGCATTTTGTTGTTGATAGTGGTAGCCAAAAAAAATAATATTAGCAAAATTCATTAATATATTGGAGCTACTGACAACACCACACCCACATCCATACACCATTGGTTGGCTAAGCCAAGGACGAGGTGTCTATGTTAGTCATAAATGACGCCTACCTACAACATCAAACCCTTCAAAGATGAGGTATTGTGTGATGTGGCCCCACTTGATGTCTGTAATGTTCTTTTAGGACAACCATATATGTGGAAGCATCATAATATATATCAGTCACGACTTCGTAGTGTCATTTTCGCTTTCGGATAACAACTTTATCGGATACCAGAGATAGATACACTTGCCATAATCTTGTTGACCCCAACCAAATAGGGTAGGAAGATAATATCCCACACTAGAAAATTTTACCTCTTCACAATTTACTCTGAAGGAGAACAATATATCACATATACCTCCACAACCTATGCACAGGGTCCCTCTTCTCAGTAGAAACAAGAAGAACACAAAGTCATTAATGTCTCGTCTATTTGAGTACCTTTAAAGTGTATGGCCATGCATTGAACGTGCTCCTCCAAAAAGAAATCATCCAAACAATTTCAGACAAATGATAACATGAAAACCATAATTGTTGAACAACTCCAACAAACCTTTCAACAATAATTACAACCCTCTCAATATTTCAAAGAAACACAGCCTTTTCAATTCAGCAAATGTCACACCAAGAGATCAACTAAACACACAATTCCAAATATGATAAGGGACTCAACACAATAGATACCATTTATTCCTAAGGGGGAAGGAATGATCTAGATGTATATTAATGGCCACCCACCTATTCCACTACCTCAAAATAATTGTCCATTTTTAGAGTTTCCTTGTCATTTTTCTATGGATTTTTAAGTCCCAAACTTTCGAGGCCATTTTGAGGCCCTAAACTACATTTTTTTACGATTCTGGGGGGCGATGGTTTCCATCAACATTTATTGGACTACACTTGTAAGTGTTATATCTCACATAGACCTTTCTCGTGGGCTATCGAACACCCCAAATAGAGATTGTATGCAAAAGTTAGGAACCCAGGAATTTGACTATTCAACTAACCACCTTGGGGTCGCAAACTTTATGACAGTTCATATTCTAGGGTTATGTTTTGGATGTTTAGGGTTCTTGCCCTCATGCTTATGATAAATAGGCCCTTTCGGCCTCCTTTTATATTCAGCTTAGCACAAATGCGCATACATACCACATCTCTTCTTAGAGATATGAATACCGCCATTCTAGTTGTTATATTGTATAGTCTATTCTATTTCCACCATTTAATAGAATATGTGTTTACTATACCATTGTTTTCCTTGCCATATACCTGTGTATGTGGTTCTATATCTATTATTTCATTTCGTTCTCACATAAATCCATATCAGTGGTATCAAAGTAATCTGCTCTTTGATTACTTCTCAGTGCATGTCCCTGACAAGGTCAAGGTATAGAGATTTGGGCTCGAACTAGTTTCACTTGGGGAAGACCACTCTTTCCGCCCCCAGTGGCTTCCCATGGTGGAAGAAAAGAGAGATGATGGAGCAGGAGATCCTATCAAGTTGTTTCTTGAGGAATCCCTTGTGCAACAGAGGAATGATATGATGGATAATTTCACCCAAATCCTTCGACGAATGCCAATAGCAATCGATGCGCCTTCAATGAGCAGACATTTAGGAGATGCAAGTCCCTTCAAGGTACAATTTAACTTTGAAACCCCTTTATTTGAAAGACAAGTTGATGTTTTTTCCCTAGATAAATGGTTGAACATGCTAGAAGGTTATTTCTCTATGCACAATTTTTCTAGAGGGAAAAGGTCACCTTTGAGCTCCTTAAGATTGTCCCCCATGTCAAAAAATGGTGGGAAACTTATTGTGTGCAAAACTCATTAGACAAGTCTAGAATGTTTGGGGCCAATCCCACTTGGGCCTCTTTTATAGATGTTGTTAAGGAATAATATTATCTTGTGGGAAACTATGGTGACCAATACAAAAAATGGACCCATGCTACAATATTACCTTGTGGTAAACTATGTGTCACTATTACTACTACACAGATTCAATCAAAGTAACCCAAAGAGTTAGAGGCAAAGGAGCGCCTCTTCCACTCATATATGTGGGTGAAGGGAACCCCCCTAAATTTTGTTGTTGACAGCAACAACCAAAATAACCTAATATTATCAAAATTTATCAAGATATTAGAGCTACCGACAACACTACACCCACATCTATACACCATCAGTTGGCTAAGACAAGGACAAGGTATATGTGTTAGTCATCAATGTTGCCTACCATACGGAATAAATCCCTTCAAAGATGAGGTATTGTGTGGTGTGGCCCCATTTTAAGTTTGTGATGTTCTATTAGGACAACCATATATGTGGAAGCGTCATGTTGTATGTGAGTCACAACCTCGTAATGTCATTGTCGCTTAGGGAGGACAACTCTATTAGATACCAGAGATAGTTACACCTTACACAGTCTCGTTGACCCCAACCAATTAGGGTAGGAATATAATATCCCATACTGGAAATTTTTCCCTCTTCATAGTTTCCTCTGAAGGAGAAAAATATATCATAGAGGCCTCCACAATGGATGCACGGGATCCCTCTGCTCAGTAAAAACAATAAGAACACAAAGTTATTGTTGCCATGTCTATCCGAGTACCTATATAGTGAAAGGGCACACATTCAAGGTGCTCCTCTAGAAAGAAAACATCCAAACAATTTCATATAAAGGATAACATGGAAACCAAAATTGTTTAACAGCTCCATCCCACACATCAACAACAATTACAACCATCTCAATATGTCAAAGAAAGACAACCTTTTTGCTTCAGCAAATGTCGCACCAAGTGCTCAACTCAACACACAGTTTCAAATATGATAATGGATTCAATCCAATGGAAACCATTGCTTGCTAAGAGAGGAGGAATGATCCAGATGGGTTGTTGAATATTGTAACTTCAAAGGATATTCTAAATGTATTTTACTGATGTAACCCAAGGGAGATTTTATTATTCCTCCCTCGAGGTGTTACTATTGTAATTGGTCATCATAGATTTATGAGGTAAATCCTCTATTGTAAGTTGGTTCAATATTACCCTAATGAATATAATATAATATAATATTGTATTGAGACTTACTAAGTGAAGACGACCCAGTTAGTTAAGTGGGCTGACTTGTTAGGTTAAAATTCAAGTGACAAAAAGAGTATATATAGAGGAGATGTGTTCCTCACTTGAAAACACACTCAAGTGAGTATATATATATGTTGGAGGAAGCTGTTGGAAAGAAGACAGAACAAGCTACCTCAGTGCGAAGTTTCAAACACAAGGGAGCAGTACTTTCAGAGATACCATAGAAACAATATCAGGAAATTCTACAGAAGAAATTGAAGAAAACTAGGGCATCAGATATTTTGCAGTTCTGATCACAGTTTTGGGAAAATGAGTATGCTACTCAGATTGCCTTGAGGAGACACATCTTTCTATCTAATCAGGTATGAAAGATACCTAAGTTGAAAAATTAGGGTTTTTTCTGTCAAACCTTAGGTCCACAAAAAGTAGCATTCCAAAAAATATTTGAAGCAATCTCATTGGTCAAAGGAGTAGTTGCAGATCCAAAAGGAAATGAAGACAAAGCACAAGAGTAAGTCTTCCAAACAAACAAAGATAAGTATTTGAATTGTCTTTCATGTATATGTTGTGCATTATGCAAGATAGAATGTTTGTATTAATGACAGTATACTACTAATATGCATGTTATGGGTAAGTAGTCCATGGTGCTATACAACTCTCTATTGCTACTTAACTAGAATGAAACCTCTTTGCTGACATATTGGATTAGTGCACAATCTCAACGATGTTGTGGTAAAGATGGAAGGCATAGGGAAAGTTTCCGTGAGATATGGATGAATGTTGTATTGGCTAAAATAGTTGCATGATTATATCCTTATGCATAAGAATTTGTCATTATGCATATGTCCTATGAAATGTTTCTAACCATGCAACTGGTGCATTTGCCTTGTAGGAAAGGTCATGTACAACTGCCTACAAGAAAATAAGGATAAGACTTGTTCTGAAGAACAAGTGATTATAATTCAAGATTCACTCCAATAAACATGAATCTAAAGCTCCCAGGGTCAGAGACACCGTGACGGAAGAAAGAGCTTCAGAAGAATATAAGAGAGCGGTAGATCCATCTCGAGAGATGAAGAAAATCTTGGACACGAGAGATAATTCAAGATGAATAAAATTATGGTGGGACTTCCAAACCAAAGTAAGAGTCCTCGGATACACTCTAGTAATGTGGCACAGCTGAGTGACATCATTGATACAGACCCTTCCAGCTATGGAAGAAGCTGTGATCAAAGAGTAATAGTACATAATGCAGACGAGGAGGATGTTCCGCTTCAAGGGGAGTGACTGTAGAAGATCTATGAGTTCGACATGGTACGATATGATGGAAAGCTCCCTAATGGACTAAGGCTTTACCAAGATTAAAATGGGTTCCAACCTTCAAGGTTGAATGCGGAAGACTAGGATATGTCGATGACCTGACAGGATGAAATCATGGTAGAAGCAATGATGGAAGAATACCAAAGTCATGTTTGGGATATAGTGCCCAAACTAGAAAGCAAGAGTGTGGTATCTTTAAGTGGATCTACAATATAAAATATGTTGATGATGGAAGGAGGATTCTCTCAGTTAGATGGAATTGATTATGAAGAGACATTTTCTCTAGGGGAAAGGTACACTTCCATCATAACCATCATGACAGTTGCTTCCATGATGAAGTGGGATCTACACCAGGTGGATGTAAATACCACTTTCCTTAATGGTATGATTGAGAAATAGGTTTACATAAAACAACCACAAGGATTTGAAGTCAAAGACAAAGTGACTCATGTATCAAGCTCTATATGGACTGAAGTAAGCTCCTAGAGATTGGTATGGTAGAATAGATAGCATCTTGACAAGCTTAGGATTTACCAAGAGTAAAGTTGATCCTAACCTTTACCTCAAGGTTATGGATGATGAACCTATCATACTATTTTTCTATGAAGATTATCTATTTTTGACAGGAAATAAGAACATATCACAAATTGCAAGAAGAAGATAGCTAAAGAATTCGAGATGAAAAATCTTGGATTGATGCATTATTTACTAGGGATGGAAGTGACATGGCATAGCCCAGAAGGAATATTTCTGAACCAGGGAAAGTATGTTGTGGAAATATTAAGAATAATTGATATGATTGTAAAGACATGGACACACCTATGGACACCAACCTAAAGTTGTTGTCTGATGAGACATCAGATTTGATTGAGTCATTAATGTATCTGACGAATGCAAGGCCAGATATATGCTTTTTTGTCAACACTTTGAGTCGGTATCTAGTTAATCCTAGACGTGTTCACCTAATATATGCAAAGCATGTGACGAGTTACCTAAAAGGTACATTAGACTTGGAACTTTACTATGGTATAGATCATGACTACAGATTATATGGATATACGGATTTAGATTGGGCAAGAAGTGTCGTAGATAGAAAGAGTACCTCATGTGGATGTCATTGTCTGGGGTCCTTCATGATCTCATGGTTTAGTAAGAAACAGACCATTGTTTCTCTCAGTACAGCTGAAGAAGAGTACATTGCAGCTTGCTCCACTTGTTATGAAGCGATATGGATTCAGAAACTGATGTCATGATTATTTGACATGGATTTGGATACCACAGTGATTCTTTTTTACAACCAGAGTTACATAAAGATGACAAAGAATCCTGTGGGATATGGTGCTGAAGGGAGATATAAAACTCCAGTATGTGAGTATCGATGAGAAAGATGATGATATGTTGACCAAGCTTCCGTAACAACCTTGGTTTAGTTCAAAAAGAATTTCCTCGCAAGGAGGAACAATGAATATATGGACCTTCTCAAAAAGGAGAAACGGGTTGAAGATATGGACCCTTTTCAAAAAGGAGAAACAAGTCGAAGATATGGACCCTTCTCGGAAAGGAGAAATAGGTTGAATATATGGACCCTTCTCAAAAAGGAGAAACAGGTCGAAGATATGGACCCTTCTTGGAAAGGAGAAATAGGTCGAATATATAGACTCTCTTCGAAAAGGAAGAACAAGTCAAAGATATGGACTCTGTTA